>CM076578.1:1307426044-1307898878 GCA_034641835.2 Pinus albicaulis | reverse complement strand
AAATCAAAAATTCCCTTGGAAAATATAGAATGGACAAAATTCATTTCTTCTCCCATGAATTTCTCACGTTCACACCATCAAACACACTACTTGTGAGAGTATTCAAGTGTTGAAGAATATTGTCTCCCCCAAATTCAAACCAAGCACAATTGAAAAGATAGTCAAATTTTACTAAGGGTCAGAGTGCCCAGAACTAGTAGCCCACCCCCTTAATTCTTCAATCATGTTGACAAACAATATTAATAACAAAATTAACCCAAAATAACCTAGTGACGACCCAAGGATTCACATATTCCCCAATACACAACAAAAAAATATAGAAAAGAAAGAGGGGAAATTTTTTTTATTATACATGAAATAAGTGGAGTCCCTTGAGACTAAGAAGTTGGGGCTAATTTTTCCTCCTCTCATCCCTATATTCTAAAGCATGCACAAAGGTTCACCTTGATTGTTACACTGGTTGGCAGTGATCCTTGAGGTAAATGTCTAATCCTCTCTCTTATAAAAATTCAACCCACCAAACCCAAATCCCCATGATTTCAAAGCCAATATCCCTACAATCTACTGCGGTACCAAAATACTAACATATATAGTGGTTTTCTTCCATACGTGCAATTCCAAGACTACATTTATAGACCATGGACCTCTCAATTCATGGATCCTCTTCCTATTTCTCACGGCCTCTCCCTTTACTTTTCCGTAAAATTCATTATTCCTCCATTGGCCACACAGAAGGAGTGGGATGATATAAGATTCAAAAATCTAACATGCACCTGTATAGCCCTCATCCTGATTTATCCTCTAGCATATCAATGCATAATTCCTAAAGCTTCTGTATTTCCTTCACACCTTTTCCTGATGATTAATTAACAAAATGATTGTAAAATATTCCACCTATACCTTCACATGCTCCCACTCTCATAGTAATCCATGCGACCTACACACAATTGTTATTTCCATAATTATAAATTGGGGGAAGTTCTATATTAATGTTAAAGAGTTATATAGTAATTTTACGATATTTTTATTGATGTATTGTAAAATAGTTTTTTGGTTTTTTATACTTAGCTTTCACCTTTAACTATTTTCATAAATATCGTATGTAATTTTTAAAAATAGTTAAGAACTTAATTAATGTGCACTCGACATTAAACTCCAACAAGGGAAAATTCCATGTCCCCTGTTAGAATATTGTATTTCACAGTGTCACTACGTGACTAATTATTTTATGAGGTATTTCATACTGAAAATAATATTCCATGGCTATCATTTATTTTCAAGAAAAGTGGGAAGTCCTGATTGTCAAGAGCTTCAAAAGAATCTCTATGTCTTTCATTTCAGTAGAAGGGGAAAATGTTGATGATAAGGAACACAAAGCATCAGGAGAAAAACTAGCATTAAGATAAAGGCATCAAAGGAACATTTAAGGTAGAAAAAAATCTAAGGAAAAGTTGTAAATGTGCTGGGTAGAGTCGTGAATATGATTGGGTCAAGTCATGTGTGTTTGGGTTGAGTCGTGAATGCTAAAGTGGGTCAAGTCATGAATTCGCGGCAAGTTTTTTGTGAACAACTAGAAAGAAATGGATGGGCACGAGCAAAGAAGAAAAGTCGTCAAACCACAACAAGAAAGCAGTGAGGATCATTAGATCTGAGCCTTGATCAATGACGAAGATTAAATCTCATATCGCATATCGGCTATCTTTACATTTATAAGTTAATAAATGGAAAGTTAAACTATTTAAGTTGCAATGTGATAAGTAAAAAAAAATGAGAAAAGTGAAGTGTGGGCAGTGACGTGGCAAGTGACATGGAAGTGACGTGGAAATGACACGGCAAGTTGATGTGATAGATGACGTGGCCTAGACCCCATAGACCGCATTCAGTTTATGATGACGTGGTAATGACGTGGCAGTGATGTGGTAGGTGATGTGGCATAATGACGTGGACCTAACCCACATACCACACATCGCAGATCGCATAGGATAAGTTATTTTCAAATGTTGAAGGTTGTGAAATGTGATAAAGGGGCCTAGATGCAATGTAGTTGCAAATGAAAAATCAAAAGGATTTCAAATCCGCATGTAAATGCTTTTTTGTTTTAAATCGCAATGGAGGGGGAAAGGAGATCACAACGTAAAAACTATGGAATGCGAAGTGCGATGTGCGATGATGGTGGGACCCGATTGCAAACATAAATCGCAAATTTTAAAGGACAACTATGGGAGGTAAGCGTTATAACTGTCAAAGTGTGATGTGCGATGACGGTGGGACCCGATTGAAAATCACAATTTCCAAAGAATAATATCGGGAGGTAAGTGTTATAATCGTCATAGTGCGATGAGCAATGCAGTGGGTCCCGATCGCAAAGCGCGAATCACAAGTTTTAAAGTCTAAGTCCAAAGGTAAACTAAAAAATCAGCGGCATGCGCAGTGTGATATTGGCGCGGATGTGATGTATTCCAGAGAAAAGGCCTAAAGATTTTCAAGTCCGGGCGGAGCAGTTTTTGTGCCATTTTATGAATAAACAGGCTAAAAATGACGTTAAGGACTTGGGGTAGAATAAGCCCGAACAAGGAGAGGAAGCGAAAGGGATTGAGTCATGCAAGGTGTTTTTGCAAACTTTTTATGTTATACCGGTAGAAACGGAAAATGCAGCAAACTCATTGGCACAGTAACTAATCAATGTAAAGTGGCTAGCCCTACACCAAAATTAATTACCCATTGCTGATCTTTTGAAAAGCAGGGCCAGATGTCAGAACCATCATTCATTTCCTCTTCGTGATCATCACATGCCAACTTCAAGCCTACTTTTTGATCTTGCGAAGAGCCATCGAAGTTTTTAGATCCATGAAGAGTTGCTCAAAATTAATTTTATAGGCGATGTGTTGTCTGAGATGTTTTGCTCAGGCCTTACATGGCCACACCTATTTAATTTCAGTTGTTTGTAATAAATGAAGTTTTCCAAAGTAGATTAGGGCTACTGACTCAAGTTTTAGTTAAGTATTGCTTGAATTTCCATTATCAAGGGTTGGACCTTCTTAAAATCTGCGTTGCAAAGATCATTGTATTGGATCACTATAACTATTTGAGTTGGGCATCAATAACAAGAGACCATTCACAGGATTCTTGAGATATGTTAATTTCTAGCAAAAAAGCAAGGACTCTGGGCAAGATCCAGGTTCAATTTTGAGGCCAACAAGGTTTCCACAGTAGTCTAGGACAACGTCGAAATTTTCACCCTGTTCAAGGGAGCATGGAGTCCCGCCCGAGGCGTTCCATGACCTTAGTAAGATTAGAGGCTAGATCGTTGTTGTTGAGGAATGATTACTAACGCAGACAATAACTATGAGCATACACAAGCCACATATATATATATATATCTCAACTCCAAGAAATAAATATCATTAATTTTAACATGTTCAGAGCACTAAATTAAAATTTAAACTAGGCATACATTCATCATAATCGATTAAGCATCAACCAATTCATGATATACAACACATCAATAACCCGATTATATTAACTTGGATCAAAACATCATAAAAATACTTCGCAGAGTCTATTACAATTTAGTTCAATACAAAAGCATTCACACATAGCTCTCTTGATACTCTACTTCCTATCGGCCTCTTGCTAGACTGACTCTCTAAACTAACAGACTCATTGCCTATTTGTTCCTCCCAACCGACACTATCAGTCCTTGCCTCTTTTGCGATCATCTTATCCCTTGTGCTCCGTTGTCCTCTATTTCTTCTTTATCACTGGGAGTTCTATTGTTTGTTTCTTTTCTCCCATCTCTACCATTTGTGCCATTCTTTGTTGATGCCGCAACAACTGTCCTCTGGATTTCTGCAACCGTGATAGCTCCTTGCCTACCTTGATTGTGTTCTGCCGCCTATTTTCTGGCTCTCCGCAACTCCAAAATTGTTCTGTCCAAAAAACAAAGGCCCCCACAGGCCCCGACCACATGCTATTGAATCATCCCGAACCAATATTTCCATGTTGTTGTGGATTCTGGTGGTCTGTCAGATTCCAGTGTTAGCCTAGTCTCTCATGTTGCTTTTGTCTTTGTCATTTCTTGTTCCGGTTTTCCTGTTCCAATAAAGGCCCCAACTCAGGAACCTTTCTCAATGCAGATGTTCTGAGTTTTGTAAACTCAGCTATTTCTTATTGCCACACTTTAAGCATAGGCTCCATTTCAGTGATGACCTTGTCGGTCTCAGTCGCATCCTTGAATTACATCAGCTTACTGCAAACTTCCTAGAGCTTACTGATACTATGGAGGGATCTGGAAATGATGGCTTTGCTGTAGGCGCCTCTAGCAGTTCTTGGTTTGCTCGGTTCTGGCTCATGCATGCCATTTTGACTCAAATAGATATTTCGACCATTGAGCATGATGACATATCTTTGGGTGTTTTGTTGTCTTAGGCAATGACAGTCATCCATATGTCTTTAAAGACCTATGTTACTTTCTCTAGCTTCCACTGTAGGATATCATTCTCACCTTGGAGTTGATTGCACCCATCATTAAGCGCAATCACTTGTTTTTGCTATTGCTCGAATCTATATTTGAGGTCAATATGCAGACCTTCTACTTGTCATGATGTCGTCTCTATGAAACTGAACAGTTGACTAGGTCCCAAAATTTGAAGGTTCTTAGTGCTCGACATCTCTTCGGTTGGATGTCTTTCCCTAAGCGATTTCCCACTGGAGATTTATCTTTAATAATGTACCTATGGGGACATTGGCTGACTCTGTTGCGTTCACTGGGGTTCAGGGACGTGCAGACTAGTATATGTTATGAAGTGTTGCAACACTAGATTGGATTGCTGGAATGGGTTTAGCTCTAGTGGCATGGGCGTTGTATCAGAAATGAGGGACTCTTCCTGGAGTAATAACTCTAGAAATGTGCTCTACCCCGCCGTGGTTTGGTAAACCCCAGGTGCTCCAGCTGTACTTGAGTTAACTTCTACCTCAATATCAACATTTTTTATGGCCCCTGGTGGTATCAGATCTGCAATGGTTGCAGAGGTGGACGGAGTGTGGGTGGGGTGGTCCTTGGATATGAATGAGGTGTGCGGTGACGAATTATATGTATGGAGTGGCGATGAGGTTTGGATGTTCATGACTGATGATGGATCGAATACAGGTAGCACAGAGGGGGTTTGGGTGGAAACCTTTGGCTCTTATTGAATCAATATTCCTATCACTATAGGTTGGGGTTGGTCTTCTCCCATGAGATCAACCACTTGTTCAGGTGTCGTGGTTCATGCTCTCTTTCCTTTAGGTGATAGTACTGGGGGCTTAGTCACCTTCATTTTGCAGAGTGGGATGATTCTGGTCAGTGAAGGGGAGTTGAATGTGGTTAATGGTAGAGAAGTAAGGATGGGGGTGGTTGAGGATGGGGATGCAGAATTCAATGTCTGAAACTAAGAAAATTTTGGAAACATAGTGGATGTGATGATAAGACTTTCTATTACCTTATTGAAGCCTTTTACCCATGTGTCGACCTCGTCCAATAGTGGCCATAGTTTCAGCCGCAAGATTCTTTGCACTGCTTCTTCTGGTGTCTCCCCCGGGAGTGCTTTTGGTAGCATTGTGTTAGGTCCCTATATTACTAGTATAGTCCCTTATTGTTGTTAGTGTAACCCCCTTATTGTTATTATTATACCCTTGTAACCCCCATTTTTTTATTATTGTGCCCTTAAATTATTATTGTTAGGTCGGCTAGGATTACATTGCGGCCCAGTAGGATTACATTATGGCCCCATGGACTCCTATATATAGAAAGGAGGTTTTTTAAATTGTATCATCCAAGAATTGTTCATTTATGTAATGTATTGGAGGTTTCCCCCTTGAAGTGGCTCATTTATAAGTCGTTGATATATCTTTTCTTCTTTTTTTGGATCTGGTTCCACAACATTTCATATCGGAGCTTTGGATTCTAGGGTTTCGCTGCTCCAAATAGGTCATCGTGGAATTTGCGCTATAAATTTTTTTCTACAAAGTTTCAGAATATGAAATGTTTAGGGTGCGAAGCTGAAATCCTGAGGAATATTGTCCAAAAATTTCAGATCTTGGTTCGCAATATTTTTAGAGATATCATCTATGGAAGTTAGGTCTTTTTTCAGGCTCCTAAACAGGTCATCGTGGAATTTTCCCTATAACGTTTTTTATACGAAGTTTTAGAATCTGAAATTCATATGGTGCAAAGCTGAAATCCTAAGGAAATTCGTCAAAAAATTTCAGAGCTTGGTTCGCAATATTTTGGGAGATATGATCTATGGAAGGTAGTGCTTTTTCAGGCTCCTGAATTTCATCTCAAAGAGGTGATCGTGAGAAAATTTCAATAACTCTCTCTCTGGGCATCAAATTGGAGTGTCGTAAAAAGTGGTCGCAATTACACAGAATTTAGTTTCTTTGCTATCAATTTCAGAGACAAAGGAAGAAACAGTGACACGTGGCGAGTCGTACAATTTTTCTTTATTGAACCAGTCCAGAATTAGGTCATTGTGGGCGATTGGACACAACTTTGTCTTGGAGAATCCAAATCAGGTCAGACCTGTGGAATTCGAAAGATAATTCAGAGGGCTAATTTGATACTAAAATTAAAATATTTAAGTGCTGCATTCATAGAGATAATCCAATTTCAATATCGAGTTCCTCAAAAGAAAGAAAAAGGTGTGTATATTTTTTTCTTTCCAAATTGCATGAGTCTTCTTTGAAGAATCAATTTGAATTGATTCCAAGGGCATATTGTAGAATATATAGCAGTATTGGGTTCTAAAAGATGCCTCATAAAAATAATTCAACACCCATTAAGCCTTCAGAAGGCTCTACTATGACTCATGAAGATGAAGAATTGCAACATGATCTATCAAAATTACAAGAGCAAGTGCAACAAATTTCACTCTCGCAAAGAGCAACAAAAAATGAAATGGAAGTTCTGAAGAAAGGCGTGGAAGTGAAGATGGACGGTTTGAAGAAAGGCGTGGAAGCTAAGATGGATGGCATGGAAGCTAAGATGGATGGCATGGAAGCGGACATGAAAGACAACATGGAAAACATGAAGAATGATCTCAAAACAGACATCGAAGGTTTGACAAAGTTGATACAAGAAATGTTTCCTAATGGTGAAAAGATATTAGAAGAACCTCATGATGAGAACAAAATAAATGTTAATCGTGATTTCATAAACTCTAATGTTGGCGGGAAGAACCACCATATTCCAAAAATGGATATGAGGAAGTTTGATGGAAAAGATCTTGTAACATGGATACTACAGATGGAGCAATATTTTGATCTCCATAACGTGCAAAACACACAAAAGGTACACATTGCAACTTTACATTTAGAACAAAATACATTTGTATGGTATCGATGGCTTTGCTCCATAAAAAAATTGTCACTTGGTCAATTTTTACGGAGGAAATGATAGCACATTATGAGGATACAAAGAGCAACACCTTCTTTAGCCAATTGATAAATCTCAAACAAAAGGGTTTAGTGGAGGAGCACATTGAGGACTTCCAAAAATTGAATATAAGGGTAACTGATATTCCAGAGGAACATAGGATTGATCTCTTCATAGGCACTTTAAAGGATAACATCCAACATGAAGTTCGCGTTTTGGAACCTGATTCATTGGAGAAGGCATTCAGGTTGGCAAGAAAAGTTGAATGTAAAATTATGGCGACAAGGAAGCCTACCACTCAATTCTATAAAGAAGGAAGTGTTGCTACGCCTAGATTTCCACAACCTACAAGGTTGACACCACAAAAATTGGAAAAAAAAGAGCAAAAGGGCTTTGCTACAGTTGTGATAGAAAATACACTAAAGGTCATAAGTGTGCTGAGAAGAAATTATTTTACATAGATTGTGAAGAGGAAGAAGAAAATGAACAATAAGAGGATATACACCAGGAACCAGCCCCAGAAGAGGAAGAAATGAATCCAACCATATCGTGTAATGCACTGGCAGGAATTACCACTCCTCAAACTCTCAAGATAAAAGGACAAATGAAGAAGAGAAAGGTAATAGTGTTGATTGATTCAGGTAGCACCCATAATTTTATTCATTGTAAGGTAGCCAAGGAATTAAATTGTTTCCTATACCCAGCACCAGAATGTCAAGTGATGGTTGCAAATGGAGGAACTATAAATTGCTCTGGAAAATGCCACAATATCAAGCTAACCATGGGGGAATATGTATTGACTAGTCCAATGCTTTCCATTCCTATGGGAGGTGCTGATGTTGTACTAGGAGTACAATGGTTACAATCTTTGAGGACGGTAGCTTTTAATTTTCAAGAACTTTTCTTGAAATTTTTTTCAGAAGGAAAGGAAGTCGAATTACGGGGTATTGAAGGGAAGCAGGGAAGGATAATAAGCTCTAATGTCATGACAAAGCTTCTAAAGAAAGAACAACGAGGCGTAATTGCACAATTATGCTCACTAGAAGTTCCGGCATCAAAATCATCTATTTCTGCAGATCTCCAACAAGTCTTGGACAATCATTCCAAGGTGTTTGAAACTCCCAAAGGACTCCCACCTATTCGTGATCATGATCATGCTATTCATTTGATTCCGGGAAGTGTTCCTCCAAACATCCGGCCTTATAGATATCCTTACTTCCAAAAGAGCGAAATTGAACGTATGATTGCAGAAATGTTAGAGGCGGGTATAATTCAACCTAGTCAAAGTTCTTTCTCTGCTCCTGTAGTATTGGTATACAAGAAGGATGGATCATGGCGAATGTGTCCGGATTATAGGGAGCTCAATAAGCTCACCATTAAAGATAAATTTCCCATTCCTGTGATTGATGAATTATTGGATGAATTACATGGAGCAATTTATTTTACCAAGTTGGATCTTCATTCGGGATATCATCAAATTAGAATGAAGACTGAAGATATTCCAAAAACAACATTTCGAACTCATGAGGGTCATTATGAATTTTTGGTCATGCCTTTTGGCCTTACCAATGCACCTTCTACATTTCAAGGGTTGATGAATTCCATTTCAAACCCTTCCTTAGAAAATTTGTGCTAGTATTTTTTGATGATATACTAATCTACAGCAGGTCTTGGAAGGATCATGTTGAACATGTTGGCAGGGTGCTCAAACTATTGCAGGAGAAACAATTATATGCAAAAACATCCAAATGTTTCTTTGGAGTACAAGAGGTGGAATATCTCGGTCATATTATATCTCACGAGGGTGTTAAAGTAGACCCTAACAAAATTAAAGCCATTAAGGAATGGAAAGTCCCCAAGACAATAAAGCAGTTGCGAGGATTTCTCGGGTTAACATGCTATTATCGCAAGTTTGTTAAGAATTATGGGAGAATAGCAGCACCTCTAACAACATTATTGAAGAAAGATGCATTTTCATGGACTCCTGAAGCAACTAAGGCCTTTGGAAGTCTTAAAGAGGCAATGTCCCTAGCACCGGTCTTAGCTACACCAGACTTCACAAAAACCTTTATTGTGGAATGTGATGCCTCAGGAAATGGAATTGGTGCAGTTTTAATGCAGGAAGGAAGACCCATTGCTTTTGAAAGTCGTCCAATCAAAGGAAAGTATTTAAAAAAACCTATTTATGAGAAGGAAATGTTAGCAATACTGCATGCACTAAAGAAATGGCGAACTTACCTAATGGGAAGACACTTCAAGGTAAAAACTGATCATGATAGTCTTAACACTTTTTGGAACAAAGACTATCTTCAGAAGAGCAGCAAAAATGGGTCACAAAGATGTTGGGTTATGACTTTGAAATAATCTACAAAAAAGGAAATCTTAATGTTGTTGCAGATGCACTCTCAAGAAAGAATGAAGAGGTGGAAGCATTGCTTTGTGCCATTTCTATTATCCAACCAGATTGGATAGCTCAAGAAAGAGATGAATGGAAGAAGGACAAAGATGTATGGACACTCATTCAAAAGTTGCAGCAAGATCCTAGTACATCTGATACATTTAGTTGGAAAAATGATTCCTTATGGTACAAAGATCACTTATATCTTTGTAAGAATTCCCAACTAAAACAAAAGATTTTTCTGGAATTGCACACTTCTCCTTTAGGAGGACACTCGGGATTTTTAAAAACTTACCACAGGGTGAAGAAAGAATTTTTTTGGGATGGCCTTAAATCCGATATTCAAAAGTTTGTGGCGGAATGTTTGGTTTGCCAGCAGAATAAAGTGGAAACAATTAAGACCCCAGGACTTCTACAACCTTTATCCATTCCAAGTCAACGTCGGGAGGAGATTTCAATGGATTTTATCACAGGTTTACCTAAGTCCGAAGGAAAGAGTGTCATCATGGTGGTAGTTGATAGACTTACCAAGTATGCACACTTTTGTGCATTATCTCATCTATTTAAAGCAAGTACAGTTGCTACTACATTTATGGACAGAATTCAAAAGCTACATGGAATCCCAAGGGTTATTGTGAGCGATAGAGATCCCATTTTTACTGGAAATTTTTGGACGGAGTTATTTTCTTGTTTGGGTACTCAATTAGCTCATAGCTCATCTTATCATCCTCAATCGATGGTCAAACTGAGATAGTAAATAAATGTTTGGAAGGATATCTTCGTTGTTTTGTATCTGATAAACAAACACAATGGGTCAAGTGGTGACCTCTCGCTGAATGGTGGTATAACACTTCCTTCCATACTGCAGCAAAAATGACCCCATTTATGGCACTTTATGGATATCATCCACCATCCATCACATCATCTTTAAGGGAAAATTCGAAGGTTCAAGCAGTGGAAGATCACATCGAGCACCAGCAAGAAGTTCTCCAACTCTTAAAGGATAACCTGAATTTGGCACAAAATCGAATGAAACAACAGGCAGATCAACATCGTAGCGAGAGAAGTTTTGATGTAGGAGATTGGGTATTTTTATAGCTACAACCATATAAACAAATGTCCCTCAAGCAAGCTAAGAAGGATAATAAATTATCGCCAAAGTACTATGGTCCTTACAAGGTGTTGCAAAAGATTGGTACTATGGCATACAAATTGGAGCTTCCTGCTTCTTCGCGAGTACATCCAGCTTTCCATGTTTCATGCTTAAAGAAGGTTATAGGTGAAAATATTCCAGTTCAAACAATATTTCCAGAACTTGATGAGGAAGGAAAAATCATATTGGAACCGGAAGTGGTCACGGAAACAAGAACTCGACAACTACGGAATCGATCAATTTCAGAGTATCTCATCAAGTGGAAGAACTTACCCACTGAAGATTCTACATGGGAGGATGAGAATTTTATACAGAAGCACCCAGAGCTACTCAAGAATTGAGGACAACACTTTTTTGAAGGAGAGGGGCATGTTAGGTCCCTATATTACTAGTATAGTCCCTTATTGTTGTTAGTGTAACCCCCTTTTTGTTATTATTGTACCCTTGTAACCCCCATTTTGTTATTATTGTGCCCTTAAATTATTATTGTTAGGTCAGCTAGGATTACATTGTGGCCCACTAGAATTACATTATGGCCCCATGGACTCCTATATATAGAAAGGAGGTTTTGTAAATTGTATCATCCAAGAATTGTTCATTTATGTAATGTATTGGAGGTTTCCCCCTCGAAGTGCCTTATTTGTAAGGCTTTCATATCTCTTTTCTTCTTTTTTGGAGCTGGTTACACAACACATTTCATCGAATGAGTAATGTGGGATCCCGCTTTTGATATCCATCGCCGCTCCTGGTGATGAAATTTTTTTGTGTCGAAGGCATCCTCCTCTACTTGTAACTTCAATGGCTTCATATGGAAAATATTTTCATCAACGCAACTTGGTGGGATATAGGTTCTGTTATGGGTCACCCCAAACCATATTTGTGGACAATATCTATCTAATATGATCCTTGGAACCCTTTGTTGGCTGCCAACCACATCGACCATCTGTCTATGTGAGACTATAAAAGCTTCCTCATTGACTTCTTTATTACTTGGGTCCCCTAATACTATCCATGGCGTGAACCTTAGGGCCATTGGTTGGTCGTGAGTAATCTCTACGAGCTGTCTGATCCTTGGGTGACTCCACTTCCACATTGCGAAGGTCATGATTAGATCACCATAGATGAATCTTGTGGCTCGCTTGTAGTTGTCCTCGCAAGCCTCAAATAGCTCATTTAATAAGAATGTGCACCAATTTAACTCTGCTCCTTGAATGCAATGCTCCGTGACTGAGATTGTGTCCAAGGTGCATTCTCGCTTAGTGTAGTGCCTCATTGTTTTCCCAGCTATCAAATAGCAGGCGAATTTTACCATTGGGTTGTTTATGAGGTCAATTTTTTCTTCCTTTCCTCCCCTTCTTTTTTCATACTTTTTGTAGTAGTCGCAATCTCCTGTCTTCTTATCTCTCTTGCACATAGTTTGAAAGGCCATTGAGAATGTTGTTTCCTACTGTTGATAATCTTGTTAGTCTATGTATGCCTTCTGCATGAATTGGGATCTCCCTCCCAATCCATAGTGATCCATTTTTAATTCTGCTCATCAAGAAATTAGTGCATTGCATTGCTTCTCCTGTTGTCACGAATACCGAAACGCTCTTGAGGTGCATGATTGTGCACCTTTGAATGCCTCTGAAATTTGGGTTCATCTTCGTTGCTTCACCTCCTCCCTTTGTTGCATAACTTTTGATGTACTCCTTCCTTTTCATGGCTGGGAATCGGTACGAATCTGTGAAGTCTTAATCTATCAACGAGGCATTGTCATATTTTCCTATCAATGACTCTATACTTTTAATTCTTCCATCGAGCTAGGGCTCGATGACTAAGGTAGCTATCTTTGTCATTTTCTTCCTTCTGCTGTATACTTGAATTGTTGTTGTTGGTCTACTGCTATGAACTTCTGCTATTGGTCTCCTGCTTCGAACTTCTACTATTGAAATTGGGCTTGTCGTTGTAGCTATTTCCTTTTCTGATAACTCATAATTTTTCTGCATTCTGGTGCTTTCCTCCTTCATGCGGGTTAAGTAATGTTTCTGGCACGAATGATGTTGATGCGACCCCATAACTAATAAATTATTGTTTTATTTCCCGCGGCCATAATCATGTGATTAGTTACCGGGGTGGGGTGTACTCTGATAGTGCTAAAGCTAGCTTCGGGAGTCGAGTAGACATGATGGGCACTAATTGTGGTGTAATATGGAAAATTTATTATGGTATGGGGGTTACTAATTACAGTAGTTATTTTTCAAATTTGGGTGATCCTACGGATTGGAAACGGTATGATGGGTCATTATGAGTGAATGATATTTGACACGCTTAGGCTATGTGACAGTGTAGACTCTTCCCCTGACCACAATTGGTTGTGATGTGGTCTCCACATCACAACAGCGATGATTTCTATTTTTGCATGACTTTGTGGGCTTCTTATTGAGGATTCCTACTCTAATGGGTTTAAAATATTAATGCATAATTATTCTGTGGTTTATCTCGGTTGTGAGAGATTTATTGAATTTATCTACGATGCTCTACTCTACTAACTGCTCTCAGTTGCGAGAGTTATTAAATTTTTTTTTATGGTGCTTACTCATGATAGGGTTTCAGGCGTGTACCGTTCACCCATCCTTGAAGTATTTCTCTATCTAGTTGTTCGAGCCAGACCACGCATGAGTCTCTTATCTCTATAGCATAATACGGTCCCATCTAGTGCATTCTAAGTTTCCCTGGGAACTTCTGGATTTTTTGTCATAGAGCAGTACTTTTGCGCCAATAGTGAATGTTTTGTGCTTGATGTGACGGTCATGCCAGGATTTTTATCTCTCTTTCTATACTGATTGATGGAAATCTGCCAGAAATCTATCTTCATCAAGCTCTTGCAGTTCATGGAGGCATGTATAGATGGATTCTTCATCTTTCATGTGTGTTTTTGAAGAAATTAAGAGGCTTGGTATGAAAAACTCGGTTGGTATTATTGCCTCTTTCTCGTATACCAAATAGAGTGGAGTCTCATTATGAAATCTATTTATAGTTGTCACGTATACCCATAATGTGGCTGGTAACCTTTCATCCCAGTCATCATGGTTAGCATTGACTATATTTGTTAGTACTTTCTCCAAGATTGTGTTGAATGCCTCGACGATTCCATTCGCCTGAGGGTGGTATGGGATGCTCTTGTGGTGTTGTATCATAAAGTTGTCTAGTAGTGATTTAATTGTAGCATTGATGAAATGTGTGCCTTGATCACTTGTTAAGCTCCTTGGACAGCCAAAAATGCTAATGATGTTCTCGAAGATAAATCTGGCTATTGTGTCTGTTGTAAAATCCCTTATCGGTGTCGCCTCTGCCCATCTTGTGAGATAGTCAGTTAAGCTGATTATATATCTTTCCTGTGAGTGTCTCACCATTGGTGCAATTGGTCCTATGAAGTCGATGACCCATTTCTCAAATACCTACATAGCCCTAACAGGATGCAGTGGAAACTCATCACAGTGTGACGGTCGTCCTGTTCTTGGGCAGACATCGCATTTTTCCACATATTCCTTACTATCTTTGTGCACTGTGTGCCAACATGGCCTCCCGCAATTCTTCTATTACACTCCCACAAGATATATTCTCTTTCATGATCTAGGACACATCTTCATGGGATATGATGCAGTCCCATTTTATATAACGACCCTGCTAGGAGTTGATATTCAACCGCTTTTACTACCAGATGTCTTTTTTGGGTTGCCCTGTATTATGTTTGGCCTTGCCCTGTGGCCAAGTATGTCACTATCTGTTCTAGATAATATGGGATGGATTTTACTAAATAGATCCACATCGGTAGCCGGCCATCAAGGGATTCCCCATTTTCCCCATTCTCTAGTCTTAATAAGTGGTTAGGCCCAACATTTAGCCTTCTTGGTTTTACTATTACTTCAAAAGTGAACTCTTGGAATATTAGGAGCCATCTACAGATTATACCTTCAAGTATAGGTTTTTTTACCAGATATTTTAATGTTGAGTGATCTGTGAAGAAATTGAATGTGCCTCCCAATAAGTAGTGATGAAATTTCTGTAGAGATTATACCATAGTGAGAGCCTCTCTTTCTATTGTTGTGTAATTATTTTCAGCCGTTGACAACTTCCTGCTTGGGAAGTATACTGGGTAATCTATGGAGGTTTCTCTTGGCTCAGCTAGCATAGCTCCAAGAGCAATAATTGAAGCATCAATGTGGACATGAAACTATTTATCCCAATTGGGATGGCCCAAAATGGGTTCACTTTCTAGTTTCTCTTTCAATGTGTTTAATGCCTTTGTGAATTCATTGTTCCATATGAATTGTTCTGACTTTTGCATCAGTTTTTCTAATGATGCTGTAATTTTTGCGTAGTTGTGGATGAACCTCCTATAGTATCCTGTGTGTCCCAATAGTGACCTCAGTTTTTTTCTAGTCTCTGGTGCTTCCATGTTTGCAATAACTGCCACCTTTGTTGGGTCAACACATACACCTTTCTTGCAAACGACATGTCCCAAAAGTGTTCCAAAAGGTACTACAAAAATACACTTTTTGAGATTGAGAGAAAGTTGAAGTTGTTTGCCTCTGTCAAAAATTATTCTGAGCAGAGTTTCATGGTCCTTTAGTAGACTGTACAACGTCCAATCATCCATGTATAATTCTAGGAACTTATGGATATAGTCTCTAAATGCTTCTATTACTATCTGGGAAAACACTGCTAGTGCATACTTTAGTCCAAAAGGCATGACATGATAGGAAAATGATCACCATTCTGTTGTGAAATTAGTCTTCCTTTTGTCTTCTTCTGCTATTCTTACCTGGTTATATCCCGAGAATCCATCTTTGAATGAGTATGCTTCGTTTCCCACTACATTATCAAGAACTTCGTCGCTAAAAGGAGTTGGAAACAGATCATGAATGCGTGCATTATTCAGACTTCTATAGTCTGCACATACTCTAATTTATGATTTCTCCTTTTTACTTTGTATCACAATTGGGCTGACCCGTTCTGCTTCCTCAACTGGAAAAATCAAGCCTGCCTTCAGCATTTTATCTATCTCTTCCTTAACCTTTTCTTTTACTCTCGGATTTAGGCGATAAAGTCTATATTTTACTGGCCTCGCATCTGGTTTTAGGACTATGCGCATCTCCGCCAAATCTCCTTTGATCCCTTTGAGCTCCGCCACTGAATATGGGAATAAGTCTTCGTATTCTTGTAGCAGGTCAAATTTTTCTTTTGTTGTCTCTGTGTCCCAATAATCTCCAATGGATGTGATCTTGGGCTTATCTACGATTCCAATATTATTCTTCTTTTTCCGAAAAGGTAACAAGTGCAATCCCTTTGTAGTTGGCTCTCTTGTATTTCCCATTCCCCTTCCTTTTATTCAAAGTATAGATGTTGAAGATTCTCTAAATCATCATCGTCTATCTCTCGATCTGTCCTTTTACATGCTACTGAATTTTTAACTTTCTGCTTTGATAGAGATATCTCTTCATTCTCCTGAAGCTCTAGGAAGAAAAATATTATTTTAATTGCTTGAAGGGTATTTGTAATTTGGTTCACATCTCCCTTGAAAGAAAAACATTGCATAAATATTTCTGCAATTGTTTCCTATGTACCAGTTCCTCTCTTCTTCTCTTCTGTCAGGTACTAAGATTTTGGAATGGTGTCCAGTGAATGTATGAATTTGTGTACCCATAAAGATTTTGGATATCCTTATTTCCTCCACTTATACTCGCAACTACTTATATGTGCCAGGGGGTTAGAATTGTCTTGGTACTTTTCTCCGAGTTACGGTCCCGAATCTGCATGGAATCTTGTTCTTAAAGTTCTAGAAATATCTTTCCATTGCGAAATAGGGTTGTGATGGGTTGCCCACCACCTTGCTCACGTGGATTGTAGTGATACGTCCATGAGAGGGACTCTATGTTCTATTGGTACTTTTTCTTCCACTTTGGTAATGAATTTATTCCTAGCTTGCATATTTGAAAGAGTTGGATATTCTCTTACCTCTGTACCAATCCAGTTGACTCCTCGAACGATGATGCATCTTCTGGTGTTGATTTCATATCCTCCCTGCTGCCAATCATCCCATGCTAATTCTGACCCTAGGTCAAAACTCTGAACGATTCTCCAGCTTATGGTCCCCCCTACTGTAGGATTAATGTAATCCTCTCTCCTTCTTGCTGTCATCTGGTAGAGTTGATCTAGAAGCTATGCATCTTCTCTTTTGTCAACAGTATCTATGTGTCGGGGTCCTTGATAGGGGTCCAATGGTTGAACTACTCTAACCTCACCATCTTCGAATATCATTAATTCCTTTTTTAAATCAATGACTACATAATCTTCGAAGGCCCAATCTATCCCCAACAAGGCATGATAGGGATCCTTGTCACCCATGATGTCTATTACTTCAAAGTCATTATAAGTCTTTACTTCCACGACATCAACCTCAACTTATTCCAACCTTCCTATTGGTACAATACAGTATTTATTTACCATTATAAGTTGTATTGGTGAGTATGTCAACTTTGGTTTCCCTAGTGCTTCCCATGTCTTTTGGGGTAGAATGTTGACATCTGATTCGAGATCAAGCATTGTATATTTGATTTGGAATCCCGCAACTTGGGTGTTTACATGAAATACCTTTCGAGTCCTTCTCTTATTTATTTTCACTCTCCTTATGTATTTTTCTATTGAGTTACTTGAGTCTCCAGGTTTTGCTACTCCTTGCATGACCATTTTTAGATTTTGTTTTAGTTGTTCCAGCATTTGTCCATTTTACAATTTTTAGGGACAATTGGAACCATTCTTCTATTGGTGTGCTTGTATGGATTCCCTTCTCTCCTTTGCTGGATTTTTGCAGAAGTTACATACTCTGATGTCTTCCTATCTATGAAAATGTTTATAGTGCCTCTTTTAAGTACTTCTTATGTCGGTTTGGGATGAAAACTTTCTTTGGAGATGCAGGTTTGATTAGCTTTATCGGGTCCATGTATCGTGCATCCTCTCCTATTTTCTTCACTCCTAGCATGACTATAGCCACACTTTACATGGGATGAGCCTCTACTATATTTAGTTCTACATTAACTAGATTATCTCCCCTTTTTCTGGTTGTTTCTTCCCATCTTTTAATAGGCTTTCGGCAGTCTTCAGTTGCATGTGCATTGAATTTTCATTGAGAGCACCATGGTCTCCTAGGTAGCGGATATTCCCTCGCTATGCACGCTTCCTGATCATAGTTATAACATCTTACTTGTCCTCTTCCTCCAGTTCTGCTACCTCTCATTCCTCCTCCTCGCCCCCTTGGAGTTTCATTTACTCTATAAGGCAACTTTTCTAAGTGTTCTGCCAATGCATCAAGGGCTCTGCGTTGCTCTCTATTATGATTTGTAGAGGTGAAAAATTCACAGTAGATATTGTTTAGAACATTTGAGTATTTTTGTAGAATTGGACATAGTCATGGAGGATGACCAATACCTTTGCATATTTCATAGCGTTCTGTTGTTGTTTTATTCTGTTGATTGGGAAACCTCAGGAAGTGGGGTTGTGATTGGTATAGCCCTTGAGTATTTATCTACGCAACTCCACCGCCTGGTGGGGCCCCTTCTATTGCGGTCGCCAAAGTTCTAACATTTTCTCCGCGCAACCTCGGACATTCTGTGGCCATGTGTCCTTCCATCAAACAATGTGTGCACCACACATTAGGCTTTGCAGGTCATACCAGTTGAATATCTTTCAGTTTCTCCATTAAACTGGATATTTGATGTTTTAGTCCTAGTATGGATGGATCTTGTACCGATGCCCATCCTTTGAACGCCTATGGGTATCTCACCATATCTTCTATCTTCATGGATTTCTTTAGAGCATCCTTAAGGGTATCAATCTTCTGTTGTGTCAGCGGTGTCCTTGTCAATGGTAGGAGTGCTTCGATGAACCAATCCTGCTGGTGACTTGGATCAATTGGGTAAATTAACTTTCCAATCGCATCCTTAAATCTTCTCATCAAATCCGAGCCTGTTTCTCCTTCCTGATGTTTTATTTCCCATAGTTCAAACAATCCTTGCTGATTCATCTGAGGCAGTTTTAATTCTTGAACACATTCTTTCTTAACATTGTCTATAGCTAGATTCTAGTGTGCTTCTGACCATTTAATGAACCAACAAAAATATATTTCCCTCAATGTGGTTTGAAACTCAATTATCTTGACTGCATATGGTGTTTTTCGAGCTATCCAAATTGCTTCGCAGAGTTACTAGTACTGTTTTACATCGTCGTTGCCTTTTCCATAGAATTCTGGGTATTGGGTGAATGATCTAGCCATCTTTCCTTGTGTTGGTGGTACTAAAACAAAACCTCTACTTCTTGGCTGAGATATTCCACTACCAGCACTGTTGCTAGTAGAATCTATACTATGGATTTAGTACTACTCAATTTGCTAAACTCCCATAACTTAATAAAGAACTTATCAAGTGGATGATAGAGTACTAGGGGAAGGTTAGGACTAGTGCTACTTGAAACATGGGGAATAGGATTACCTTGTGTTATTGGTGTTCGACTCTCTTTGAACAATTGCTCCATTGGAACATGAAACTCAGCATCAAAATCCTCCTTGGGGCGCGTGTCCTCCTCATTGGACTTTTCTCCCTTTTTTCTTCGGGCTGGGCTCCTATAAACTTGCCTAACTTCCTTAACGGTCCCATCCATTCCTTGGGATCTCATCTAACCTTCTCTTTCCTCTATCATCTGCTGGGCCTTTTCGTTGTTCTATCAATTATTCTCTTGCTTCTCAAATTCTTTCATTGCCCTTTCCTACCACTTCTTAGCAATCTATGCCCTTCGATGTGCTCTCCTTTCTCTCAACCTACTGGAGGTTTTGTCATCCATATCCCTATTCCCCCCTTTTCCTTACTTGTAGCATCTTTCCCTCAATTCCGTCCCCCAATACTGGAGGTTTAGGTCTCCATCTCAGGATTTTGGAATGACATCAGGCCCTTGTCCACCATTAAAGCTTTGATTGACAACGATATTTCTTTCAATAGTTCTCCCCACAACCTAGATCTAAATATTTCTTTGGCCTTTGTAAAAGATTGGTAGCACTCGACTGAAAAATCTAAAATGTACCCCTCCAAGGTAGATTGTACCCAAAAATATACTTATCGGGTTAGATCTGTCTCTAGTCGATATAGTGCTACTAGATCTGTGTGCGTCCAATTGCAACAAACTCTATGCAATCGTTTAGGGAGTGACTTGATCTGAAGTCTTTGCAACCAGTTGTAAAGCTCTTCGGGAAACTTTTCCTAGAAAATTTTATACAGTTCACTCGCAGATTCGGAAAACAGGACTCGATCTTTGACAATATTTTTCCTTTGTTGTCGAAGTTCTTCTTATTGCGATATGAACTGATCTATGTGCTTATACAACCAGATTCGTAGTTCCTTCTCATAGATCCTCGATACCATGATCTGGATTCTAAATAAATTTTCAAGTCCCGGCAATGGAACTATTTATTGGCGAAAAAGGAGGTCTCTAGGGAAGACCCAGGTTCAAGTTTGAGGCAAACAAGGTTTCCGTAGAAGTCTAGGACAACGCCAACATTTTCACCCTTCTCAAGGGAGCAAGGAGTCTCACCAGAGGTGTGCCGTGAACTTAGTAAGATTAGAGGCTAGATCATTGATGTTGAGGAAATATTACTAACACAAAAAATAACTATGAGCATATAGAAGCCACATATATATCTCAACTCCAAGAAATAACTATCATTCATCCTGACATGTTCAAAGCATTGAATTAAAATTTAAACTAGACATACATTCATCGTAATCTATTAAGCATAAACCAATTCATGATATACAAAACAAAAACAACCCGATTATATTAACTTGGATCAAAACATCATAATCATACTCTATAGAGTCTATTACAATTCAGTTCAATACAATTGGCTTCACACAGAGCTCTCATAAGGCTCTACTTCTTATTGGCCTCTCGCTAGACTAACTCTCTAAACTAATAAACTAATTTCCTATTTGTTCCTCCCGACTGACACTGCTAGTCCTTGCCTCTTTTGCGGTCATCTTCTCCCTTGCGCTCCGTTGTCCTCAGTTTCTTCTTTATCACTAGGAGTTCTACTATTTTTTTCTTGTCTCCCAACTATGTCATTTGCCTCATTCTATGTCGATGCCCTGTCACCTATCTTATGGCTTTATGCAACCGTGATAGCTCCAAGCTTGCCTTGATTGCGTTCTACCACCTGTTTTCCGGATCTTTCCAACTCGAAAATTTTTATCTCCAAAAAACAAAGGCCCCAACATTAATGGTGATGTTCTTTCCTCCGTGTTAATGTTTTGACCTCTGTCTTTTCATGTTGTGCATCAATTACTTTGATTACAAAATATAAAATTTAGATTAAGATTTGCTGAGATAGCACCTTAATTTTGTCTATGTTTTTTATTCTAATGTTTTCCTTTGAAGTATAGTTAAATAATTCTTAACTTCTCTTTTGCTATTTCTGAACCCACTACTTTCTCCCATTTCATACACATACTTCCAGTGAGATCCAGTCTACATAGTTAGCTCGCCCTGTGAATTCCCTTGAAAATTTGATGTACAATTCACCCTATTATGACTCCATAACCCAATGGATTAGTTTCACATCTCTATCTATCCAACCACCCAATCAATCAAAACCAACAATTCTGATAATCTCTATAACTATCCTAATATCAACAATTATAACCATCAAGCTAAATCATAAATCATAAAAATAGAGAGAGCCCTCTCTAAGTCTAGGAAGGCTAGGTCCTCGAGTCCAAGGTGGTTTGATGTTGTCCTATATCATTTATTCTTGCCAATCTTATAAATTATAGAGTGCTAACAATAACAACGACCATACTGGGTAACTGAGTTATTGAAAAAGCTTAATATCTCATCAAAGCTTAGAAACCCTAGTCAAAATATTGTATGATTCAAGTATGTTCTCATATTGGTATCTGGTTGTTGATGGTGGACAATAGCCAGATACAAGAAAGTTGAAATCATCCACCTCGCGACTCCACTGTTTTTTGTTGACCTAAAGACTCTGCTAGTTAAAGAATATAGATTGGTTGTGAATATACAGTGACCCCACTCTCTGACTGATTGACAAGATGGATCCAAGGATACAGTGTAGGTATGCTCCAATGAATAGAGATCACATTCCTGTATTCCCACACAAAATGCCTCAGGTAAATTGGGACAGAAGCCTTCGTAATTTTCAAGATGAGAAGGTTGATGATGCTTTGTTACATCTCATTAAATTTCATATACACTCATGGAGGTTGAAAGTGGAATGGCATGAGGATTTCCTCATGAAGATGTTCATGGTAACATTATAAGGGAAAGCAAGGGAATGATATGAAGGTCTGAACCCTGGTACTTTGTTTTCATTAAAAGATTTCCACAAGGTGGTTTATGAGCATTATAAAGAAAATTCTCCATCTTCATCATTAGCTGAAAATTTTTCTGATCAATTTGAGGATCTCATACAATACCTTCTAAATATTTATGAAGATTTAGAAAATTGGCATCCTGAGGATCTCTTAACAACAATTCATGAATTTCATTCTCAAGTTAACTGTGATGACAACCAAGAGAAGCTAGTTGAAAATGAAAGAAATCAGGAAATGAAAGAAGATCCATAAAGATCTCTCTGTGGGGAAAAATGGAAATTCATCTGCTCTTTTGTGTGAGGCTAAAGAATACACTCAGCCTCATGATCAGTCTTCACAAGAGAAAGAAAACAATTGTTGTTCAATCCAAAGAACACAAACAATCCCTCCTCCTTTAACTGAAAAAGAAATTAATGAGATTCTAAGCATGCAGTCAACCTCTAAATTTCTATGTAATGAAGAGATTATTTCCATTTGTTCTACTGTTGATTTATGTATTGAAGAATTTCCTCATGAAGAAATAGAAGAACAAATTTATATTGATGTTGTTCTACCTTCTTAAGAAGGCCTATTGATAGAAAGTGCTCCTATTCATCAAAATAATGTCCTTCAAATAGAATTCAGCCAATTGAGTCAAGACATATCGGGTTTGCTTGAGGACAGCATAGTGGTATATAATGAGGATGTCATGTCAGATGAACATGAAGAATGTGTAGATATTCTCTTTCAGAAGGATCTTGACCATGACAAAGTGGAACACGGAGCAACCCTAGATGAAATTTTTTATTTAAATCCTCAGGGCCATGTATTGTTCCAAGATCCTTTTGCTGGTCTCTTAGGATCATCTAAAGAAGGAGTATGCTTGCTAGGAATGGTTTGTTGCAGAGTTTAAGGAAAAGTTTCAGAACTATTTTTCAAAGGCAAGTAAGATGGGAGTGACCCTTTTGTTTTTTCAACCTACTCAAAAAAGTGAACACGAATCAATCATGTAGTCATTTACTTGATTGGTTGCATTGGAGAAAAGAGTTCACTTAGTGTATATATCATCTCCAAGTTAGATTAGGATAGTTAGGTGTGAAAATAAGCTCTGTACTCTAAACATCTTTCAAATTTTAGTTTTAGATTGCTTTTCATTTTCAGATCAGTATGTTTCATACTTTTGTTTAAACTCAGTTCTGGTTTCACCATTCAAGTTTTCAAGGTGCAGATGTATGTTCAGCTTGATGGATTGCAGTGGATGATTTAAATTGAAGTTTCAATTCAGATTTTAGTATGCCAATAAGATGGTTGGCCAAGCATGTGGTCTATCTTTATCAGGCAAAGTCAGGAGGAAAAATCAGCTAGTTTCAAGTCACTAAGTTTCCTAACAGATCAAGATACAAGTTGTGGGATCAACCCAATGGATCATGCTACTAGTCTATGGTGTTCTTGACACCTCCTGAAGGAGATGCCATCCCCAGCTAGAGCCATTGTTAGACTCATGTATTTCATAGTATCACTAGGTGACTAATTATTCTCTAAGGTCTTTCATACTGAAAATAATATTCAATGGCTATCATTTATTTTCAGGAAAAGTGGGAAATCGTGACTGTCAAAAGATTCAAAGGAATCTATATGCCTTTCAATTTAGTAGAAGGGGAAAATGTTGTTGATAAGGAACACAAAGCAGCAACACCAGAACTATCATTAAGACAAAGGCAATACATGAGAAGTTAAGGCAGAAAAATAGGTAAGGAAGAGTCGTGAACGTGTTGGGCAGAGGTCGTGAACATGATTGGGTCAAGTCATGCACGTTTGGGTCGAGTTGTGAACGTTGAAGAGGGTCAAGTCATGAACTTGGGGCAAGTATTCTATGAACAACTAGAAAGAAACAGACGAGCACGACCAAAGAGGAAAAGTCAGAAAACCACACCAAGGGAGCAGTGAGGACCGTCGAATCTGAGCCTTGATCAACGACGAATATTAAATCCCATATCGCATATTGGCGAGATTTACATTTATAAATTAAGAAATCACAAGTTAAACCATTTAATTTGTGATGCGATAAGTAAAAAAAATGACAAATACGAAATGCGGGCAGTGACGTGGCAAGTGACGTGGCAGTGACGCGGCAAGCTGATGTGGAAGATGACGTGGCCCAGACCCCATAGACTGCAATTAGTTTATGATGATGTGGCAATGATGTGGCAGGTGTTGTGGCACAATGACGTGGACATGGCCCGCATACTTCACATCGCAAATCGCATAGGATAAGTTATGGTTAAACGTTAAAGGTTGCGAAATACGAAAGGGGATCGGGTGCGATGTAGTTTCAAAAGAAAAATCCAAAGGATTTAAAATCCACATGTAAGGCCTTTTTTGTGTTAAATCACATTAGAGGGGGAAAAGGAGATCACAACGTAAAAACTATGGAACATGAAGTGCGATGTCTGATGACAGTGGGACCCAATTACGATCGCAAATCACAATGTTTACACAATAACTACGAGAGGTAAGCGTTATAATTGTCGAAGTCCGATGTGCGATGATGGTGGGACCTGATAAAAAATCGCAAGTTATAAGGAATAACAATGAGAGGTAAGTGTTATAATTGCCGCAGCGCGATGAGAGATGTGGTGGGGCCCGATAGCAAAGAAAACATCACATCTTTTAAAGTCTAAGTGCAAAGGTAAAGTGAAAAAGCAGTGAGATGTGAAGTGTGATATTGGGGCGGATGCGATGTATTCCAGAGCAAAGGCCAAAATATTTTCAAGTCCGAGTTGAGGCAGTTTGTGCATCATTTTATGAATAAATAGGCTAAATAGAGCGTGAAATACATGGGGTATAATAAGCCCTGAAAAGGAGCAGAAGCAAAGGGTGTCGAGTCAGGCAAGGCATTTTTGCAAACTTGTTATGTTATAATGGCAGAAACGGAAAAGGCAGCAAACTCATCGACACAGTCACTAATCAATGTAAAGTGGCTAGCCCTGCACCAGACTTAATTACCCAACGCCAATCTTTTGAAAAGCAGGGCCAGATGTCATAGCCATAATTCGTTACCTCTTCATGATCATCACATGCCACCTTCAAGCCTACTTTTTGATCTTACGAAGAGCCATCAAAGTTTTTAGATCCATGAAGAGTTGCTCAAAATTAATTTTACAGGCGATGTGGTGTCTGAGATCTTTTGCTCAGGCCTTGCATGGCCGCACCTGTTTAATTTCAGTTGTTTGTAATAAATGAAGTTTTCCAAAGTAGATTAGGGCAACTGACTCAATTTTTATTTAAATATTTCTTGAATTTGCATTATCAAGGTTTGGACCTTGTTAAACTCTGTGTCGCAAAGATCATTGTATTGGAACACTGTAACTGTTTGATCTGGGCATCAATAATAAGAGCCCGTTCACAAGATTCTTGAGCTATGTTAATGGTGATGTTCTTTCCTCTATGTTAATGTTTTTTCCTCCGTCTTTTCATGTTATGCATCAATTGCTCTCATCACAAAATAGAAAATTAGATTAAGATTTGCTGAGAGAACACCTTAATTCTTTCTGTTTTTGTTATCTTAATGTTTTTCTCTGAAGTATAGTATAAGAATTCTTAACTGCTATTTCACTATTTATGAACCCACTATTTTCTCCCATTTCATACTCATATTGCCAATGAGATCTAGTTTGCATATTTAGCTCGCCCTGTGAATGCCCTTGAAAAATTGATGTACAATTCAGCCTTTTAGGATTCCATAGCCCAATGGATTAGTTTCACAACTCTATTTGTCCAACTACCCAATCAATCAAATCCAACAGTTCCCATTATTTCTATAACTAACCTAATATAAACAATTATAACTATCAAGCTAAATCATAAATCATAAAAATAAAGAGAGCCCTCTCTGAATCTAGGAAGACTAGGTCCTGGACTCCAAAATGGTTTGATGTTGTCTTTTATCGTTTATTCTTGTCAATCTTATAAATTATAGAGTGCTAACATCCTTATAAATGAGGTGACAGTGTCTTGCAACCTTGCGTCCTTCAACCTTCAAGCTTTTCAATTCTCTATTAATGTTAAAGAGTTAGATAATAATTTTAAGATATTTTTAACCATTACTAATGATTTTAAGATATTTTTAATGATGTATTATAAAATATTTTTTTGGTCTTTTATACTTAGCTTTCACGTTTCATTATTTACCTATGTAATCTTTAAAAATAGTTAAAAACTTCATTAATCACCATAGATGACCTGACGGTGTCTTGTACCCTTGCCTCCCTCAACCTCCAAGCTCATCAACCCATTGGGGGAAGTTCTCTATTAATATTAATGTTAAAGAGTTAGATAATGATTTTAAGATATTTTTATTGATAAATTGTAAAATAGTTTTATGGTTTTTTATACTTAGCTATCACCTTTCACTATTTTCATATATATCGTGTGTAATTTTTAAAAATGGTTAAAAACTTAATTAATGTTGAAAAACCCCAAACTAATGCAAGAGCGTCGACCCCACCAGAACAATGTTTGAATCTCCTCTGGTCAATAAGCTAAACAATGTTTGAATATAGAAACATCCATCCCACGGGAGCATATGAACGAAACTGTTATTTATATATAAAAAATGTTATGGAAATCTTATATTTAAAATTTTCAATTATAAAATTGTAAATTCTTTATTAAAAATGTGGTTTTTTATTAAAAAAATTACAAAAAATGGTAGTTCTATATTTTAAATATTGTAAAAATTTTAAAATATATTTTTTAATATCTATTATTATATAAAATAGTTTTACTAATAGTTGATTTGGAATTCAATTAAAGTATATATTTGTAAATATTTTTGTATATTTAAATATTTTAATTATTAAATAAAATATAATAATAATAATTCAATTATTTTTTGTCTTTGTAATTTTTATTTAATGAAACTATCTATTATTTCACAACTTTTAGTTAGAATTTCTTATCTATTTAAACTAGGTCCTAGATCAGATTTCTCATCTTGTTTTGATGATGAACCACACTGGTTGGTTAAAAACGTGTAGACAAAATCTGCTTGAATGTGATTTTCACAGAAAGATTTTATACACAATTTTATGAATCACAGAAACCAAATTCCTAACAAAGAAATAGTATTTAAGATATATATTTTTATTTATTTATAGAGATTATTTAAGTATATTTTTAATATTCAATATCTCATTTTTAACATTGAACATCAGCCTTAAGTTTATATTATTATTTATATTATATTATTATTTAGATATTTTTTCAATTGGCAATAAAAATAATAGTTATCTTAAATAGACAAAAAAAAAAAAAAAAAAAAAAAAAAAAAAAAAAAAAAAATTAATACTAGAATTGAAAGATCGATTTCAATTTTATAAAATTTTGAAAAAAATAATAATAATAAAGATGTATATTTTCTT
This sequence comes from Pinus albicaulis, assembly GCA_034641835.2. Taxonomy (NCBI): domain Eukaryota; kingdom Viridiplantae; phylum Streptophyta; class Pinopsida; order Pinales; family Pinaceae; genus Pinus; species Pinus albicaulis. Next base: position 1,307,871,091 of record CM076578.1, on the reverse strand, counting down.
TTTTCAAGTATTGAATTTGAAATTCAAATTTGGTAATTATAGTTAGAAGAATCAATGATGGTAGAGACACTTGGCCAGCCTACAAGAAGGCCGGAAGAAATTGGGAAGGGACCCGCCTGGCCCGACGGGCGGTGCCCAGTAGGGTGGTCGGGAGTTTACGTTTTAACAACTTTCCGGCCATTTTTACTTGTGATGTGAGGGAGAAAGTATACACTTAGACAAACGGATTAATGCACATTTCAATGATAAATTCAATTTTATCAAACTAATGAGAATCTTAAAAAAAGGAAATTTAATGCTGCATATTAAAACCAAATAACAGAAGGGGGGAGATATAGCAAATTTGAGAAAGTGAAAATACAAGATAGAACATCAACAAACCAATTTGCCTTTTATTCTTAACTTTCAAACCAAGTAATTACATCAATAAAACTTTGCCACTGAATTCTAAAGGGCTGTAAGTGAATGGCAAAAAGCCACTAAAGCAACGCTGACCATAAAAAAACATAAATCTGTTTTCACCGAAACAGTGAAATAAAAAATTGCAGTAATTATAGAACATAGTTTTATATTATCATACAGTCTTTAAATCTCTTTTTGTTTCCCCAAGGAATGTAAAACTTCTCCTTAGCAACACTCTTCGCACACAAAACAGCAGCACAAAGCCGCAAGGCTGCAAATCCAAAAAAAACAAAACAGTCAATAACACAAAATCATACCCCATATATAGAAAAGTAATGAAAAACTGAATTGAATTCATACCATCCTTCAATGCATCCTTTCTCGGCTCTCGTCTGCGTTTTAACAGGTCCAGCTGGTTGAGCGTACTGTGGAGGAGGAGCCTGAGTGGGATACCCTAATAACCGCCACAGTAAAACCCTTTTAATGAAAAATGAAATTTATCATTCAAAAAACATTTCTCAACAAGTCTGCAATTATGATCTATGCTCTTTCTGTGATTAATCTGCGATCTATGATTTTCCTGCAGATTTATGACCTCTGAATAAAAATACTACAATTGATTGAAATAAGAGAAAAGGAAGAGCAGAGAGCCGAACCTGGAGGAGGATTTCCTTCAGGGTAACCTGCAGGTGGCGATTGAATCTTTTTGTCAGACATGGCGAACTTCTTTTGAGTCGATTTCTGGAACTTTCAAGTCACAGAAGGTAAGGAATAGCGATGATGATGGATTGATTCTGTAGTTATGGGTGGGTACAGAATTGATGTTATATACCAGTGAATGATAAAGAGCACTAGAGAGGCGGTGCAAAGGCTATGAGATTCTTCCACACGTTCACGCGTAAAACAAGCCCACTTCTTTACGGCTCTAACGGTCAAATTTAAAAGCGTAATTTACATAATTTCAACTTTGAACATATACCTGGTAGGGCTGGTAAGGCGTTTTACAGCTTTACTTATCTAACCGTCAAATTTAAAGCCGAATTTACAGAATTTGAACTTTGGAAGATATACCTGGTAACACGTTTTCCACTTTTACGGATCTAACGGTCAAATTTAAAGCAGAAATTATACAATTTCAACATAGTAACATCTTCGAATGTCTTGGTAACACGTTTTCCAGAGCTGTGACACCATGCCGCATCATCTCACTCTTATCCGGTCCCAGCCTTGGCCTTAGCCTTATCCGGCATATGATTTATGTATAGTAAAAATGGAGTTTGTTTTTAGTGGGATTTTTTGGAGTTTCATGTGCTGGAATTAGGTGAAAAAATTTCAGATAAAATCTTGGTTTTTGTTATTTAAACTGGTTTTTTGACTCTATATATGGATTCAGCACCCTCAAAAAACCCTAAGACACTTTGATTGTGTAAGGTTAGCAATCAAATTTCTCTTTCAATGAATTCAGGTTAGCAATCAAACTTCTCTTTTCAATGAATTCCTGCCAGATTTTAGAAAAATTACACCATGAATTCCTGCCAGATTTTAGAAAAATTACACCAAAAAAAGCCACTGTAAAAGCCTCCAAAAGGTCACTCGAGCAAAAGCTCTCTCTAACTTCTGAGCAAAAGCTCTCTCTGACTTCTCTTTTGGAAGTGTTTTTCTTTAATGTGATTTTTTGAGTTTTTAAATAGATATTTTGGTTAGAATAAATAGAAAATTTTGATTTTTGTTATTTAAACTGATTTTTTTATTATTTATATATAAATTTAATGCCTTAAATTTTTTTAAGAAAATTCACTTAAATTAATCAATAATTAATATCAAACTAATAATTTAAATGAATTCCGACTAAACTTTCGACAATTTAAATAAGAAAAAAACTGTGGGATTGCAGTGGCAAAACATGGTTTAAATGAATTCAGACCAAACTTTAGACCATTAAAATAAGAAAAAACAGCTGAATTACCGGGGCAAAACATGGGCATAATTAAATACGAATTGACGGTCGATTTTGATGCTTCCAGCTTTTCCAAAGTTCGCACCCTCAAAGTGTTTTTTAAAAACATATTAATAATAGTAAAGATGTCGGTTGTAGAGTCCAACTTTTCCAAAGTAACTAATAATCTAAAGTATATATGTCTTCGAAAGGAAGTTGGATTTCATTCAGAAGTGGTTAATTTCATATATCGAAGTGTTGACTTTGGGGCATATAAAAAGTTTAAATAGCCTTTATCGACTTTGGCTCCTAATAAGAGATTTACTAATCAAATCAAATCTAATGCGTATGAAATATATATATATATATATATATATATTCACATTCACATTGGATTCGAATTTTGATTCATAGTTTAAATAATATATATATATATATTCACATTCACATTGGATTTGAGTTTTGATTCTTAGTTTAAATAATATTTTATATTATAATATGGTGATTATTAATTGAGCTATATTTTTGGGTTTTTTTTGGATTTTTTTTCAATCTACAAGGATTTAAAATTTGAATCTAGCCGCTTACAAAATATTTCATAATATTATGATGGCCAATGAAAGTGCCCCATCCAATTATATGTATATAAAATATAACCAATTTTATAATTTATTAAATCAATTCAATTTTAACAAATTATGGTTATGTAATAGGTTTTTAATTTTAAAGTAATTTTAATTTTAATTTTAAATTATATATATATATATATATATATATATATATATATATATATATATATATATATATATATATATGTAAATAATTTTGAAATAAAATATATTAAAAATATAAATAAAAATGAAAATTTATTTTAAGTATGGTAGGTTTCGACAGTTCATTATATTAGATATTATTTTTGGGATTCATCTACATTAAGTAAGTCATTCGTCTAGTAGTAACTCACTAATTTCTCATGATTTTTGAAGTTTCCTTATCACTCATTGCATTGGGTGATGCCCACAAGGGTGAAGAAGTGAGATTGAAACTAGTGAGGCTAAGGTTTTGCAAATGGGTTAACAAGCTAAGTGGGCTTCAATGTGGGGAAAAATCCACAGTTAAGCGCGCTTGAGCCAGAGGAGTTCTTGGATGGGTGACCTCCCGGGAATTCCTAATTACTGGGTGCAAGCCCCGGAAGTGATGATTGACGTTATGTGATTCATTTCACTAGTTTCAATCCCCCTTCTTCACCCCTGTGAGCATCACCCAATGCAATTATTGCTAAGTGGACTATTCAAAAATCATGAGAAATTAGTCAGTTACGACTACCTCTCATGGAAATGGTCATATATGAATGACTTACCTAACGCAGTTGAATGCCAAAAATGATATCTAATTGTTCAAGAGGTAAATCCCCTCTGCAGACAGAGGCGATCCCTACTAGCCCAGAATGGGCCTAGCAACAATCATAAACGCTATAGTGCAAGTTCCTAATTGTGAATAAATAGACCAATGATGGAGGCCTACCTGGAGTCCAACGCTACGATTCGAAGAAGAGGTGGTGCGCTCTCGTTCCTTCACCCTGGCAAGTCACGATCCTCACGATCTCTGCGAATAGACACCTGCACATGCAAAGAACAAAACAAATACAAGCATAGAATCCAGAAATGCACAACTATATATCAGTCAGAAAAGATATAACTCATCATAATCATCAATGAAAACTAGAGTGGAACCATAACAATAGTCATTCATTACAAATCAATCAAAAGAGATTACAACCAAAGTTCTGACGTCGCAGTCTCCTTCAGAAGGGGTCGCCAGTCGAACACGTCTTGCAAAGCCTGTCTGAAGTGGGACAAGCCTCTCTACGATAGTCTCCTTGCTTGGATTTGGCCTTAAGGAGAGAATGAGGACTCTTGCAGCATAAGGCTCTTGGGCACTTGGAGATTATGGAATTTCAGAATTAGGACTAGTAGGACTAGGACTAGCTTGCAATGGAGAATGAGCAAGCTTTTATAGATGGAGGAAGGGGAGTTGGGATCCCTATAATTATGGGATTGGCCCTATCTTCATGGAAGGTTCCATGAGAGGTGGCAAACCACTTCCCCTCCATGGAAATCTGTAGCCAAACCACCCAACTCAAGATAGATATCAATCCAGTAATTTGTTAGGATGAACCTTCCGCCATTTATTTTTTAAAACCAACTCTTAAACTGGTTGGCGCGGGTGCGGCTCTATGACAGAGCACCAATTGGCGCGCCCTCTTTGGAGGATTTGCCCCCTTGGCGCGAGGGCTAAACTATGAAACCGCGCCAATGGAAAAGGAGCTATTTTTATGGTTTTTTGCAAGGAGATGTCTTCAGGGAAAATTAAGCTCATATTCAGAGGAGTGCAATGAAGGTGATTTCAAGGGATGACAGTGTTCACAGGTCACGGAATGAGTCCTCCACTGTGCGGGACGGGGAATGGTAGGGACGGTGACAAATTACTGTGTAACAGATGCCCCCTAAAGTATGAGGCCCGAGAGACAGAGAGGGGTGAAATGCTTTACGAGAACATGTCTAGCTAGGAACCCCGCCGTCGGAAAACTTGCGTGAAGAAATACAACTGATATCTCAAGTACATGATACATATATGTGGTATGGGCGCAACCATCCATAACAGAGTATACAATAATGCAGATCCACGGTATGGGCGCAGCCATCCAGTAAGGACCAATAAATGGACTCAGGCATGGTCGCAGCCATCCAATCAGTGAGTCATGTAACAAATCCACAAAATCGTAGCCTTGATTACAACAGACACAATCCAGGGTCTTGCACTCCATCTCGACCCGAACAGAGTACAAGTCCAAGCATGTGAATGTGTGAGCTGAAGTCAAACATGAAAGAACATCGTCTGATTACCAGCCAATGATGAAAGTTATCAACAGACGCGAGAGGAACCACCAATAATGACAATGGCCCTCAAGGTACTACAGGTACAATCTACGGTGTGTGAATCAAGGAGCTGGCGTCGAACACCCGCAGAATCACTCGATGGGAGGCCAATGATGAAAACCTCTCGTCGAGTGCGAAGAACCTGCCATTGAGGCATGCAGGCTCCAAGGCACCAAAATGAGTCTCTAGATAAGCTTCCTGGATAATGAGCTGAAGTCGACAGGAAGTGACCTTGATCGAAGGTGGGCCATAGTGTTTCCCACATCATCGACGCGAGACAGAGGAACATAATGTTTTTTGTGAATCACGACCAAATGAGAATCAGAGGAAGGTTGTAGCTTTGCAGAGGTCAACTTCTCTTGAACATGTAACGGCACGACAGTGAGTTTGGCAGTATTTGACATCAACAGATCAGAGGTCATGGTGACAAGGCAAAGAGTAGATGAGAGGTCAAAAAGGATTACCCAAACCCACGGAGGCAAGTGAAAATGAGATGAGATGTCCCCAACCCGACACGAATGCATACAAGTGCCATGTTCAAGAGCGACATACTGCCGACACGACTATGAATATGGTTCCATTTTTCCCCACCATGCTTGGCGAGTACCTCTTTATTTTTACACAAGCTTGAAGAGGATACCATATGCTTGTCATATAGGTCCGTCCTTCGGGCGAATCCATCCTAGTACATTTAACGAGCCCTAGGAAGGAGAAAATCGGATAACGTCATTGTGACTGATCCCAATGTCATCAGGGTTTAACGAGTCTGACAAAGGAAGAACTCGGCATCTTTTCATGTTTAGAGAGTTTGAAAAGACAGCGGAAAAGTAAACTCTAGAGGTGTCCCTTTTCGTAAATAGTTCCTCAGACCCGAAAAGGTAGAAAACAATATCCAAGAAAACCTCCTAGTCGCAATAGGCTAGGGTATTCCTTTTTCGTAAATAATCTATCCCAGCCCGAAAAAGGGGTAAACGTATACTGGGTAGATGTCGCTTCGTGGCCACTTTAACGAGATCGAAACGACAAGGGACTCGGCAATCTTTTCATGTTTAGAGAGTCAGAAAAGAGCTGAAAGATGACTCCTCCTGGAGGAACGAGTGGTATAAAGGGTAGCTATTGGTTCCGGTAATGGTGGAACTGCTCAAAACAAGATAAAGGTCAAGAGGCGGGCTAACAAGATCACTCATCGCAGCGGTTCCTCAGGAATGGGTAAAACAACTAAGTGAAGGCATATGATCGGCCAAGCAGATAGTGACGATGGAGTGAGAAAACCAAGGCTCATCTGGCAAAAGCAGGTTGATAAAATGGAAATCACAAGAGGTAAAATGGGCGTGGTTTCATTTTTACACAAGCTTGAAATCAAGAAACTTTGCTTGAAGTTGGTTTCATTTTTACACAGGCTTGAAACAAAGATAAACTATGCTTGACACCGGTTTCAATTTTACACAAGCTTGAAATGGAAACAAACTATGCTTGAAAAAGTAAGCATGCCCCCCAGCATGGTGACTCAATTCGAGGTACATGCCCCCCAAGCTTCAATCCATATGAAAAGCAGATGGAGTGAAGGTTCGAATTACGAGATCAAGGAAAGACTCGACTGGGATTTTACGAGATCTAATCAAAGACTCGAATTGAACAGGAATGTGTTTCATTATTTTAACGAGGTTGACACATTAAAAGAACTATCCTCAGGACACCCTTGTTTCATTTTTTAACGAGCTTGAAACAAGAAAACGAACTCTGCTCCAACACCCTGCTTCATTTTTTAACGAGCTTGAAACAAGAAAACGAACTCTGATCCAATAGACTTGATTTCATTTTTTAAGGAGCTTGACGCAAGGAAATGAACCATGCTCCGCCAGACTACTTATTATGATGAACAAGAAGTCTGGACTTCCAAGAGTTCCGAACCAGGTGGGAGAACAATATCTTGGAAATTAGGACCCAATGTCCCCAGCACACTATGCATGACGGCATGGTCACTGAGTACAGGCACAGGGGAGGTAGCCGCATAGTTGACCTGCGGTGGGGCAGATACAACGGGTGGATAAAACCAGGAGGGAACGATGGCGGGCTAGTTGTCATATCAGGACCAAGGAAAGAAAGTTGATCAATGGTCACGATCTGTCCTTCATGCGGAAAAAATGCCACACGAAAAAGGGAGGAGACAAGCGCTCCCATGGCATAGGTGTAATCGCGCCCCAGGAGCAGATTGAAATCCAAGGGTCCTGGAACAACCATCACGTCCATATGGATGATTTTACCTCCCAAAGTAATAGGTAACCTAGGAAGGATCCCTAAGGGTTGACTCGTTCTTCTGTTAAATGTCAACAGATTCTACGTAACGGGCGCAAGCGGTGGTGAACTGAAAGCTTGCCAGGTAGTCGAGGATAGGATACTAACAGAGGCACCTTCGTCTATAATGGTGCTGGGTACAACCAGACCAAGAGCCTGTACTGTGATCTCGAAAGGCACATAAGACGGGAGGCGAAATCTGGCAAATCGATTCCAGTCAAAGGAAGCGACCAGACTACTCGGAGGGGCTACCATCGGACTGAGAAGGTCTTCCCCTGAGGTTACGGAAGAAGGAGCATCCTCCACGACCTCCATCTCGAAGGTGGGAGGGAGATCCTTCGGGGCCTCCATCACGGGAGGTGAAGGAGCTTCTTCTTGAGATACGGGGACAGGAGAATCTTTCTCCAGATCAGAAGAATCTGAAGAAACCAGAAGGACATGGGGGATGTGAGGTCCACTCTCAACGGAAAAGACCTGGTGCACCGTCGACGGTGCCAGCTCAACTGATCCCACGACCAATGGATGGTTAGGGACGGTTTCTTGAATCTGAATTTCCGAGGGGGTGGGATCGACCAAGGATGACTCTTGACCAATCATAGTATCGGCTGGTAGAGGACTCAAGGAAAGCTGATTATAACCAGCTAGGAGGCGTGGCGTAGAATCGGTCGAGTTGTCCAATACTTGTTTGGCTTCGTCCATATGTGGACAAAGGCGAATGGCATGGTGCCCTTCACACAAATTACAGGGATTGGTGAGCTTACCCTGCAACTTAAGAGCCTTACTAGTGCCCCCAACCCGATCCCTAGAAGTCAACGGCAACGGTGGGCGACTGTCGGACCATACTTCGAGCACCTTGGGGATACCAGGGCAGTCTCGAAGAAGATGGTCTCCCGTGCACAACATGCAGGGGAACTTGACTTTCCGCGGAGGGTTGGGAGGTTTATCAAGAGGAGATGTTTCAGGAGCAGTAGTTGCACTTTTAGCCTCTCGCTTATCAGACTTATTCTTCTTTGTCTTCTTCTTCTTCTTCTTAGCCACATGGTTACTCGAATCCAGACTCTCACCAGGCAAAGTAGAAGAGGAGGACGCAGAAACAGGCGAAGAAGGGGAGAGGTCCACCTTAGAATCAACATGATGTTGTTCGGGCGGAGGAACTGATTGACTAGTAGCGGAGAAATTTGGAACCACAGAGGTTGAAAATAACCAAATGGGCAACCCAACAGTTAGCCCCGGAACGGACAATGTCTCCATGTACGGAGCACCAACATTTCCAAAAGGAGGAAAATGACTAGGATTCCCATCAGAGGGGAGTCCTTGGTTGGTAAACTCTGGAAAGGTTGCCATCATAAACAGAAAATCGCACACGGGGCTGAAAAAGAGTCAAGACACAGAATCAAACGGCTAACAAAAAAAATCTAACAGGGTGTGTGATTGCGGGTGATTAATTTTTACCACATTGAAAAATGGAAACTTTACCGTTTCATGTTTTAAGAGTCGAGAAGCGATAAAAGATGACTCTATCACTTTCAGATTTGACACAAGCGTGAAAGGACAAGTGCTTAGCGATCTTTTCAAGTTTAAGGAGTCAGAAAAGATCAAATGACTGCTGAGGAATACTAGGCACAAAGGGTGTACCAAATAACCGTGAACTGCAATATACACCTTGGTTTCAATAATGAAACAGAAATCGACCAAGGACTTTCCGTACGTGCAGGCAATCTCCCTGAATGCTGTGTCCGGTGTATCACGGGTATAGAGCGGTAGACTCGGCTTCCTATGGATAAAGGATTGAAACCTAGAGGGGTCTCCCTTTATATACTCGACGGTACGGGGAGCACAAGTCCGTGCTAGTGCTGTCTAAAGCCAAGAGGCGAACGACGGCTACTAGGTTTTAAGACGCCGGAACATGTCTCTAGCCTAAACCTCTAAATGTGTTTCGTTAGATTTCAATGCTGCCTTAGTGTAATTTGGGTAGATTTTAAGGTTGATCTTCAATTACGTTTCAGTTTTCAGGCCTTACCGTATGTAATGTCTCAAAAGGCTCCTAAATGCAATCTACATGCCACAGTACACCATTTCATTCGATGAATAGCTACCTATGAGAGAGTTGGAGAACTTTTCACACAAAATGAAATGACCAGAAGACAATCAACAAAGCCTCTAATGCAGCTAATGAGAATCAAAAACTTTTCTTTCAAAGTCACTAATTGCTAATGGCACCAAAAAGATTTCAATTTCATTCACTAACTGAAGCAAAAGAGATATATTTTTTTTTATATTCTCAATGTTTAATAACACAATGCACTAAATAAATGAAAACAATGAGGAAAAAATTCGAGAAATGATGATGAAAGAGCAAAACAAACCAATCTCACTCAATGACAAACATAAACAAATCTCAAATCGACCAAAAGTCCCTCAAAAGAAATAAAAATCCCAAAAACTTCAATGGACCGTGTAATCCGGGCCCAGAGCAAGACCAAACGAAATTCGAATGAAGGGGCAAGCAATCACTCAAAAATCACAATAAAATGGTCAAAAATTACTAAAAGAATGCACAGGAGCAATCAGAAGGCTGACTGGACAAACAGAACACCAAAACTCCCAAGGAGGGCTCGACACAACAAAGCCACTAGATGCCCTAGGGCTTTGAAATGAAATCGATAGAAAATGGCGAAAAACCAAAGGATACAAGGTGGAAACCAGTCAAAAAAGACTCCAACACATTCAAGCAGTCCAAAACATGCAACCAAAATCAGAGATCAGGCTCAAAAATCTTACAAACAGGCAAACCCTAGTAGTCTACAGGCCTGGCGCGACTGGCGGGCTGTAACTAGCGCCATTTTAGGATTGGCGCGGGTAATAAAAAGACAACTAGCGCCAGGTGGCACGACTGTCACGCGAAAAACCACGCCAGTCAAGGTTGCTATACAAAAATAAAAAATAAGCAAATCAAAGCCAGACCAATGATATCCAGGAAATCCAAGAGGCAAAAACAAACCAAGAATCTGACCCAAAAGGTTAACCAAGAAAGCAGAATCAAAAAACAATCGAAAAGCAAGACAATGCTCCAACAGTTCGATTTACGAACTAAACCGGAGATCGACTGAAGCAGCTTTGATCTACTCCGCAATTGCTGAGCAAAAGCATTTTGAAGGCTATCTGGCTCGCTTCAGGCTCCGTCTATAGCTCATAAAACAAACAACAACAAACTAATGATCCCCAGTGGAGTTGCCAAATTGTTGAAGAGGTAAATCCCCTCTGCAGACAGAGGCGATCCCTACTAGCCCAGAACGGGCCTAGCAACAATCACAAACGCTACAGCGCAAGTTCCTAATTGTGAATAAATAGACCAACGATGGAGGCCTACTTGGAGTCCAACGCTACGATTCGAAGAAGAGGTGGTGCGCTCTCGTTCCTTCACCCTAGCAAGTCACGATCCTCGCAATATCCGTGAATAGACACCTGCACATGCAAATAACAAAACAAATACAAGCATAGAATCCAGAAATGCACAACTATATATCAGTCCGAAAAGATATAACTCATCATAATCATCAATGAAAACTAGAGTGGAACCATAATAGTAGTCATTCATTACAAATCAATCAAAAGAGATTACAACCAAAGTTCTGACGTCGCAGTCTCCTTCGGAAGGGGTCGCCAGTCGAACACGTCTCGCAAAGCCTGTCTGAAGTGGGACAAGCCTCTCTACGATAGTCTCCTTGCTTGGATTTGGCCTTAAGGAGAGAATGAGCACTCTTGTAGCATAAGGCTCTTGGGCACTTGGAGATTATGGAATTTCAAAATTAGGACTACTAGGACTAGGACTAGCTTGCAATGGAGAATGAGCAAGCTTTTATAGATGGAGGAAGGGGAGTTGGGATCCCTATAATTATGGGATTGGCCCTATCTTCATGGAAGGTTCCATTAGAGGTGGCAAACCACTTCCCCTCCATGGAAATCCGTAGCCAAACCACCCAACTCAAGATAGATATCAATCCAGTAATTTGTTAGGATGAACCTTCTGCCATTTATTTTTAAAAAACAACTCTTAAACTTGTTGGCGTGGGTGCGGCTCTATGACAGAGCGCCAATTGGCGCGCCCTCTTTGGAGAATTTTCCCCCTTGGCGCGAGGGCTGAACTATGAAACTGCGCCAATGGAAAAGGAGCTATTTTTATGGTTTTTTGCAAGGAGATGTCTTTAGGGAAAATGAAGCTCATATTCAGAGGAGTGCAATGAAGGTGATTTCAAGGCATGATATTGTTCACAGGTCACGGAATGAGTCCTCCACTGTGCGGGACGGGGAATGGTAGGGACGGTGAGAAATTACTGTGTAACACTAATATAATGAACTTTGAATACCCCGAGGCACAATACTTGCTAAGGTTTTGCAAATGGGGTAGCAAGATAAGTGAGCTTGATTATGGGGAAAACTCCATAGTTAAGTGCCCTTGGACCAGAGGAGTTCTAGGATGGGTGACCTCCTGGGAATTCCTGGTTACCAAGTGCAAGCCCTGGAAGTGATGATTGACGCTATGTGATTCGTTTCACTAGTTTTAATCCCACTTCTTCACCCCTATGAGCATCACCCGATGCAATGACTACTAAGTGGACTATTAAAAAATCATGAGAAATTAATCTATTACGACTACCTCTCATGGAAATGGTCATAGATGAATGACTTACTTGATGCAATTGAATCCCAAAAATGATATCTAATATAATGCATTGCGGAAACCCCTCATACTTAAAATACAACGATTAAAGGGAGCTCTACTTGAATGGTTCATGAGGCACAATACTTTCTAAGGCTTTTCAAATCTGGTAGCAAGCTAAGTGGGCTTGATTGTGGGGAAAACTCCACAGTTAAGCACACTTGAGCGAGAGGATTTTTGGGATGGGTGACCTCCCAGCAATTCCTGGTTACTGGGTGTAAGCTCGGAAGTGATGATCGACGCTATGTGATTCATTTCACTAGTTTCAATCCCAATTCTTCACCCTTATGAGCATCACTTGAAGAAATGAATGCTAAGTGGACTATTAAAAAATCATGATAAATTAGTCAGTTACAACTACCTCTCATGGAAATGGTCATATATGGATGACTTACTTAAGGCAGTTGAATCCCAAAAATGATATCTAATTTAATACACTGTGGAAACCCCTGATACTTAAAATACAAAAAGTAAAGGGAGCTCTACTTGAATGGTTCATGAGGCACAATACTTGCTAAGGTTTTGCAATTGGGGTAGCAAGCTAAGTTGGATTTTTTGTGGGGAAAACTCCACAGTTAAGCGCACTTGAGCCAAATAAATTTTGGGATGGGTGACCTCTCGAGAATTCCTGGTTACCAAGTGCAAGCCCCGGAAGTGATGATTGACACTATGTGATTCATTTCACTAGTTTCAATCCCACTTCTTCACCCCTATGAGTATCTCCTAGTGCAATGAGTGCTAAGTGGACTATTCAAAATCATAGGAAACCAGTCAGTTACGACTACCTCTCATGGAAATGGCCATAGATGAATGACTTAACACAATTCAATCCCAAATATGATATCTAATTTAATCTATATTATTATTTCTTAAATTACTAAAAGCATATATTTAACTAAATTTCAAATTTCAACATGATAATGATTATGTGTGTAATTCTTAATAAGATGCATGATGTTTAGTTCAACTTTATGTTCCCAAAGATGAATAAGTGTTCACTCAAAACTTGGGGCATCTCATTAAGAATTAGACTCATTTTATCAAAATATTTCATAATCATCAAATCTTTGATTGTAAAATCTTCTTGCAAAAATGATTATGCCAAATTTGTATGTGATAAATATGGGTTTGAAAAAAAAAATTAGTAGAATATATGTTAAACAAAATTTAATGTAATTATGAAAAAATTATATGTGATTTATAATGTTTTGGTTAGTTCTTAATATTTTATTGATCCATTTTTAATATATGTTGTATATGGTATTACTTCTATATATCAGTTGATTATTAATTTAGCATGTCATTTTATTGATAGCATATTAATCAATATTATTAGTATCTTATAATTTATATATTATGTATATTTTTGAGATGTAAATTATGTGGTTTGTGTGGGGCTTAATTTTCATGAAGTTTTAAGTTCAAATTTCATAAGTAGAGGTTCAAAATGGGAGCTATATGTGGGGGATATATATTATCCCAAGGGGCATCCAAACTCCTTTAAGTTTTGCACAATATCAAAGAAAGATCACCCTCCACTTTAGTTCAAAGTTGACCAAATTAATTTCATTTCTATGTTTTTTTTTTTCTTAGCTTGACCTACCTAGACTTTATGTCTCATGATTTAATTATCAAACTCGATCAATTATTTAGTTCTCAAGTGATTTTCTATAATTCCATTTAAATGGTTTAGAAAAAACAATTTAATTTTATGACATTGAGGCTAGTGCATGCAGAGAATTCGAGTTACCCAGGCGAGGTGGAGATTCCAATGCAATTTAACATCATTTTTAGAGTAGTCTTGAGTGTACAGGTGTTGCATGAAGTTAGATGATCAACATAAGGAATTACCCAATTCAATTTGAGGAATTTCATAAATAATATGGGCTAATTCCTCAAGGAACAATAAAAGGAAAAAGGAACTCAAGCCAAAGAAGAAATTGACTAATTCTAGTCCAGAGGCCTTCAGTGAGAAGAGAGATAGGTTGTGCACTTGCAGGGTGAGCTTAGTTGAGCACAACAATTGTAATACATATTTATTCATTTTATTAATGCATGAGGCATTGGAGTTTTCCGCAGATTTATTTCCCCAGATAAAAATACTTGTTTCATGTGTGTTATTTCTTATTGCATGTCTGAAATTTTTGCTCTAAACTTTGAATTAATGTCCTTAAATTAGTAGAGTAAGTTTGTGTATTGTGATTTAATGAAAAATTCATAAACAATTGCAAATATACATCATAATTTTTAAATTTTTCATCAAAGAAAATAAATATCAAGTAAGTAAAACTTTTATTTACCATAAAACTTTGTAACTTATAACCAAAATTATTTTCAAAATTCATAAAAGAAAATTAATTCCTTTATCATTTATTTAGCTTAATTTTAACATAATGTTTCAATGTGATCAATATTGTATGGCCATCTCATGAATCCATCTTATTTTATCTAAAATATTCCCATATCATTTTATCAACTATAAATTGATGAAAATTTTAAATAATTCATTTTATATTATGAATTGCATATAATGCAATAATATATTATTATTATTTTAAATATAATTAAATTAATTAATTTTAAATAATTATATTTTAAAATTAATAAAGTATTGTAAATTTTAAATAATTCATTTTATATTATGAATTGCATATAATGCAATAATATATTATTATTATTTTAAATATAATTTAATTAATTAATTTTAAATAATTATATTTTAAAATTAATAAAGTATTGTATGTAAATAATTTTTTTATTAAATCTATAACTATTTAACTTATAAGATTATATTATTAATTAAGGAGTCGAAGAATGTAATATTATGCTCATTGGCCTATGCAAGGGTCTATCAAATCACATCCATTTGATTCATCAATATTTCAAGTGGAAATAATGGCTAGAGTTTGAAAATAATGCTTTCAGATGCAAGATCTACTATCAAACAAGGCATCTACAGAGCTCATGCCTTCAAGAGAAACAAAAAGATCCCAAAAGCCAAAGAGATGCAAATTTCCATAGTCGCCTTCTTCTGATGATGAAAATGAATAAATGGATGGGAGTGTTCAACAATTAGAAACATAGAATCAACACAAATCCCAAGTGTAGGAGGCAAAAGAGAAGCAAATGGGTCTAGATGGCATTGTTAAGAAAACTACTGGTTTATTAGTGACAAAAACTCTTGTAAATTGTCATTAGGAAGTTGGAAACAAACAAAGAGAAGCTGGAATAAAATGAACACATGTGCTTGAGAGCTCGGACTCAGATAAAGAAGTGCATGTAAATTTAGAAGGAAAATAATTTTCAATTATAATGGCTGCTCTTGATCAATGAGTCTAGCAAAAGGTGGAAAAAAATAATGGAAAAGGGGGAAACTAACTCATTATTATCAAACTCAACCCCAATAATTTGATGTTATCTTTATTTTTTATTTATTTTTCTCTTTTTTAGAATTGGTTGAAAGGCTGATATAATCGAATTCTTTCGGGAATCTACAAATGTAATTTTGTTCATTGGTTTTTAGATTGACTAAAATTATGATTTTATTTGGAAAAAATATTATGCTCATCGAAAATGAAAGGTTGGCCTTATGTCAAATTCAAAAGGTAAGATATGATAATAAAATATTTTTAATTATTCGTTCTATGATAATGATAATAATATATTTTGAAATTTTAATTCTATATTAATTTAAAAATACTAGAAAATCACAAGTGTGATGATATGGCATTTTTTCTTAGTACCTACTTCTTTTGTAAAAAGTAGAGAACCCTTATGGGGTGAATGTGATCATATAAATTAGTTATTAAGTGCATTATTTAAACACCAAAACTTTGGTGGAGGGGGAATCAAATTGCTAATAATATGTTGGTGCATTATAACATAGTTTTATGAAAAAAATCGGCAATAATTAAATAATTAAACTATCAAAAAATATTATGATTAACAAAATATATTAATGGAAAAAGGTGAGAAAACATTCTTATACTTTGTTTTATGTTATGAGTTGTATATAACGTAATTATTTGATAGAGGTAGGTCCTTTATTTCAGAAATAAGGGAATCCAATACTCCAATATAGTGTCTAGCTTGGCAGTGAATTTAAATAATAATAATAGTACACTTAAATGTAAACGTAAAATTAATGTTAGTAAAAAATTACTTACTCTAATAATCTTGTAATTTATATTTAAATTACGTTTATAGCACAGACATATTACTAATTAGGGGTGGTAGGAGGGGGACAGTTGCTCTAGGACTGTGAGGAAGTTAAAGTTGCAAAGTATTCATGGAGCTTAGGATGCATGAAAAAAAAGAAGTTGAATATTATGATCTCTACTATGGGATTTATTTATCCAAATAAAATCAAGTGAGTAGCTTCTCCCACTGTTTTGGGTAACTCCCTCCTTATCATTGAAAATTTGGTGAAGGGCTCATTTCTAAGAGAAAAAAATTATAAATTACTATCAAAAGAATTATGAAAGTAGTTGAAGGTTTCCCTTCAATAACATATTTTCATGTTCTCCAAGATCTAAAAAAATATGATGATTTATGTGCTAATGAAGGGTGTAAATTAAGATTGGGAGATTTAAAAATCAATTCTCAAATCAAGCCCTCTCCTATTCCTTAGAGCTAAATGGGTTAGCATTGCATAGTTATGAAGGGTTGCATTATTAATCAGTTATAGTATGAAATGTAATTTTTGTTTTTTGCATAGGTAAATTGTGTAAGGTATATAACTGCACAACCTTATTTTTTATTATTTAGTTGGGATTCCCTCTAGAAAATATTATAATTG
The DNA here is from genome assembly GCA_034641835.2 of Pinus albicaulis. Classification (NCBI taxonomy): domain Eukaryota; kingdom Viridiplantae; phylum Streptophyta; class Pinopsida; order Pinales; family Pinaceae; genus Pinus; species Pinus albicaulis. The sequence goes on along the minus strand of CM076578.1, from coordinate 1,307,854,001 downwards.
TGCTCAATAAGTTTGCTCGAATTTTTTTATTTTTATTATATAAGATACAACTATGTACTATCTAATGTATTTACTACAATCCAAACACATATTTGCAAATAAACAAAAAATTACTATTTTCATTTAAAAATTAATAATTTATTACTAAATAAATTATTCCTCCATAAATATCTCATTTACTCTCTTAATTTTGAGAAATTATTTTAACCATTTCACAAAATAATTTTATTTTTACCTTAACATTTTGATACCATTTTATCAGCTCTACATTTAATGAAGAGATGTATTTTATTTTATATCATGAGTTTCATAAAATATAATTATGTATAATTTTGTTGCATATAATTAAATATCTCATTTTGTTTCTTAATTTTGAGAAAGTTTAGAGATTGCAACTTTAATGTTATTTATCTATAAACCCTTTTTTTTGTTTAATTATATTAACTACATGCAACATGAATAAGTAACAGTTGAAGGAATACAAGATATTATATATTTTTTCAACGAAATAGAGAGAATCCTAAGATATTGTATTACAGACCAATTAAGAATTTCCATTTGACATTCATTTATGCACGAATAATAATTATAAGTGAATCACATAATAAACAGTGCATCAATATGAAATACACATAACACTTTAAGTTTTATTAATATATAATTAAATTATACAATTTAATGCAATCAAATAAACATGTAGTGGAATTTTATGTAACTCAAAGTACCGTTCACTGAAAGAATGGAGACTCGACTTGACTTTGTTGATCCTTGCACTCCTTTGTGGCTATCCATGTATGGGTATGAAGGATGTAGCGTCTGTTATCACAAAATTAGACGTGATAGGCTTCTAATCAAATCAATCTCATGTAATTGTTTCAAACCAATCTTTTGATTAAGGCTTAGCCTCCTCAACCTGAGAGGGCTCTCTCAAAGGTTAATGATTTTTGATAGAAATATAAATCACTAACTCTATGTGAGGTAATAAGTAGATAAATGATAGATATTGGTTGCAAAACACATCATCAAATGTAAATTCAGCTTATGGAGTCAAAATAGCTTCATAAAAACCAAAAAATCTACTTAGCATGGAAGTCAAGGCATATCAGAGTTCTAGTCAAGAGATACACATGTGAAGCAGTATAAAAAACATAGTCAGTTTTTCTATATAGGAAGTCAGAGCATCCAAGATTAATTATGAGTAGCATAAACAAACACCACTTCCATAGGATAGTAATAAGATGCAATTAGAGCAAGAACACACTATAACTCTTTATGAATCTCAAGTTGGCTAAGTAGAAAACTCAGTATTAAGCTGAAAACTAGTCACTTACAATAAACATAGTCTCTTGCTAAGAATGTCCAACTCCTGTATATTTGACTTCTTGATATTTTATAGATCATTTACAACATAATATAACCTTATCTACAACAAGATACATCAAAATCCTAACTTTGGGCACCGTTCCTAACCATATCACATGGTATTTATTACAAAAAGGCAGCTGCTAATCTAATAAACAGTCCTATTACAAATATGATTCAAACTCCTTATCTCTACTCATAACAACCTTATCTAAACTAAATTAAATTATTTTCCAAGTGTATCCACATATGGTCGAATCCATATGATAAGCTTCAAAACTTTATGACCATAATGTTGGTCTGCATTAAACTAGGAAACTGTCCCCTATTTTCTAGGCATAAGATCCTTTGTATTCTTGAGACACTCCGACCATCATGAACTCATCACTTTGAGGTTATTTTCTATTAGAAACTGAAATTACACCTACCCAAAATCCTCAGTAAGTCCAAGCTGTCCAAAAGCATCATCAAACTGTTTAAAATGAGTTGAAATAAAATGTGCTACGAAAACAACACAATTTTGTAGCGCAGCTCCTTTACCCTTTTTTCTCCAAAATTTTGATTTCTTTCCTCCAATATTATCTTCAATAACGCTTATTACATCCTCCCCAGAAATTTTAGGCCATAATTCACACTTTTTCGCTTCAAAAAATTATGAGAAAGTGTGAAAAAAGCTGCTATAGCAGTTTCGTAGCGCTTTTCACTCTTTTTAAATTGTTTGCGCTATGAAACTATTGAGTGAGCAATTTTGTCCAAATTTTTCAAAATGAAAACGATAAATGTGCCAAAACTAAAAATAACACTGGTTTCATTAAATCAAAAAGTCATATGAACTGAAAATCACAGTTTTCATGAGGTTACTTCTTAATTTTCACTTGATTTAGTTTTTTGACTTTTTAATGATTGTGATTCTACACTTTTGTTCTTTAACTCATCTTGAGTCAATTTTATCTACTGCTCCAAGTCCTCCACTTGGTCTCTAAGTCTTCTATTACTGGCTCTTAAGTGAGTATTGATTACTCTGAGAAATTTAGCTTCCTTGATGGCTGGAACTATCCATGTGAAAAATTGTTCTACACTGCTTGGGGTTTCAGACCTAGAACCAGTTTGACCTTCCCACAATGCCTTCATTCTTTTGAATTGTGATTTTTAAATAATATGCTTCCTAGCCCTCTTTCTCATCATATAAATTTCCTGGTTTTCTAACCTCAATTTCTCCTCAAGATGTTGACACTCTATCGTTTCTTCTTTTCCCTTCATTGTTCTGTTGGTTGCATGTTCTATTTTTGGTGATGAGAGATCAACCACTTCTTCAGGGACTTTAGCTATTTCAATAGGTTCTTGGACTTCCTTGTTGCCTTCCTTGAGTTTATTAGCATGCCTAGTTAAAGGTTTCCTTGCTTGAAAGATAAAGGCTGCATTTTCACCCTCAAACTCAAGCTTCTTTGCAAACTTAACTTTTTTCTGTTTGTGCTCATATACTCCAATGAAGTTAGCTTGCACAATGGGTGTCTCTATGTCAATAGAATGCAGGATGTCATCTAAATTTCTTTTAATTACTGGGCTATCCTTTGAAAATGAAGAAACTGTCTTTCCTTTTGATGCCACTGCTTGGCTTCTTGCCACTCTTTGGATTTCCTGCTTACTAACATCCTTTTTCTGATTTGCCTCTTTGACACTCTTTGACCTCTGTTTTGCAGGTGATGGAGTTTGTGAAATAAGCACTTGTGTCTACTCTATCCTTTTCTCAACTTGTTTCCTTGGTTTCAATTTTTCAAATTCCTTTGGTTTTGCAACCACAGACTGACTAGACTCTGCTACTAGTGGTGAAGGAGTTCCTTTAGTTTTAAAGTTTCTAGCTGGGGTTAGGGTTTCTAGATCAAAACCATTCATAAAAAAAAAGGATGACCAATCCCTTCCTATCTTCTGAAGCTCATTCAAAATCAACAACTTCATCAAACCATGATGAAGCAAAGATGTTTCACAACCTTCAAATTTGTCTTGTACTTTATCATCCATTTTAGCAAGATTCCTATGCAGGTAAAAGGGAAAATCAAGTGAAATTTTACCTGTGAAATGCAGAAGTAGCTTGAAATGATATGTGTAGACCTTATGATACTTGACTTCACATGTAAAATATCTCTGGATGTTGAGCAAAAACTTTTGCATAAATGTCTTTGATGTAGCCTCCAAGGATTTCATTATTGAGGTCCATGTCTGCATACTCAGATTTCATGAATTCCTTGCACGGCTCCATATCAAATTTGAAAACTTTGAACCAAGTTTCTTGTCCCCTTGGTATTTATGTCATAGTAGCAATAATTTCTGGTGTAATTGGCACATTTATCATTCCAACCTTGGTAGTTGTTCCATTGAAGTGAAAGGTAAATTCTTTAGACATGTGTGTGGCAACCTTGCAGCTTTTCACAAAACCGAAGACAACCTACTCTGTTGAATGCCTCCATCATTGCTGGGTCTTCAACAATGGCCTTCATATTTTCAGGCTCATATCTTAAGCAATGTCCCCCTCTGTAACCTTTCTTTCCTCTGCCATGTTTCTCATAAAAATCCTGTCAGCTTCACTTGGATATATGAAACAGCCTCGCTTGAATATACAAAACAACCTCACTTGATTAGGATATATTTGCCTCGCTTGATTATATGAAATAGCCTCGCTTGATTAGGATGAAGATAACCTTTGTATGGAATAGCCACAGGTTTGTCTTGACTACTTCAGAGCTCAGCCACTCGTATGGAGGCTAATGAAACGATAATGACTAAATTAGGGAAAATTTTGAATTTGAAATGTCATATCGTAACTGAATGATGCCTCATTCATACCCTATCATGACAATCATGACCGCAAGATGGGTAAGTACATTGAATCTCATCACTAACTGACTCATCATACCACTAACTTATCATTTCCGAATGGATTCTGACAAATTTCAACTCGAATGACAAGACAGTTAATAAACCGTGCTTTTGTCATGCCAGCAGTGTATTTTTTCCAGTTTGCGCTATGAAACTATTAGCGCTTTCGTAGCACAAATCAATTTTTTTGAACTAGCGGCGCTACGAAAACATGGATTCTTGGCTAATTGCATAGTTTTGACCCAAAACCTTATGGAATTTCTCCCAAATGGAAAATATGGATATTTGATAATGAATGAACCTTTAAAATACTTTATTTGAACTTAATGATGACCTTTGAACTTGTAAAAATATAACCTACCCTTAACCAAATCCTAAAATGACTTCTAAACCTATTTTGAAATCATGATAAAAACAGATTTGACACAATAATGTTTTGAAAATTTTTGGGTGATAACAGCGTCCATGGCTGAATGTCACCAACTCACTAATTGACACCCCAAACTACTCCTTGGGTACTCTTCTTCCTCACATACCGCTGAGTTGTAATGGGGCTATAAGATAGTGGAGAAGTGCTAGCGAGTGGAGGAGAGCACTCTTTTCTCAAGAATCCCCCTTCTCAAAATAAAACCTCCACTATATCACACACACTATAGCCATATTCTCTTTAAAATTAGCATTCTCTCATTCATCCAACAATAGGGAATAAAAATTTCCCTCCTCCCATAGCTTTCCCCTTCTTTTATAGGAGGATTTATAGGTGACACTTGGAACTTCATGCATAAATAATTATTTTTATTTATCAAAAGGTTTGATTATTCACCCACCCATGTGTCACCCTCTCACTAAGGCTCTTCAAAATTATTTAATTAAATTTTAATTCAAAAATAATATTTTTCCTCAGCCCAACATGACTCTCTATTTCTTCTATTAGTTGTCTCTTAATACCCCTTTTCTATTCCTTAATTTGTGATCATTATTAAAGTCAACTGATATGTCTCAGATTTGGTCCACTAAATACATCATAGTTTAAATCAGATTGACTCTTAGATGGAGATCATTGTGTTGGCTCTTTCCATATGGAGCTTCTATAAAGTTTCTCTAATTTAATTTATTAATATTTATTTTCATTCTCCACGTTGTTTTCTTAATGGTGCTAGACTATTTTCGGATAAATTTTCCTAATTAACTCTACTCCCCTTTTCTCCCTTTTCTTGTTAAACCATACGTACTTTGGATTTACTCTATATGCACATTTTCTATCTAATATTTTCCAAATGTGGGAAGGGTAGAGTTATTAATTGGTCCGATATATTATTTATTCCTATTCTCCCTTTACCCCAAGATTTATTTTTGTTTAGATAACTAAGTTCCTAAACCACATTTAACCTATTTATGTGAATTAGTATGATTATCATGTCTTAATTATAATTCAGAAGTTTCTTGTTGATGCCAAGGGTGCTAGGTCCAACATGCCCTTCAAGAAATTCCATTAAAAGTTCCAAGGGTGCCACATTAGTCAGTTTCTTGATTCCAAGGGTGTCAATTAGGCCATGACCTTCAAGAATATCCATTAGAAGTTCCAATGGTGCCACGCTAATTAGTTTCTTCCTGATTACAAGGGTGCCAAGTCAGTCGTTCCCTTCAAGAACTTCCCTTGAGGTTCGAAGGGTGCCATGTCACTTTCCCTTCAAGCATCCAGTGACTACGAGGGGAAAATTAGGTGCAATGATGGAGACCTCTATCCTATCCTATATCTCCAGCTATAGTGAGACCAATGGTGGTGGGGATCAAATAATCCACCTTTGTGTTATGAATCCATCACATGATTAGTCATAGTCGTCAATAGGTTCATCACAACTAGTATCATCATAACTTCAAATTGGCATGTCACGATAATTGTCATGTTCATTAATAGTAAAAGTCAGATATCTAGATCCTCAACCTAAGGTCCTTCAATAATCATGCATGATCGCAGAGGCTATATTTAGGAATATGTAATATCAAGGTCAGTCTACTAGAGCGGGGAACTACAATGCACATGTGTCCGAAGGTGGTCCCCTGCGACACTCAAACAATTGTGAGTAACATCAAATCACAAAAATAGTCATAAAAATATATAAACATGATGAGACATCATTGAAATGTTCATTGGCCACTAGTGCAATTTGAATTCAAAATAAGTACATCGCTATCCATCATCACATGAAATAACATTAATGAGACCATAAAACTCTAATGTCCTCAAGAATAACGTATATGTCATAATGAAATCATAAAGTTAAAATAATGTCTATCAAAAATATAAAAAATTTATATAATTGTGCTTTAAGGAATTCTTCTTTGGAAACAACTCCCCTAGCTGCTACTGTTAAATGATTGAATATTTCTATGTCGCTAAATTAGTAGTTAGAAAAGACAGTTAGCTTACATTAACAGTTATGTCAAAACTACCCATCAAATCTACAAACACTCAAAGCTTCAAGGGCTGTGGAGGCCAAATGTTGAATCCCACGAATTCTTCTTCCATTTCAAAAACAACGTTGGCAAGAGCAAGAAAGTGGCAGGGTTCCCCACATGGGACCTCCTCTTCATCTGCTCATCAAGGCTCTCCATGAGTTGTATGTATGCCAGGCTAAAGGGAGGCACAAAGGTATCTTTGATGATGTAATACTAATATTTTTGGTCATTTTTTTAATGATTTAATACTAATATTTTTGGGTATTTTTTTTTAAGATGTAATATTAATATTTTTGGGTCATTTTTTTGATGATGTAATACAAATATTTTTCGGTCATTTTTTTTCATATTTTCTTATGTATCTTAAGTTTTAATTTATTTTTTAAGGTAATTATGTTTAATGGTAAGAGGCTAGATTTAATGTGCAAATATTGTTCGTATTTTTCTTTTTTCACCAATCCTACAATCCATCAATGATAGTGATAGTTGTACACATATTCTGATACATATACATAATACCTATCACTTAATGAATCTGATACCTCTATTTTTCCTACCACAATGAATTTGTAGTCTTCGCAAAAATTTAATTTTCAGCCTCCCCTCTCCCAAATGATAGCCGATGAAATCTTTCTTTTCCACAACCTATTTATCTTCAAAGATATATCCAGCCTCTACATTTACATCTTCCTTCGTGGAAAAAATGAATGAAGCATTCCTTGTTATTTTCAAAGATACATCAATAATAATATAGTGCTTTTGTTCTACAAAATGGGAAGGTTCCAAAACAGAAAACAAAGTGGGAAGGGCAACAAGAGGAGAAATAATTGGATGAATTTGTGACTGAAGGTGGGGTGAAGAAATAATTAAAAATTTAGTGCTTTTCCATGCCAAAGGAAATTTCACATTGCCAAGGACAATACCATTAACAGAAGAGTCATATTTTCACCACGACTACCTTGGAAAATACAAGAACCGTGACTTGGATCAATAGTGTTTATAGTGGTGACTCCGTTGAAGTAACAAGACCAAGAGGCCATGTTAATCTTATGGTAATAGTTTTCAAAGGCATAAGAGGTGTGGTCTTCAACAATATCTAGAATGTAAAAACTTTGTCTAACCTGAATATCAGATCAATCAACCTACCTAGGACCGTAGGCCTAATCCAACGTTGCGTGGAGGAGTTCAGTCTCATCCCCGGATAGGGATACACAAATGGTCTGGGCCTAAGTATCATTGGATAGAGTCGATTTCACACCATTGAGGTGGAGGACATACACAAACATGGAATTTGCACTCAAGAGCCCAAATTGTTTATCTGAAGTCCCACTAGGCCTGAGGTCCTCATTGAATAATTCGTAGATGTAGGTGTTGAAATCCACGTCAAGGATATTGGGGGTTTTAGTGTTGTTGATCACATGCTGGAAAATATTGTTGTTGTAAGTGTCATCATTGTGTATGGTGTCGTTGCCCATGGAGGGCCACCCAGTCTCTACCATGACTATAGGGATGTTTGGGAAGTTCATTGAAGTCATGGAGTAGTAGGTTGCATCGAACATGACATCGAAGACATTGGCATAGTGGAGCAACGTGTTGGGGTCAATGACGTCCCTGTTGGGCGGGAGCTGTTGAAATAGAGTGTAGTCTAGTGACACAACATTGTTTCCCTGCATGTAGAAATAATAGGAGTAGATGTTGAGCATCAGGTAGAACATTGTGTTGCCTAGGAAGGACAACATCAGAATCATCATGTTGTTCTAGGAGGAGTTGAATGCTTGTGAAGGTGGGAATGAATCGAGGATGAGTTCAACAGTGTGGGGAGTCAAAAAATTCACCTTCCCATCAATAATGGTCACCACCAGGGCCAAATGCAAGAATCTCATGGTGGAAACCAAGACAAGGGCAACATTGGGGATTGTTATGAGAACTTCACCACCCATGAAAATGGTTGTGATGTTAGTGTTGGGAAATTAGGCCGCCACGTTCTTCTTCACTATATATAAGTTTTACTTCTTTATTCTATGCTATTTTTTCATATGCTAGATTCTTACGATGTTTCCTTTGCAACATGTGCTGAAATTGCTAGTTATAAATAATCTATCTGATGCATTATGTATGAGGTTGACTATGTATTAATTTAGTCAAAGTATCACATATTTTTCAATAAATCAAAGTGTAATTTTAAGAAAATAAAATTATATTTTTTACTAATTATTTTATTTCGATTTATCTGTTATACAATTGGCTATTTATTTATAGATCTTATTGGAAAATGTCTCGCTTGGCACACCCTCTGCAATAGTACGAGGTACGAGGCTATACCAAGATATCTTGGGTGATGCTTCCCATCTATGATTCCATTTATTTTAGATATTTTATTTTTGTTTCAAATTTTATATCATTTTGTATCTGTGTCAAATTGAATTCTAATTTACCTTTCCCATCATTTCATTTCATTTCACATTACCTACACAAATTGTACACAATAATATTAATACTAATCTCTCCTTTGCGTGTTTTAGGGAACAAAGCCTATTAATTATAGAGGCCATGTGGATTTTAGAAACACATTATAATCCCTTAATCCTCTGTAAAAATTGTGATATTCTACGGAGGCTCATAGTATGCAAAGCGAATTGTAATATTCTATTCTAGCCAATTCTATACATATCTTTTGGTATTTTTGGCATTATCATGGCATAAAAAAATATGTGGATAGTGTACAATTAAAAATAATTTTAATTTATCATTAAAATATAAAAAGTATATTTTAAAAGAAATATCATGGCACGAGAAAATATGTGGATAGTGTATAATTTTTTTTTTTGTGAACTTGGTAGTACTTCTCCATTCATTATATTTAAAGCAAGCTTATGAAAGATTTGTTCCTGATGACTTCAACCTGCCCGAAGCAAACCAGGTCTATTGGGCACTGGTCTGCATTATACGCCATCCAAAATTTAAATGTTTTGAGGATATTCAACCAATTTTTTTGATCCTATGCAGTATCACATCACACTACGAGAATAGAAACAAATGGAAATGTAAAAGATAGTCGAAGTCATTATAACAAAATTAACAAGAAAACCATAGAAACTGCTAACATCTAGTCTTTAAAAGAATCCACTAATGCCAGATCCTTCGCTCTTGATCGTGGTATTTCTTGTTGTTGCATGCTCTGCAACATCTTATCAATTTTTCCAAACATGAAATTTTGGTGGAACAACTAAACCTGCACTGACTGAATTTACTTTTGGATCACCAGCAGACTAGGTTCTTCCTCCTTATTTTGAGGTTGGCTCGTCTCTCTACTGGTAATTTTCAGATATGGATTTCGCCAATAAATTATTCATGATCCAGTATGTTTGTATGAATTGTTGAAATAAAATCATCATACCTCTAGCGTTTCTCGGGTCCACGACTAGGGTATCCCATTCCGCTTCTTGCATCTGATACCTTGTAGCTCTTTCTTTCACTTTTGTCTCCCACCTAGATATTTTGGCTTTCACCGGTGCAAGAGAGATTTCATTATAGACATCTAGTAAATTCTGCATTGTCTCCACCCTTGACATCTTTTCCGCGGGGCCTGGCTCATGAAACATTTTCCTACATATCTCCTCTATCACCTTCCTTATGGCCCAACCAACCCCTCTTCCCTGTCGCCTCTTCTTTCTTCATTTTCCTCCTCTCTACCCTTGCGACCAATAGTTCAACCTTGACCACCCACATTGCAAGCCTCTTGAACAAAGAAGTGGTCACAACCTCGTGGCTATTACTTGGGCCCACAGAACAAGAAAATCCCATTAATAAATTAATGGTGGTCTTCTTTCCTGGTTCCATTCTCCAATTCTCCAGATGAAATGGAATCTCTATGTTTAAATGTATTGCAGGAAGAGTGGGTTCCCAAGTTATAAGCAAGGTGATTCCCCCAAAGCCTATTCTCCATCACTAATATTCCCTTAGCCCCTCGACTGGCCTCTCTGCACTAGTCCTGGGGCCTTACCTGGCCTGTAAATTTGGTAACACTTCTTCCCCCTCCCTGAATAGAGACAGGGTTAAAACAACTGGTTCATTCCCTCTCTTTAAGAGTCCCAAATTTTCTACTCCACTCCCTACCGCCCTCCCAACCTTGCCCATTGAACACCACTCTCTCCCACTTCTCCACAGTCTTTCCTAGCCAGCTTCTTGGCTCGCTATGAAGTTTCCCTATCCCACCTTCCTCCAGCAGAAAATATGCAAAAAATCTTCCACCCAAAATATCCCATTCCTCCTCACCAGACCATCCTACCTAAGGCTCCCTCAAAACCAGGGAAACATCAAGCTTGAGCACAGGAGAAGGCTTCAAGGAGAAGCCAGAAGGTTTTCTCACAAAAATTGAGATATTAAAAGGTCCATGCCGCAAATTTCCAAGCATAATTAGAACTAAGCCTACCCTGCTATCCTTGACTATCAAGAACCACCAAGAATTCATTTTCCTCTATTTAGTTTCATGCACAAGTAGCGTCCGGGATGCACACTAATGTATACCCTTCTGTTGTGCCTTATGGCAGAGATGAACCCTCGATTTCCAATTCCTATGGGTGGTTTTCTTCAACTGCTTCTTTCTTTTACAATTTGTGGGTTGCATGATCTGCATGCAGGCCTTTACATAACATCTGCTAGACATCTCCACTCCTATGAGCCAGTTGGCCTACATGTCACCTGCCCTCTCATTCATTACCTTTCTCATATGATGGCATCGACTTTCACACCCTTCTCTGCAACCTCCTTCCAGACCCTTCATCCACGTGTGGTTCGATCAGACCATCTATCATGTTCGCACCCCGACTGAGGGTATTGTATCTCATTCCCCTCAGAGTATTTCTCCAGAATTTCCATTAGTTCTATCAAACCGTTCTACTTCTATACTCTTTCACCTGCAAGGTCTACCTCCTTTCCCTTATTATTGCATCGCTAGTTGGCTAAGAACATTACCTGAGCATCTCACATGCCTCAGTATAATAGAGTACATTCCTGAGATTAATGCACCTATCTCTGTGTGAGTCTATCCATTCACTAGCTTTTTCTTATATTCTCCCATTTGGATCCTTGGTGAAGTTTTTTTATTGTCTCTATCACCAAGGTGGAGTCTCCCTACACCACTAATTTCTGGAATCTTTCTCTTTGCACCAGGATTATTCCTTGCTTTACCATGTTGAATTATTCCTTATTATTGCTTTCAATGCCACAATCAGCTGTGAACACTCTGACTACCTTTCCTATGTGGTATATGAAGATGCCGCCATACCCTGCCGCATGTTGTGGCTCATTTGCATTTACTTTCAAAATATTTCTCAAAACACCAAAAAAGCATATATTTTAGAAAATGTAAAATTTTTGTATACCGAAAAATAATTTTTCTTTATATGTTGATGTATTAACATTATGTGCGGAGATGTGAAGGTGGGTTGAGTTAGTCTTATTCTCGTTTAGGTCAGTTCAAGAGTTGGGTCGACTGATGTGTTCAAAATAATACCCACAGGTCAAGGTCGAGTTGTGCAAATATATGTGCAGAATAGTGTTCGTAGGCTTAAGTGCAATCACGTGTGGAAAGCCCGCTTCCATATCCCAAATCAAAATCGCAAAGCTAAGGAGGAATAGAACAAGGTTGAATTGTCGAAATGAAAATGCGATATGAGGGTCGGATGCGATATGATTTGGAGCATGATCTAAAGTATTTAAAGTCTAGCTGCGGGACCCTCTCGCACATCGTACATCGCAAATCACAAAGCTCAAGAAGAGTTATGCTAAGGAATATGTAATGAATGCCAAAATGCGAAGTGCGACAAGGGCCCGACGTGATTCAACTCAGAACTACGATTTAATGTATTCCAATCACACATCACACATCACAAGCTCAGGAGGAATGGCACAAAAGGAATAAGTTATAAATGTTGAAATGCGAAATGTGACAAGGTTTCAAATCGCCGATTACGATTTGCGATCAACCCCACCTCCATTTGCCACGTCATCCCCACCTCTATCCCACATCGCACATCGCAATCTTAGGATTAATGGTACTAAGGAATATGTTATAAATACCAAAGGCTGAAATTTGATAAGGGGCAGATGCGATGTTCTTTTAGAGCTAAATTGCAAAGGATTTCAAATCCGGAAGTAAGATCCTTTCCTTTGAGAAATCACATCAAAGGTAAGAGGAGGCTTATAACATAGCAACATGGAATACCGAAATGCGATGGAAAGGCAGACGTGATACCATTCAAAGGCTAATTTATATTTATTTAAATTCCAAGATTATTTGTAGTTACGTTATTTTATGCAGAAACGTGAACGCGGGAAGTAGACTCGGGTAACACCTGACCCCGTGCAGAACAATGTTATATGCGGTGGCGCCTTGTAAATAAATTGAAGACAGAATGGCGCGGGCATGAGAAGAAGAGGTACAGTAGAGTAGAAGGGGACATGATAACATTGTTTGAAGCACAGAGGCATAGGAAAAGTCAGGCAAAAGGAGCATACGGTGGCACTGTTGGAAACGCAATAGCTGGGTCAAGTTGGGTAAAGAGGCATTATTGCAGAATTGTTCAAATACCACATTAGAAATAGAAAATACATGGCAGTAAGTAGAAAATATAAATATTAAACTTCGGAAGAAATTCAGGGCAAGGATCTCTGATCTGTCAGGGAGACACACCGACACTTTAGGGAGACACATCAACACTTCAGGGAGACGCGTGAGCAACAAATTAGATTCAACAAAAATAATAATATTTCAAGTTTTAATTGGTTTTCTTTTTTTGTTAAGATTGAAGCTATATTAATTTCTTTAATTACAATGTAATAAGTATTTTTAACAGTTTAGGTAGTCGAAGTAGTTTCAATAATTTCTAGCAGTTACAAACTATTTTGGATGTATTTAAGCAAGACAGAAAGAAAGAAGAAGGGTTTCAATTTATGGACCTCTGGAAGACTAAAAATTTGGTACTTACTTTTCTGAGGAATGAATGAAAGAAGCATCAAGTTTCCTGCAACTTTTGATGGTGATTCATTTTTCCTATGCCATTTTCTGTCCCTTCTTCCTGGAATGAAGTGAATTAAAGTAGTTGTTAGCCTCTTAATTACATCTGTTAGTAAGAGTTAAATAACCTTCATTTGTGCTCCTTCACTCCAACTCCTCTCCCTTCACAAATTCTCTTTGGAACTTAAAAGTAATAGATTATGTGTTTATAACATATTATTTTGAGTTTCTTCTCTATCCATAAATTCATTGTAAAATTTAAAGTGGTAGATTTTGTGTTACAACATATCATTTTGAGTTTCTTCTATGGTTCTTCTTTTCCATTCAGATATGAGCAGGTAATGGCATTGTAGAGTCTTTCATTATACCAGATTATTAAGAGTTTTAAGGAATTAGTTTCCAAAGGGATTGAATGAATATCACCTGATATAATTACTTCTGTGACACATTGTTAAAAAATTTCTTAAGCATTGATTCCTTTTCACAACCAAGGAATTGTATCTTAAGATACAACATTTTCTAGCGTCGTTGCCAGCGACAAAGAGATGAAGTTTATTTTCCCTGGGTTTTTCACAATATTTTCTCTGGTTGTTCAGTGAGGAGGAAATATTTGGATGTGTATGTTATTCTCAGAATTATGTCTCACAAAAGGCCTCACACGAGGTCAAATACCTCACATCAAAAGGTTCCTGCTTTTTCAAACCCTGAAATATTGGTTTCTAATAGGTTTCGAAAACCCAAAACCCCCTCAACACCTAGTCCTACACTGTGTGCTCCTAGCAGCATTTCTAGTAATCCTTTGTTTGAAGATATCTCTAAAGTACATCCTTTCTTGGAGAAATATTCACCTTTCACACCAATTTATTTTCAAGAACCAAAGTTGGAAGAACACTCCTTTGAGTCTATTTCTTTTACTTTTACTCAAGCTCAACAAACTCAAGGTGCTGGTCCCTCTTCTATTGACCATGAATCCAGTCCCATATCAGTTTTACCTCCACCTCCATTCATTTTCACAGTAGCTTCATTGATTGCATCTAACCAAGAAACAATCAATCAAGGTGAAAACATGGTAGCACCAGCCTTTTTGTTGAACGGATATGCACCACTTAACCTTCCACAACTAATGAATGCAATGCCTAAAAAGTATCTTAAATTACTCCCACGTTTTACAAGAAAAGATGAAATAACTGTAGAAAACACTTGCATGTTCTTTTTAATTTTGTTGCAAATGTGAATGTAGAACATCTTGATGTTGTAATGAGGCTTTTTGTTCAGTCTTTAGATGGATAGGCTAGAAAGTGGTTTAAGAGATTGACAAATAGTTCTATTAATACATGGGAGGAACTGGAAAATCAATTCACTCTCAGATGGGGTGAAAAAATGGATCATGGATATTCACTAATAGAATTCAATACAATCAAAAGTAAACCAGATGAGAATATAACAAATTTTATCAAAAGATTCAATAAATTGTATAACAGTTTGCTTGTAGAAATGAAGCCCCCTTATTTTGGAACAAAGGTGGTTTTTGTTGGGGCTTTTGAAGCTGATTTTAGTTTCACACTTAGAGAAAGGATATCCCCTACTCTAGAACAGATATAGACAGATGCTTTAGAAATTGAAGTTAATATGACTACAACTGGGAAGGCGAAAGGGAAACAACGAGTCCAACGCAAGGGGAAGAAAAATAAGACTCACCACAAGATCAAAGAATCGAATATATAACAAAGGTGATAAAAAATTTATCAAATAAGCTACTTAAGATGGAATTGGAAATTAAAAACTCCCAAAGACAAGTACAACAAAATCGAGTAGAATTTAACCCTCAATTCAGAAGACAACCCCTGCAAATTTTATAGAGGGGAAAGAAAATACCAAGACCAGATTCAAGAACCATTGTATATAGAAGCAACAATAGGAGAGTCAGCAGAAGATGACCAAAAGGAATATGAAGATAAAATATCTGCTATGTACACAATAGAAGAGGATGAAGAGGAAGATTGTGAGGGAGAATATGCTAAAGCTGAAGTATGTTTTGATCAAGATGAAATGGATGAATACTGTAGGAAATTCATAGATTTCATGTAAGCTGAGTTACATAAAATGTATGATTTAAGTTCTAGAAAGAGATATAGAGTGCAGGATAATGAAGGTGAACAACAAGATTCTATTCCTCCTCCAATGGTGACTCCACAACAAAAGGACCCTGTAAAACAAGTTAGTAATGGGAAGCAACCTATAAATTCGGTTAATAAAACATATGTGTAGCAGGGTGAACCTTCCTAGAGAAAATAAATTGATTCTAATATTTTGGAGAGAGTTGTTCCTATACCCAAAAAAGCGGAAAATTCTAGAAAGAGTGAAGAAGAACCCGAAAAGAATGTTAAACAAACTCATTCTTTTAGTTTGACAAAAGAGTTGGAGAAGGTAAAAATTGAGGTACTTCTTCTAGAATTAGCTAAAATACTAATCTACAAGAAAGAAATTTCAGAATTTATTTATCTCACACAGATTGAAGATAAAAGTGACACAGTGAACTTACAAGAAGAAAATCCAGTGGTCACCTTTGGTCCTCATGTAGAAGAAGTAGATCCTTATGTTCCACCAT
This sequence comes from Pinus albicaulis, assembly GCA_034641835.2. NCBI lineage: Eukaryota > Viridiplantae > Streptophyta > Pinopsida > Pinales > Pinaceae > Pinus > Pinus albicaulis. The sequence goes on along the minus strand of CM076578.1, from coordinate 1,307,837,679 downwards.
TCTATATTTCTCTCTTGCTTTAGGATTTTAGTCTCCATAATTGTATGTTGGACTCAAGTGCATCCCATAATCTCATGCCATTGTTTGTTATGAAGGAAATAAACATGCAAATTACTAAACCTTACAGGAATCTGTATTGATTTGATTCGAAAAGGGTTAAATGTGCTGGGTTAATTAAAGATGTATTAGTCTCTTTGGAAGAAATTCCATCAAAGATTATAGTCATGGATGTAGTTGTTGCTGACATTCCAACCAAATTTGGAATGCTCCTGTCACGATATTTGGGAGAAAAGTTGGGAGGTGTTCTAAAATTATATTTCACTTACGCTACCATTCCTATTTTTAATGGGGAAGAAAGGAGATTGTACAGGGAAACAAGGTTCGTGAAGACCACTACCAAGAATGATGCTGGAAATTCCCCTATTTATAGTCAAGAAACAAAAGATCTTTCATGTTTCATGCTGCATGAAGATGTAGAATTTTTTGGAGACACAGGGAAGCATCTCTCTTCAGCAGTTGTAAATAATGAGCTGCACTCAAAAAATATTTGGACATGCTACTTTGATGGTGCCTACTCCAAGGAAGGCACAAGAGCTAGATTCTTATTGATATCGCCAGAAGGTAATCTCATGCCTTATTATTTCAAGTTAGAGTTTGATTCAAAAAAAAATATAGCTGAGTATGATGCCTTGATCATTAGCCTTCAAGTTTCTAAACATATGGGAGTTCAATGTATTTCAATTTTTGGTGACATTGAATTGATAATAAGGCAGATTAAAAATTGTTGTCAAACCAAGCATCTGAGATTAAGATCATATAGGAATGAAGTTTTGGATTTGATAGAGAACTATTTTGAAGCCTTCAATCTTTAGTTTATTCCGAGAGAGGAGAATATATTGTTAGGTTCTTTAGCAATTGCAGCAAGCACCTTCAATCCACCTATGAATCCAAGGTTAAGGTATGAGATTGAAAGTAGACATGGACCCTCTATTCCTGATAATGTGAAACATTGGCAGGTGTTTGAAGACAATGAGAAGATAAATAATTTCTTGACAATCATTGGAAACTTTGAAGATTTTGAGATAGATCAAGAGGAAGAACAAACAGAGCAAAAACCATAAGTAATACATTTCGAAAACTCAATAGGTGATCAGGATATTATTCAGTTTAAATATTACTCCCTAAAGGTTTGGTTCCTCTTGAGAGACCATTTAATTCAAATGATGTTGATGTTAATTCAAAGAAAATACATCAAGAGGAAGAGATGGAAGATTGTAATTTAGGAACTCAGTAACAGCCAAAAATGGTGAAATTATTCAAAGGTGTTCCCAAAAATTATAAAGAAAGATATATTAATCTATTTAAAAATTATGTGGATGTGTTTTCTTGGTCATATTAAGACTTGAAAACGTATGATAAAAGCATAATACAACATAAGATCCCATTGAAAGAAAGAATCAAACCACACAAACAAAAGCTCAGACAGTTTAATCCATTACTGTTGGCTAAAATTAAAAACGAAGTGAAGAAATTGCCACAAGACAAAATCATAGTCCCTCTCAGATATTCATATTGGGTTCCTAATTTGGTCCCTGTAAGGAAGAAAAATGGAGGGATAAGATTGTGTGTGGACTTCAAGAATTTGAATAGAGAATAAGCTAAAGGATAATTATCCTTTACCTAAAATGGATTATGTCTTACAGAAGGTGACAAGAGCTTACATGATGTCTATGGTTGATGGATTCTCTAGATATAATCAAGTGGCAGTGGAGCAAGAAGATCAGAAAAAGACAGCTTTCACAACCCCCTGGGGCACCTTCATGTATGCAAGGATGCCATTTGGTCTTATGAATGCAGGTGAAACTTCTCAAAGGGCCATGTACATTGTGTTTTTTGGAGACAATTATGTGGTTATATATGTGGATGATGTAACTATTTTTTCAGGATCAGATGATGAACACCTGGAACATCTGTAAAAAAAATTTGAAAAGTGCAGGAAGTATGGTATTTCATTAAATCCCAAAAAATCTTTGTTTGCGTTGGAGGAAGGTAAATTATTGGGTCACATAGTTTCAAAGCAAGGGGTAAAGATTGATCCAGCAAGGGTGGAGGCAATTCAGACCATTCCTTTACCCATTAGCAAGAAACATATTCAGATATTTTTGGGGAAAATAAACTTTCTGAGAATATTTGTACCAAATTATGCTGAGATTGTGAGAAATATAACTGACATGTTGAAGAAAAATGCAGAAGTAAGGTGGGATAAAGAAGCAAGAGAAGAATTTTCCAGAATTAAATAAGCACTCCAGGAAGCTGCTATTTTAATAAGTCCTGAATATCAAAATGTATTTCAAATATTTTCATTCACTTCCCCCACTACACTTGTTATTGTGTTATTGCAGAAAAATGTGGATAGTAAGGAACAAACAGTGGAATTCTTCAACAAAGTTCTCAGAGATGCTGAGCTCAAATATAAAATTTTGGAGAAACAAGTGTATGCTTTGGTCAAAGCACTCAAAGCCTTTAGGACTTATGTGTAACAGTCTCAAATAGCCATTTATGTACCTAATTTTGTTGTCAAAGACGTGCTGGTTCAAAGTGATGTTGAAGGAAAAAGAGTAAAATGGATAGCTAAAATCCAGGAGTATGATTTAAACATTAAACCCAGCAAGTTAATCAAAGGACAAGGTTTAGCAAATTTTCTAACACAAATTTTTTTCAAGCATTGGGAATTAACCTCTTGGCACCAGTGGATGGAGCTGACAACGAAGAAGGTCAAAATAAGCATGAAACAGGTATTCAATACAGATTTTTGTGTTCATATTGGTATAAAGATGTTGTTAATTACCTGTGTTTCTTTTCTTGCCCATATTCACTGAATAGAACCAAATATAGAGCTCTAGAGCTTAAATCTCAGCCATATGTCATAGTAGAAGCAAAGTTGTATTGGAAAGATCCTACTGGTATTTTTCTGTTGTGTTTAACTAAAGGTGAATCCATGGAGGTTATCAAGGAATATCACGAAATTCTATCTGGAGGACATTATAGTGTGAAGGTCATAGCCCATAAAATCCTCAAGTCGGGTTTCTATTGGCCCACCCTATTTGCAGATGTACATATATTGGTCAGAAGTTGTCATAAATGTCAGTTTTTTGCTAAGAAGAAAATACTTACTCCATTACCTCTTATCTCTGCATTCATAGAAGAGCCCTTCAGGCAGTGGGGACTAGATTTTATTGGAGAGATCGATCCACCATCAAGTGGGAAGTTCAAATGGATTCTAACTGCCACTGATTACTTCACAAATTGGGTCAAAGAAATCCCCACCAAGAAAGAAAATGACCAAGTGGTGATGAAGTTTCTGGAGGAGAACCTCTTCAGTAGGTTTAGTTGTCCAGTCAAGATTATAACTAATAATGCTCAGGTATTTAATTATGCTCGATTCATTAATTTCTTCCAAACATATAATGTAATGTTGTCACATTTTACAACATATCATCCACAAGGGAATGGGTTGGAAGAATCTTCAAACAAGATCGTGGTTAGGTTTTTGAATAAGACAATCACTGAAAATCTGAAAGACTAGGATTCAAAGTTGAAGTTTTCTCTTTGGGTAGTCTCAGTAACCACCAGGAGGTGTCACCCTATGAATTGGTTTATGGAACTCAGGCACTATTTCCTACTCGGTTGTACAAAACAATGATTTCATTCCTTCAAGAAGCTTAGGAAGAGCCTAATGCTCTAGTGAGAAGATTGAACAAAGTGATTGAGTCAAGTGAAAACAGAAACAAAGTTAGAGATAAATTAATATCTTATCAGGAAAAGATGAGTTCCATATTTGACAGAAAATCAAAAGAAATCCTTTTCCAAGTAGGAGATTTAGTATTAATCTGGGACACCAGAAGGGAGGATAAAGGAAAGCATGGTAAGTTTGACCCTCTCTGGTATGGTCCATATAGAATTTATGAAGCCAGATCAAACAACACTTTCATCCTAGAAGATTTAGGTGGAGAATCTCTGTAGCTTCCTCTGAATGGCGAGTTTGAAGCGTTATTTTGAGCATTGAAAGTCAGCATTCCACCATTGTAAATACTGGATTTCTCATTGTTCATATGTCACCAACAAATATTTGACTCCATGCCCAATGGATAAGGCACTAATTTGTGGTTCTTAGCACTTTCATGGAATAAATCACTATCGATAGGTGGAGCCAGATGTTGTGGCTCATTTGCACTTACTTTCGAAATATTTCTCAAAAAACCAAAAAGCATATATGTTAGAAAATGTAAAAAAATTGTATACCGAAAAATAATTTTTGAATTATATGTTGATGTATTAAAATTATGTGTGGAGATGTGAAGGTGGGTAGAGTCAGGATTATTCCTGTGCAGAGCAGGTCAAGAGTTCGGTCGATTGATGCATTCAAAACATTGCATAGAGGTTAGGGTCGAGTCGTGCAAATATACGTGCAGAACAATGTTCGGAGGCTTAAGCACTATCGCATGTGGAAACCCCTCTTGCATATCGCAAATTGCAATCGCAAAGCTTAGGAGGACTAGAACATGGTTGAATCGTCAAAATGCGAAATGCGATAGGAGGGCTGGATGCGATATGGTTCAGAGCCAGATATAAAGTATTTAAAGTCTGGCCATGGGACCCTCTCGCACATTGCACATCGCAAATTGCAAAGATTAGGAGGAATTACACTAAGGAATATGTTATGAATGTCAAAATGTGAAGTGCGTAAGGGTCGAACGCGATGCAGCTCATAACTATGATTTAATGTATTCCAATCGCACATCGCACATTGCAAGCTTAGGAGGAATGGCACTAAGGAATAATTTATAAATGCCCAAATGAAAAATGCAACAAGATTTCAAATCACCGATTGTGATTTGCAGCCAGCCCCAACTCCAATTGTGACATCATACCCACATTTATCGTACATCGCACATCGCAAGCTTAGGAGGAATGGCACTAAGGAATATGTTATAAATGCTGAAGGTCTAATTGCGATAAGGGGTGGATGTGATGTAGTTTCAGAGTTAAATGAAAAGGGTTTCAAATGTGGAAGTAAGTGCCTTTCCTTTGAGAAATAGCATCGGGGGTAAGAGGAGGATTATAATGGACTAGCATGGAAAGCCGAAATGAAATGGAAAGGAGAACACGGTACCATTCAAAGGTTAATTTAAATTTATTTAAAGTCCAAGATTATTTGTAGTTTTATTAATTTATGTAGAAACGTGAACACGGGCAATAGACTCAAGTAACATCCGACCCCATGCAGAACAATGTTGTATACGGTGGCACCTTGTAAATAAATGGAAGACTGAACGTTGTAGGCATGAGCAGAAGAGGTAGAGTTGGGTAGAAGGGGACATGGTAACATTGTTTGAAGTGCAGAGGCATAGGTGGAGTTAGGAAAAAGGAGCATACGATGGCACCATTGGAAACGCAACGACTGGGTCAAGTCGAGAAAAGAGGCGTTATTGCAGCACTGTTCGAATACCACATCAGAAACAGAAAAGTCATGACAGGAAGTAGAAAAGAAATATATTGAACTCTGGAATAAATTCAGGGCAAGGATGTCTGATTTGTGAGGGAGACACCCAAACACTTTAGGGAGACACATCAACACTTCAGGGAGATGCATGAGCAACAAATCAGGTTCAGCAAAAAGAATAATATTTCAAGTTTTAATTGGTTTTATTTGTTTGTTAAGATCAAAGGTATAGTGATGTCTTCAATTGCAATGTAATAAGTAGTTTTAACAATTTAGGTAGTCGAGTAGTTTCAAAAAGTTATTGCAGTTACAAATATTTATGGATGTATTTAAGCAAGAAAGAAAGAAAGAAGAAGGGTTCCGAGTTTTGTACCTCTAGAAGACTAAAACTTTGGTACTTATTTTTTTGAGGAATCAATGAAAGAAGCATCAAGTATCCTACAATTGTTGATAGTGATTTGTTTTTCCTGTGTCATTTTGTGTCCCTTATTCTTGGAATGAAGTGAAGTAGTTGTCGGTCTCTTAATTACATAAGTGAGTAAGATTTCAATAACCTTAATTTGTGCTCCATCACTCCAACTCCTCTCCCTTCAAAAATTATCCTTGGAACTTAAAAGTAATAGATTTTTTGTTTACAACATATTATTTTGAGTTTCCTCTCTCTGCATAAATTCATTCTGAAATTTAAAGTGGTAGATTCTATGTTACAGCATATCATTTTGAGTTTCTTATACGATTCTTATTTTCCATTCAGATATCAGTAGTTAATGGTATTGTAGAGTCTTTCATTATACTAGATTATTAAGAGTTTTAAATAATTAGTTTTCAAAGGGATTAAATGAAGACCACTTGATATAATTACTTCTGTGACACATTGTTAAAAAATGTCTTAAGCACTGATTCCTTTCACAGCCAAGGAATGGTCTCTTAAGATACAAAATTGCACACGAGTTTCCATTCAAGGGGCCACCAAAATTTAATTTTATGAATCCAATAGGCGAATTCATGAATTGGGTGTCCTCTAGGGTGCTTTGAACTTGGGGCTTCCACGAGCTTGGCTCTAGCATCTTAGGTGAAAGGTTCAACATGTTGAGTATCCGTTTCTTCTTGCCCCAATGCTTTCCAATCATCCTGATGCCGTTTCTCTACCGGGATAGTTTCCTGGATATTTTTTATAATGATCCCCCAGAATTCCTTCTCTACCTTCTTTTCCTCTTTGAATATTCTCTTGTTTCTTTCCTTCCATACTAACTAGAGTAAGAACCCCAGGTATATTTCCCACGCTATGTTTCAAATCAGATTCTTTTGTAATTGCTTCCTTCATTTTTCCAGAGTGGTTGGAACACTTTTTCGATCATGATCTGAGTACCCAAAGAGGTCTTCATGGTTTTATCATAGATGCTTGGAGTAGGGGCAAAAATAGAGAATATGTTCCAGTGTTTCCTAATGTGCGCCACACATGGGGCATATTGAAGCTCCCTGCAGCCTCCGTTTTTGAATTTTCTCCTAGATGAGGGCACAACCATGGAATACTAGCCAAAGGAGGAAGGCCATGTTAGGTCAGAGGTTTTGAGTCCATATTCTTGCCCAAATAGCAAGGATTTGTTTCCTTTTGTGTTCTTCTTTAATTTGGTATCCTTCCTAGATAGTAAACATCCCCTTGTTCTAGTATCCCCATATGAGGATTTCTTGTCCCTATGTAATGGCTATTTTCTAGGATTGCATCTCGTTCTTAAATTATCTCCATTGTGGGTAATTCGGTGCATTCTGCCATTGTTCTCTTGATTTCCATGTATTCTAGTTATTCCCAGGTTTTGGTTGCTAGTATTTTTTGAGCTTCCTATTATCTGGTTTGTTCTTGAATAGGATGATTTCAGCCAAGTCTCATATGTTGAAGATTTTCTCTCCTTGTTTCCATGCCTCTTACCAAAAAATCGCTTGATCCCCTCCTCGAATTTCCTTGAAAGTGTGTATACGAATTAAATCTTTGTTTTAAGCTTCCAGATTCCAAATTGAAGGTCCTCTTGGTGTTTCTTGAATTCTGAGTCTCTCTACCATGGCTTGTGGCATCATGTATTTCCTTTCCCAGATTTTTTTATAGGTCCTCTCCCCCTTGAATCCATCTCACCATAACTTTTCCCCCATCACCTGGTTGAGAGTGTGCAGGTCTCAGAGTCCTAGCCCACCTTCCATCCGAGGTTTGGATAGGTAATGCTATGACAATCAAGTTTTGAAGGCACCCATGAATTTGACCCGGAAGGGGCTTCCAATTTAAGGCTCTAAGGGAGTTGAGTCTCAAGGGGGTGCCCAGATATTTGTCTGGGAGAGCCCCAATACGAAAACCCATGGTCCTGCCTAAGAAGGCTTGAGTTTGGGCAGTAGAATTGAAGAAATAGATGTCAGATTTATCCTTGTTTATCTGAGTTCTAGAGGCTTGCATGAATTCCTAGAATATATTAAGAAGGCTTATTGCCTCTTTTAGGTTAGCTTGACAGAACATCATTATGTCATCTAAAAATTGCTGGTGTGTGAGGGCTAAGTCATTTCCCCACATCCTCATGCCTTTTAATTTCCCTTCTTGGGTTTTGGTTATGATATATCTTCCCAAGAATTCTGCAGCCAAAATGAACAGGAAGGGGGAGATAGGATCTCCTTGTCTTAAACCTCATGAATCATTAAAGGTGTGAGTTGGTGAGCCATTGAGGAGAATGTAGAAAACTAGAGTCAATGTGTTGGTGCGTTTAGTGCACAAGTGTACTAAAACACTGGTGCTTGGTAGGAGTGATTGCAACCTACAAGCAATGGTCATAGGCAGAAAGACTTGTTAGTTGGTTAGTGAAAACATACTAACATGTAGAAAACTATTTTATGGAACATAGTACTCTAAAAACAAGAAGAGAAAAAAAAAACAACAAGAAAACGAAAACACAATCTCAATCGAGTCAAACGAGCTAATAATCTGAACAGATAATTAATCCCCTCTTATTAGCTAATATTAGTAAAGAAGCGGTAGAATGTTACACACTTGCAGTGGATCCTTAGAGCTATGGATCTCTAATACCCAATGCCAGGAGGACTTTCTCCTTGAGCTGGTTCTGCAGACCTCTCTCTTCTCCTTAGGTATTTGAGGTGTTGGGTAGCCAACAACTGAATCCCCTCACTCTATTGCTAAGTCAAACAACACACTGTTGGTTTTCTCATGGGAATTTTGGCCAGCATAACAATGTGTTCTCATTTTTTTCTTCTCATGGTGGCATTTTATAGGAAAATTCAAATCTGTCATCCCACTCCTGGTACAATTATGGATAGTGGCCCAAGAGTGGGCATTCATTCCATCGTGTGCTCACTTGATGTCTTGAGGTGGATTTAGGCGGTTGTCCTTGGGCGGCCTCAAGTGGAGAATATTCTCCTGAATTGTGTCAAGTGGTCCCGGATGGTGACCTTCCACCAGGCTCAGGACCATGAGGCTTATTAAAGGAAATACGCATAGACCAACACGACTATCGAAGAAAAATGTGCATGGAATGCACTTTGCCTATGTCTCTTGTGCACACTTTGATAAATTTTCCTCTTAAACTTAGATATTTTAAAATTTTCCAAATTCTCTAATGTTTCTTAGCCTCGTAAATCCATCTGCTTGACATTTCATGATGACTTCTTCTGATCTAATTTTCCAGTGATAATAGTTTCCCCCTAATGTGTGAGTTCTAGGAAGAACTGTATAACTAAAATCAATTATAGTTTATGTTCTATATAACCCATGTAAAGAGAGAGAGGGAGAGACCTGCATACAGCCCAAGGTTGGAAACCCCTTACTGTGGGTAAAAGAGGGACGATGTTCTGTCAGAAACCTGCAAGAGATAGTATGATACAATAAATAAAATATTTATACGAGGTGAGCATGTCCCAATCTCGTGATGATTTGGCTAGTTAAAAATCCTATATGATAATTAAAGGTTCTATCTGTGTCACTGATATGGTAGTGATTGCTGATTTGGTTGATGACGATGATTGTTGAAGCCCTCAGGGGAGTTTTTTTCTTTTACAATAGGTTGAATGCGGTTCCCACATGCATAATCTTGCTATGAAATATAGATTCTCATTGTATGTAGGAGTGTATGATTGGGACCTTCCCATGTAAGCATTGCTGAAAGATATTCTTATAATGGCATGGGTTTTCGATGAATTTGGACAAAGTGAAATGGTTGTGAAGTACGATACCATCTTGACATGAAAGCATGTGTTATAGTCGAATGTCAGGAGGATCAATGAAATCTATGGGTAGTGGTGATTCCCACAGTGCCATCCAAGGATGCCCCTGTTGAGATGAGGAGTCACCCAAGGTACTGCTTCCCTTTTTTTGAATGGTTGTTGAAGTCGACAAAAAGGAAGCCTCACCAAATGAGAGAGTTACTTATGCAAGGGACCAGGGTCTCTGATATCATAGTTTTAACATAAGCATGATGACGAGAACTCATTGAACACTGATGATGGGAGTTTACTGGCCTAAGGTCGGAGCATGAAACAAGCATTTTGGTGACAGTCATAACTATTTCTGATGAGGAAAGCCCTCGAGTCGGTAGGACATCTAGGGTGTGTATGTTATGAAACTAGCTCCAAAAATATAAGAACAGAGAGATCAATGCCTTAGAAATCAACCACTTCGAGGGGGAATCCTCCAATACATTACATAAATGAACAATTCTTGGATGATACAAAGGACCAAAACCTCCTATATATAGGATTCCATGGGGTCACAATATAATCCTATCCGACCTAAAAATAATAATGTAAGGGCACCATAATAACAATATTGGGGTTACAACGGTACAACAATAACAATAAGGGGGTTACACTAACAACAATAAGGGACTATACTAGTAATATAGGGACCTAACATGCCCCTCTCCTTCAAAAAATTGTTGTCCTCAATGCTTGAGTAGCTCTGGATGCTTCTATATAAAATTATCATCCTCCCATGTAGAATATTCAGTCAGTAAGTTATTTCATTTGATGAGATACTCTGAAATTGATCGATTTCGTAGCCATCAAGTTCTTGTTTCCATGGCTTCTTCAGGTTCCAATATGATTTTTCCTTCCTCATCAAGTTCTAGCAATATTGTTTGAACTAGAATTTTGTCCCCTATAAACTTCTTTAAGCATGAAACATGAAAAATTGGATGCACCCGCGAAGAAGTAGGAAGCTCCAGTTTGTATGCCATAGTACCAATATTTTGCAACACCTTGTAAGGACCATAGTACTTTGGAAATAATTTATTATCCTTCTTAGCTTACTTAAGGGACATTTGTTTGTATGGTTGTAGCTGTAAAAATACCCAGTCTCCTACATCAAAACTTCTCTCGCTGCGATGTTGATCTGCCTATTGTTTCATTCAATTTTGTGCCAAATTTAGGTTATCCTTTATGAGTTGGAGAACTTCTTGTTGATGCTCGATGTGATCTTCCACTGCTTAAACCTTACAATGTTATCTTAAAGAAGATGTGATGGATGGTGGATGATATCCATAAAGTGCCATAAATGGGGTCATTTTTGCTACAGTATGGAAGGAAATGTTATACCACCATTATGCGAGAAGTAACCACTTGACCCATTGTGTTTTCTTATGAGATACAAAAAAATGAATATATCCTTCCAAAAATTTATTCACTATCTTAGTATGACCATCAGATTAAGGATGATAAGATGAGCTATGAGCTAGTTGAGTACCCAAACAAGAAAATAATTCCATCCAAAAATTTCCAATAAAAATGGGATCTCTGTCACTTACAATAATATTTGGGTTTCCATGTAGTTTTTGAATTGTTTCCATAAATGTAGTAGCAACTGTACTTGCTATAAATGGATGAAATAATGCACAAAAGTGTGCATACTTGGTAAGTCTATCAACTACCACCATGATGACACTTCTTCCTTCGAACTTAGGTAAACCTATGATAAAATCCATTGAAATGTAAACCCAACGTTGACTTGGAATGGATAAAGGTTGTATAAGACCTGGGGTCTTAATTATCTCAACTTTATTTTTCTAGAAAATCAAGCATTCCACCACAAACTTTTGAATATCATATTTAAGGCCATCCCAAAAAAAATCTTTCTTCACCCTGTGGTAAGTTTTTAAAAATCCTAAGTGTCCTCCTAAAGGAGAAGTGTGCAATTCCAAAAGAATCTTTTGTTTTAGTTGGGAATTCTTGAAAATATATAAGTGATATTTCTACCATAAGGAATCATTTTTCCAAATAAATGTATCAGATGTACTTGGATCTTGCTGCAACTTTCGAATGAGTATCCACACTTCTTCATCCTTCTTCCATTCATCCCTTTCTTCGATTATCCAATCTCGTTGGAAAATAGAAATGGCATAAAGAAATTCTTCCACATATTTATTGTTTCTTGAGAGTGCATCTACAACAACATTCAACTTCCCTTTTTTGTAGATGATTTCAAAGTCATAACCCAACATCTTTGTGACCCATTTTTTCTTCTCTTTTGAAGATATTCTATGTTCCAAAAAGTGTTTAAGACTATCATGATCAGTTTTTACCTTGAAGTGTCTTCCCATTAGGTAAGGTCACCATTTATTTAGTGCATGTAGTATTGCCAACATTTCCTTGTCATAAATAGCTTTCTTTAAATACTTTCCTTTGATTGGACGACTTTCGAAAGAAATGGGTCTTCCTTCTTGCAGTAAAACAACACCAATTCCATTTCCTGAGGCATCAAATTCCACAATAAAGGTTTTTGTGAAGTTTGGCATAGCTAAGACTGGTGCTAGTAACATTTCCTCTTTGATATGTTCAAAGGCCTTAGTTTCTTTAGGAGTCCATGAAAATGCATCTCTCTTCAATAATGTTGTTAGAGGTGCTACTATTCTCCCATAATTCTTAGCAAAATTGCGATAATACCCTATTAACCCAAGCAATCCTCGCAAATGCATTATTGTTGTGAGGAATTTCCATTCCTTAATGGCTTTAATTTTATTATGGTCTACCTTAACACCCTCGTGAGATACAATATGACCTAGATATTCCACCTTTTTCACTCCAAAGAAACATTTGGAAGTTTTTGCATATAATTATTTCTCCTCCAATAGTTTGAGCACCCTATCAACATGTTGAACATGATCCTTCCAAGACCTATTGTAGATTAGTATGTCATCAAAAAATACTAGCACAAATTTTATAAGGAAGGGTTTGAAAATGGAATTCATCAACCCTTGAAATGTAGAAGGTGCATTGGTAAGGCCAAAAGGCATGACCAAAACTTCATAATGACCCTCATGAGTTTGAAATGTTTTTTTCGGAATATCTTCAGTCTTCATTCTAATTTGATGATATCCTGAATGAAGATCCAACTTTGTAAAATAAATTTTTCCATGTAAATCATCCAGTAATTCATCAATCATAGGAATGGGAAATTTATCTTTAATAGTGAGCTTATTAAGCTCCCTATAATCTAGACACATGCGCCCTGATCCATTCTTCTTATGCACAAATACTACTGGAGCAGAGAAAGAACTTTGACTAGGTTGAATTATACTAGCCTCTAACATTTCTACAATCATACGTTCAATTTCGCTCTATTGGACATAAGGATATCTTTAAGGCCTGATGTTTGGAGGAACACTTCATGGAATAAAATTAATAGCATGATAATGATCACGAATATGTGGGAGTCCTTTGGGAGTTTCAAACACCTTGGAATGATTGTCCAAGGCATTTTGGAGATCTAGAGAAATAGATGATTTTGATGTTAGAACTTATAGTGAGCATAATTGTGCAATTACGCCTCATTGTTCTTTCTTCAGAATATTTTTCTTGACATTAGAGCTTATTATCTTTCCTGGCTTCCCTGTGAGACCTCGTAATTTGATTTCCTTTCCTTCTGAAAAAAATATTGTAACCATTGTACTCCTAGTACAACATCAACACCTCCCATTGGAATGTAAAGCATTGGACTATTCAATACATATTCCCCCATGGTTAGCTTGATATTATGGCGTGTTCCAGAGAAATTTATAGTTCCTCGATTTGCAACCATCACCTGACATTCTGGTGCTGGGTATAGGAAACAATTTAATTCGTTGGCTACCTTACAATGAATAAAATTATGGGTACTACCCGATTCAATCAACACAATTACCATTTTCTTCTTGATATATCCTTCTATCTTGAGAGTTTGAGGAGTGGTAATTCCTGCCAATGCATTGCACGACATGGTCGAACTCATTTCTTCTTCTTCTAGGGTTGGTTCCTGGTGTATATCCTCTTCTTTTGAAGTTTCTTGTTCATTTTCGTCGTCCTCTTCACAATCAATGTAAAATAATTTCTTCTCATCACACTTATGACCTTTAGTGTATTTTCTATCACAACTGTAGAAAATCCCTTTTGCTCTTTTTTCTTCCAATTGTTGCGGTGTCAACCTTGTAGGTTATGGAAGTCTAGGAGTAGGAACACTTCCATCTTTATAGATATGAGTGGTAGGCTTCCTTGTCGCCATAATTTTAAATTAATTTTTTCTTTCCAACCTGAATGCCTTCTCTAATGAATTAGGTTCCCAAACACGAACTTCATGTTGGATGTTATACTTTGAAGTCCCTATGAAGACATCAATCCTCTGTTCCTATAGAATATTAGTTACCCTTATATTCAATTTTTGGAAGTCCTCAATGTTCTCCACCACTAAAAACTTTTGTTTTAGATTTATCAATTGGCTAAAAAAGGTGTTTCTCTTTGTATCCTCATAATGTGCTCTCATTTCCCACATAAAAATTGAGCAAGTGACAATTTTTTTACGGGAGCAAAGCCATCGATACCATACAAATGTATTTTGTTCTAAATGTAAAGTTGCAATGCGTACCTTTTGTGTGTTTTTCACATTACTGAGATCAAAATATTGTTCTATCTATAGTATCCATGTTACGGGATCTTAGCTTCCATGTCATCCATCTTAGCTTCCATGCCATCCATCTTAGCTTCCATGCCATTCTTCAAACCATCCATCTTATCTTCAACACCTTTCTTCAAAACTTCCATTTCATTTTTTGTTGCTCTTTGCAATAGTGAAATTTTGTGCACCTGCTCTTGTAATTTTGATATGTCATGTTGCGCTTCTTCCTCTTCATAAGTCATAGTAGAGCCTTCTTAAGGCTTGGTGGGTGTTGAATTCTTTTTTGGTGACATTTTAGAACCCAATACTGATATCTATGCTTCAATATGCCCTTGGAATCACTTCAAACTAATTTTTCACACAAGACTTATGCAATTCAAAAAAAAACGTACACACATTTTCCTTGCTTTTGAGGAGCTCGATATTAAAACTGAATTATATCTATGATTTCGAATCTTAAATATCTGAAATTCGGCCCTGTAGTAGCCCTCTGAATATTCTTTCGAATGTCATAGGTCTGACATGATTTGGATTCTTCAAGACAAATTTATGACCAATATCCCACAATGACCTAATTATGGTCTGGTTTAGTAGAGCGAACTTGTACAAAGTTCCATTTGTTACTGTTTCATCCTTCGGCTCTGAAATTTATAAAAATGAAACTACTATTCATTTAATTGTGGTCACTTTTTACAGAATTCCAATCCAATGCTCAGATAGAGATTTATGACGATTTTCCCACGGTCACCTCTTTGAGATGAATTTAGAGAGCCTAAAAAAACCCTAACTTCCATAGATCATATCTCCGAAAATATTCCAAACAAAGATCTGAAATTTTTACAGGAAGTTTCTCAAGATTTTATATTTGCTCTGTAAATATTATAGTTTCTAAAAAATT
Organism: Pinus albicaulis; assembly: GCA_034641835.2. NCBI lineage: Eukaryota > Viridiplantae > Streptophyta > Pinopsida > Pinales > Pinaceae > Pinus > Pinus albicaulis. The sequence goes on along the minus strand of CM076578.1, from coordinate 1,307,822,370 downwards.
TTGAAACAAAATTTTCAATGCAAATTCCATGTTGACATGTTTTAGGTGAAATTCGGGAGCCTGAAAAAAACCTAACTTCCACAAATCATATCTCCGAAAATATTGTGAACCAAGATCTGAAATTTTTACATGATGTTCCCAAGGATTTCGGCTTCGCTCGGCAAAAGTTTCAACTCTGAAACTTTGTAGAAATTTTTTTTTAGCGAAAATTCCATGATGACTTGTTTGGAGCAGCAAAACCCTAGAATCCAAAGCACTCATACCAAATGTTATTAAACTAGCTCAAAAAATATAAGAATAGAGAGATCAATGCCTTAAAAATCAACCACTTTGAGGGAGAAAATTCTAATACATTACATAAATAAATATTTCTTGGATGATAACGTTGTCCAGGTAAATCCCCTCTACGAACAGAGGTGATCCCTTTAGCCCTAGGGTGGGTCTAGAAACTATGGGAACATACTAACATCTAACTTCCTAGATTGTAAATGAAATTCAGAGCAAGGAAGATGACCTAACTTGTCCTGATGTTATGTTGTCATCTTCCATCGAAACTTCTTGATCTGTCACTCTTCTCGAGCTCGATACACGTTGTTACCAACGTTCGATTACCTGTACAGACAGTCAAGACACCACAATAAGCGTAAAACCACGACAAACATAAAACAATTACAACCTATCTACCTGATCAAGGAATGATATAAATCTCATTATAAATGTAAACAAGATTGGAATATAAACATCAAATGCATTTTATTATGATAAAGACAAGGGGAGTTTACAACCAAGCCTTGATATTGAGGCTCTCCTTCGGTAGGTCTGTATCCCATCATGTTTACCACACCCTCATGAACAAAGGTCCAATATCTCACTATGTTCTCAAAACACACAAACAATCACACTCTTCACTATTCTCCCGAAGCTATAATTGCTTATCTTCTCTATGATTGCTAACTCTTTCAACTATCTGTTCAACTATCACATCAATGGAAGATGGCTATATTTATAGAGGAGAGGAGGAGATTGGGTTCCCTACAATACTGGAAGGGAGGCCTTATCCCTTGGGAGTTTTCCCCAAAAGGTGGAAACAAGAGGCCAAATGAGGAAGGCCGTGGTTATTCAGTTGAACCACTCCCTATGACTCATCCATGAAGTTGTTGTGATTGAAACTTCGCCTCTATTTTTAAAAAACTTTCCAAAACATGATTGGCACGAGTCCAACATTAAGATAGAGCATCGATCGGAGTGGGCTTCAGTTTAAATCTCTACTATCGGTGCGGGTTATACATTGAGAGAAAGCACTAACCTTGAAAACCCAGTTTTTACAAGGATTCTTCAGAAAAGTTGTAAGGGGAGATTATTTGGCAGACAAAATGTGGTTCAGGGGTATGTATTCCATACTTGGAAAGTACAAAAGGGTCACTGTATGAGTTCTCCAGGATAAAGGAACAAGGAGTACAGGGACAGTGACAAATTACTGTGTAACAGATGCCCCCTAAAGTATGAAGTCTGAACATGAGTGAGGGGTGAAATGATTTACAAGTACATGAAAGGAACCAGACACTGCGGTCGAGAGACCTGCAAATCAAGCATATATGCACATACATAACTAAAGTCTCTGATGAAAATACATGAATCCATGGTATAGGTGCAACTATCCATCAAGAAGAGGATCATGTGAATGGATCCTCGACATGGACACAACCATCCGAATGAAGGGATCATATGAAATAGATCCACGTCATGGGCGCAGCCATATGTATAGAGAGGATTAAAATGAGAGACCCCACGGTATGGTCGTATCCATCCGTCTAAATAATCATTTATATAATCATGAATGACTCATCACTCCTCGCAACCTGGACTTTTGTGATCGAAGCCCAGGGTCTTGCTCTCCAACACCACCTGATCAAAGTACAAATTCCAACATGTGAATAGATGTGTTGAAGTCAAACATGCTAGAAAATCACTTCATTACCAGTCAATGATGTGAACCATTAACAAGTGCGAGAGAAACCATCCATAATGTCAATGGCTCTCAAGGTACTACTAGTACAATCCACGGAATGTGAATAGTGAGTTGAAGTCGAACACCTGATCAAAGGCTAATGACGTGAACCTATCATTGAATGCGAAGAACTTGCCATTAGGGCATGCAAGCTCTAAGGTACCAAAAAGGAGTCTCTAGATCAACTTCCTGGAAAATGAACTGAAGTCGACAGGAAGAGATCCATTGAAGGAGGGTCATAATGAATCCCACATCATCGACACAAAACAGAGAAGGTAATATGAGTGTGAATCAAGATTGAAACAAAGGATCAAGGAATGTAAAAACTACAGAAGGATTTTCTCTTGAACATATTGGCGACACGACTCTGGAATTTGGCATCATTTGAATCAAATAGGACCAGAGGGCATGTTGACAAAAATTTTAATCGAATGAGAGGCAAACAGATTTCCCAAACCCATGGAGGCAAAGTGACATAGTGAAGATACCCCAACCTAACACGAACTGCAGACAAGTGTCATGTTCAAGAGTGACATACTGCCGACACAACTGACGAATAACTTCTGTTTTCCCCAACCATTTCTGGCGAGTACCTCTTTATTTTTACACAAGCTTGAAGAGGATACCATATTCTTGTCATATAAGTTTGTCCTTCAGACAAATCCAACCTATTACATTTTACGAGCCCTAGGAAGGAGGAAATTGAGTAACATCATGATGACGATTTCCGATGTCATCAGGGTTTAACGAGTATGATAACGGGAGAAATCGACATCTTTTCATGTTTAGAGAGTTTGAAAAGAAGGCAGAAAAGAAAACTCCATCATGACCCTTTTCGTAAATAGTCCCTCAAAACGGAAAAGGTAGAAAACAATATATGAAAGAACCTCTTAGTCGCGATAGGCTAAGGTATTCCTTTTTCATAAATAATCTATCCCAGCATGAGAAAGGGGTAAATGTATACTAAGTAGATATCATTTTGTAGCCATTTAACGAGTTCAAAATGACAAGAGTCTCGACAATATTTTCAATTTTTAAGTGTCAGAAAAGAGCTGAAAGTTGACTCCTAGAGGAACGAGTGGTATAAAGTATAGCAACTGGTTCCAGTGATGGTGGAACTGCTCAGAAAAAATAAAGGTCAAGAGGCTGGCTAACAAGACCACTCATCGCAGCGGTTCCTCAGGAATGGGTAAAACAATCCAGTAAACGCATATGATTAGCTAAGCAGATGGTGATGGTGGAATGAGAAAACCAAGGCTCATCTGGTAAAACAGGCTGATAAAATGGAAATCATGGGAGTAAAATGGGAATGGTTTCATTTTTACACAAGCTTCAAATCAGGAAACTTTGCTTGAAGTTGGTTTCATTTTTACACAAGCTTGAAACAAAGATAAACTATGCTTGAAATCAGTTTCATTTTTACACAATCTTGAAACAGAAAGAAACTATGCTTGAAAAAAAGTAAGCATGCCCCCAGCATGGTGACTTAATTTGAGGTACATGCCCCCCAAGCTACAGTCCATATGAAAGGAATATGGAGTGAAGGTTCAAATTACAAGATGAAGAGAAAGACTCGACTGGGATTTTATAGATCTTATCAAAGACTCGAATTGAACAAGAACATGTTTCATTGTTTTAACGAGGTTGACACATTAAAAGAGCTGTCCACAAAAGATCTTGTTTCATTTTTTTTAAGGATCTTGACACAAGAAAATGGACTCTACTCCGACGACCTTGTTTCATTTTTTAAGAAGCTTGACACAAGAAAAACGAAATATGCTCCGAGGACCTTATTTCATTTTTTAAGGAGCTTGACACAAGAAAAATGAACTCTTCTCTAAGGACCTTATTTCATTTTTTAAGGAGCTTGACACAAGAAAATGAACTATGCTCTGGAAGACATTTCATCGTGATGAATAAAAGGTCATGGCTTCCAAGAGGTTCGCATCTGATGGGAGAAAAACATCTTGAAAATCAGGACCCAATGCCCCCAGCACATGATGCACAATGGCACTATCACTGAATGCAGGCACAAGACAGGTAGCCACATAATTAACCTATGGGGGGGAAGATAAAACCATCGGATAGAGACCTGGAAGGGATGATGGTGGACTAGATGTCACGTCAGGACCAAAGAATGAAAGCTGATCAATGTTCATGATTCGACCTTCATGTGGAAAAAAAATCACACTTAAGAGGGAAGAGGCAAGCGCTCCCATGACATAAGTATAGACGTGCCCCAGGAGTAAATTAAAATCCAAGGGGCCTGGAACAACCATCACATCTATATAGACGATTTTCTCTCCCAAAGTAACAAGCAACTTCGTAAGGATCCCTAATGGCTGACTGGTTCCTCTGTTAAAAGCCAACAGATTCTGCATAACAGGCACAAGCACTGGAGAACCAAAAGCTTTCCAAGTATTGGAAGCTAAAATACTAACAGATGCGCCTTCATCTATAATGGTGCTGGGTATGACCACATCAAAGGTTTGTACCATGATCTCAAAAGGCACATAAGAAGGAAGGCGATATCCTGCAAATCGACTCCAATCAATGGAACCGATCAAACTACTTGGAGGGGGTACCATTGAACTGAGATGGTCATCCCCTGGGGTTACCGAAGTAAGAGGATCATCCTCCTAGACCTCCATCAAGGGAGCAGGAGGAGCAACTTCTTGAGTCACAGGGATGGGAGGATATTTCTCCAAGTTCAAGGAATATGAAGAAACAAGAAGAACATGGGGGGGGAAAAGATCCACTCTCGATGGAAAAAACTTGATGAAACATGGGAGAGATCAGATCAATCGATTCCATGACCAATGGTTGGTCAGGAATGGATTCATGAATTTGAATTTCCGAGGACACGGGATCGACCAAGGATGACCCTTGACTGATCATTGAATCAACTAGCGGAGGACTCGAAGAAAGCTTCTGGTAACCAGTGGGAAGGCAGGGTGCAGAAATAGTAGGGTTGTCGGACACTCTCTTGGCTTCATCCATGTACAGACAAATGTGACTACGATGATGGCCTTCACACAACTTACAGGGATTCATGATCTTACCCTATTTCTTACGAGTCTTATCAGTACTAGTCGAAGATGTGTCACCAATATTACTTCCAGAAGCAAAAGGCAATGGTGGACAGTCGTCGAACCATACGTCAAGCACCTTGGGAATACCAGGGCAGTCTCAAAGAAGGTGGTCACCTTTGCACAACATGCAAGGGAATTTGACATTCTGTGGAAGCTTGGATGGTTTATAGATGGAAGGTGTTTTAGGAGAAATAACTGCAGCATTAGCCTCTTGCTTTTCTGACTTCTTCTTCTTTGTCTTCTTCTCCTTCTTCTTCTTAGCCACCTGGTTACTGGAATCCAAACTTTCACCAGGCGAAATCGAAGAGGAGGACGAAGAAATAGGAAAAGAAGGGGAGAGGTCTGTTGGCCACCTATAAAATTTGTTCTACCAAAAGGTGGCCAAAACATGGTTCAGTCTTCAAGAAATAGTTTCCTGGTCAAATGTTATCTCTTGAAGCCTGTGGAAGATCTCATGTTCATGTCTCAAGGTTTTCACTGTTATTTCTCAGAAACTCAAAATTCTACTAAAAATTCCATGAGAAGACTGCTGCAACATCCTCCTTCTTTTCCCTTCTTCCTCTCAGAGACTAACCTTCATATTTTCCATCATTTTCCTTTGTTTTCCATTTTCCTCATCTTCCTTTCATAAAAGCTGCCTTTGTCGAGCTTAAACTCCTTTTTTGAAACTCTATCGAAACTCTTCCAATCCTTGGAAATCCATTGAAAATCCATGAAAAAACCCCCATTCTTGCATTAAGGGTATAAGCCCTTTAGGGCCAAGCGCCAAACCACTTCCCCACCATATGCTTTGGGGCTGGAACCATATGCCACAAGGTTAAGGCGCTTATCGCATCGCAAATGTTCAAAGAATGCAAGTCTTTGCGATTAGTTTTGTGTTGTAAAAATCTCGATGTGTTTAGCCCCTTTGTTATGATCCCCGGGTCTCATGTTTCCTTTGAAAACCAAGAGTTTAAACCTCGAGCGCTAATCACATCGGAAGCAAACAAACGCGCAAGTCTTTTTTACCATACTCCAAAAAATCCGATTGCGATTAGCCTTTTTGCCTAAGAACCCAGATCATATTATTTCTCATATAACCATAGAGCCCGCCTCTGGCACTTAACCTTGTAATATTTCATTCCCAAGTACGGTTTTCCTTTGTAAACCCAAAAACCCACTTTCCGAAGTTTTAAGTTAAAAACTTAAAGTCACGTGATAAATATAAATGGGTTGATTGAAAAGAGCCGATCGCACAATCGCAATAAAAAACAACACAATGGGTTGAATAAAAATACCTGGCCTGATGGCCTGATTGCGATTAGCGCCTGCTCCAATAAGGCCCGAGCCATATCACGTTTCATATGTCTCACGGCCCCGCAATCGAGCGCCTTTTCCTTTATGTAAATATGCTGCTCCGATCCACCAAAAAATTTGTGTTATTCGAAAGATTTGGGTTCTATAAAGTGTTAAAAGGTTTTTTCATTGATGCATAATCCACCGTCGATCCAAAACCAATCGGACGCACATCGCTAAATTGCATCACAAGGTTTCAATCGCATGCGTTTGTTTGTCCCCCCGATCGCCTATCCCTCCGATTTATTCCCCGTCGTTGATCTGGTCCTCAGATCAACAGCCAGCGCTCAATCGCATCCCCTCTTCCACGTTCCCCAATTGCGATTGCTCTGATTTGATCCTGTCCGTTCGTTTCCCTGCTGATCCAACGGTCATCGCTTGATCGCACTAGTCTCCCCGATCGCGCAATCGCATCGGCATTTTCCAATCACACCCTTTGTTTCTCCCCGCCGATTGTGATCCTTCGATTAGATCTGGACTGTCCACATGTTCAGATCAGATGGTCTCAGATCGCTCCCGCGTTATTTTACCGTCCTCCGCCTCTACTTAAGCGTTTTCAAAACCAATCTCTGCCGTTGATTATCACGCGAGCAACGGTTCCGTTTAAATTCTTCCTCTCGCTCCGTTTTTCAATCTCCTTTCGACTAATCTCCACCATTGGATGATGCCATCCAACGACTACACTCCTCCCCCGCATTCTAAGCAGTTTAAACACATTTTGCAGGATTTCATAACATTCGTTTGTGTTTTGCAGGAGTTTTAAATGGTTTTTATTATATGATGAAGGAAAGCCGGGAGTCGGGAAAGACGTTTCCTGCGCCTTTGGGGTAGTGAAAAGAACCATTCGTAGGCTCTATCCCATTTTTTTTATCAACGATTCATGAGCGTTGATATCATGAAGAGCCCTACGTGGCCTGCACATCAACAAGACACAACAATACATTGAAGAAACAAAGAGTATCAGTGTTGAAGACAGAACACACCAGAAACAGGAAATTTGAAGACCTAAACACAGTTCTCAAGTAAATTAAAGATGTTTTGAGAACAACAAAGACATCTGTCGAGTTGAGAAAATCTCCACCGCCATAAAAAGAGGCTAATTGAATCCTTTACAACCCCTACAGACACCTGCAGCCTCACAAAGATTAAAGACCACCGAACAATTAATGCAAATCAAAGAATCTTATCTCTAATTGTCAGAAAAACCATGTTCGAAGATGAAGAACAGTTTAGAAATAGATATTTCGATCATTTTTCCTCGAAGAACAGAAAAAGAGCTACTTCAATATGACACGAAGCCTCAAAGGATAACAAAACTCCCACCGAGCTTAATTCTAAGTGTGAATCAATTAATGTAGATAAACACCTGTCATTTTCTTCATCAAAGCCCTCCAAGGCCGAAGAGTCATCAATCTGTATCAATTGACCTGGCAGATCTTTTATCAAAGTCTAACGACTCATTCTTCTATAAATACCTTCATAGAAGATGAGAAAATGTTGGTCTCTGGACATCTGAATACACGTAATAGTTATTCTGAAGCTACTGATGCCCTGTCTTGTAACTGAAAGATACACAAGCTGATATGAGAATTTCAAAGCTGTAGAGACCCGCCAGGCTTACTGATTGTAACTGGTTTGAACATCAATACAAGCTGCTGATTCATGGAATCCTCAGTTATGTCAATGGTGATGTGCTCCTTACTGTTAATTTTTATCTTGCTTAATGTTTTCACCCTGTTCACTTTCTCTGATAAAGAGCAACAAACATAGAGTTAGGATATACTCTCCACGGTACCCTACTCTTACTGAAAGCTTTACTTCTATGTTTTCTTCATTTGAATGTTCTCTTTGAAGAGTATATTAATGCAGGTTAGTTTAAAAGTACTTCCCTGATCTAGATTTCTCTTTAAAGACGAGCCTTCCCTGTGTTTTCCTTAGAGTATATTAATGCAGGTTAGTTTAAAAGTACTTCCCTGATCTAGATTGCTCTTTGTGATTATCATCTGTGTTTCCTTATTGAATATGCTGAAAGCAGGCTAGTTTAAAAGCACTTACCTGATCTTAAGCAGTTTGAACTGTTTTTCAAATGTTTCTGATTGAAATTACTTCAATGCAGGCTAGTTTAAAAGCACTTACCTGATCAACAGAAATAATTTTATGTTTCCCCTTAAGTACATGTTGAAAGCAAGCTAGTTTAAAAGTACTTACTTGATCTTAGACTGTGCTTTGTTCTTCATTTTGTTTGGTTTTTCACTTCCTATTTGTTTCGTTCCATAAAATCATTTTAAAATATCCTCTGATATAAGTAACTTGCCCCATGGATCCTTCTTGAATCTTGCTGTCCAATTAAATCCTCCTATGACTCCATAGCCCAATGGGTTAAAACTGTCTTTGCCCTTTTCTGTCAGCCAAAAACATTCCTTCACTTGCAGACATCTTCACTTTTTCTTTTGAGCTAATTTTACCTTCATTATGTTTGTGCCCAACCAAAAAACAAACAAACACAACCCATGCTCTTCATAACCAGCCTAATATCACAATTTCAGCCTCTGAAGATCACATCTTTTAACTCATTTATAGAGAGATCCCTCTCTGGATTCAGGAGGGCTAGATCCTTGAATCCCAAAGTGGTATGATGTTACCTCTGCAGTTGGACTTTTGCCAATCTTGCTAATTACAGGGTGCTAACATAATGGCGACTCCGCTGGGGAACTTTTTGAGTTCATAGTTGCTTGGCCAGCTTTTATAAACTCTTTAGTTTTCCATACAACCACAATAACTCAGAATACCCAAAAATATTTCAGATTGGTATTTAACAAACATGGTAGTGGACCATAAAACCTTTTACCTCTGAAAAGGAGCTAAAAAATTCCACTTGGCGACTCCACAATCTTGAACAGACCTTAAGACTCCACTGGGAAGAACCCTCATCACTATATTATCCTTCAAACTCAGGCAGAGGACTATAGGATTGAAATTTGTGTAAAACAGATTATTTAACCTCTCAAAGATTGAAATTTATGTAAAACAGATTAGTTAACCTCTCAAATATTGTCATACCTGGTTGAACTTTTCTTGTTATTTGGGTCTGAAAAATACAGCATAGTGGCTCCTAGAAAGAGTCACACTAGAGCCCATCCTGACCCGGATCCACCTGAAATAGTTGATGACCCAGAAAGCATCCTTTGGAAGTCTCCTAGGATTAAATTATCAACTGTTGTCAGATCACCCTTGAGAGCTAATTTTTTCCCATAAAATCTTTTAGCTCTTTAACAATCACAAGACGACCTAGTAAATCCCTTTAGAACTAGGTCTCTCGGCGATTTAGATCAGTCAGATTCTGAGTCTTCACTTTCATCTCCTCAGACAAGTGAACATCCTGGTGGAAGAGAAACCGCACCTCCTGACTTACATTTCCTTAACAACCTAGGTCTCTCTCATCCAAGATCAGCGCAGCAATCTATTCCTGGCCCATCTACTTCCACTCACCCTACATCTACTGTCCCTCTTGTAAATCCACCTCTACCTCCTGCCATGGCTGCATGGTATGCTCCTTTAGTCCTTCCTGTACCCCTAGTCAATCTTCCACAGGACTATCAGTCCAAAATTCCATTATATGATGATAAAAATGCTACAACTGCATCACAACATGTGGATAAGATGAATGACTACTTTGACAGAAATGAAATTGATAATGATTCTGTCAAGCTTAGATTGTTTGCTCAAAGTCTGGGGGGAGAAGTAAGAAAATGGTTCAAAGGTATAGCCCCCCATAGTATCAATGATCTCCAAGCCTTCCATCAAACATTCTTAAACAAATGGGAAGTAAAGAAGAATCCCCTTCAAATTCTTGCTGATTACAACAACCTCCATAGAAACACTGGGGAAAGTGTACAAGCTTATTGTACTAGATTCAACAGTATCTATAATGCACTTCCCCCAAAACTAAAACCTCCACAGGGCTCAGCTTTAAACAAGTTTCCTAAAGGGTTTGACTCTGACATGACCTATTCCCTAACAGAGAGAGACTTTACAACTCTTGAATATATGCAAAGGGGTGCTCTTTCTGTGGAAGTCAATTTAATGGAGAAGAGAGCAAGAATGAAGGCTGAGAAGAGAGTATCTTTTAGAGAGGAATCCACACCTTCCACTTCAAACTCAAAAATGGAGAAAATGATGGAGGAAATGATGAAGAAAATGAGCATTCTTGAGAGAACGCAAGCCAGTCAAAACCAAACTGCCTCTCAGAACAGAAACCAGAACCAGGGTCAGAATTTTAGAAAAAATCAACCTCCAAACCGACCTAGGGAAGATGACCAATAGATCACCCCTCCCTTTCATCAAAACTTTGTAAGTGAGCTTGAGAAACAGATGAGATAACATAGGAAGGGGATGTTAACATGCTAGGGGTAGATAATGATGACTGTGAGATTCATTATGATAGAACACAAGGTCTATATACACCTTATGATGACACAAGAGATGAGGATGAAAATTATTATCAAAACATGGAAAATGTTGTCATAGAGTCTCAAAAAGAATATGACCTTAGAATCAAAACCAGTCAACAAACCCCCAACTCCAAAACCCCTAACAAATCTTCACAAAACAGCCCTGTAACTAACCCTAAAGTTGTCAAACAGAAGGATAAAACAGTGACTATGAATTCTGATAAAGGTAAAGAGAAAAGCACTCAAAACAATGAAAAACAAAGTGCAGAAATTAGTAGTACTAACATCTCAGCAAGTACTCCTGTGAAAACCATTTTGTCAAGTGTAAATAGAACAAGTCATCAAACTAATGTTGCTGAGAAGTTGACAGCTAATAAGACTGAAACCAGCACTTTAAAGAGTCAAATTCCTTTCAGCCTAGAGCAGGAAATTTCGAAGATCAAAATCTCTGTTCCTTTGACTGAGTTAGCTACCCAGCATGCATATAGAGCCCTAATTTTGAAGGCTTTAAATATTGAGGATAGTAATGACACAGTCAATTTTAATGATGACCAGCCAGAGCTTATTTTTGGTCCTAAAATTGAAGGTAAATTTCAAGAAGGGGTAGTACCCCCTTTCTATGTCAGCCTAAATGTCCATGAAAAAATCTTGCATAATGCTATGCATGACTCTGGAGCCTCACACAACCTTATGCCAAAAGTGATAATGGAAAGGCTAGGGCTAGAAATAACTTGACCTTACAAAGACTTATATTCTTTTGACTCTAGCAGAGTGAAATGCCTTGGCCTAAACAAAGACATTTGTGTAAGTTTGACTCAAATCCCAGCCAAGTGCATGGTTATGGATGTTGTAGTGGCTGATGTGCCCCCTAAGTATGGCATGTTGTTATCAAGATCATGGGTTGCCAAGCTGCAAGGTACAATGCAGATGGATGGAACATATGCTTCTATCCCTGTCTTTAGCCAGCTTAGAAGACTATACAGAGAGGCACACTTGAAATTCATGGTCAGTAGCCCAGAGAAGCCAGAAAATTCCCCCATTTACTCTGTCCATACTGACCTGGATTCATTTATCCTTTATAATGACGAACCTTCAAATAAGCCGGAGCTAGAAGATAGCGACTCAGCCGAATGGTTAGAAACCCCAAATCTAGAAATGAATGCAGTTCTAGAGATGGAAGAAAATGAGATAGAAACCTTCGAACAGTGCGTTGAAACAACCCACCTGAATGAACGTAGCCAAGGTGGAAAACAATAGACTGCCCCTCTCCTTCAACTCCATGAAAATATTGAGGAACAAGATCCAGCACAACATCTTCTGGACCTCAGAATAGAACATAATGATGACACACTTACTGAATCAGTCACTTTAACAGGATTGATTGCCGATGGCGAGAAAGAGAAACACAACTCAGAAATGTAAAAACAGTTTGATACATGTCAAGGCATTAGTAAACCAAACAAAAATCTTGAGCCATGGGACATCTGCCCATCGCCCTTAAAACTTGAAAATCAAGACAACAACCTTCGACACAGTGAAAAACCTGAGAACTTGAAACCAATTCAACTAAGTGCGGATTTTCGACAACAATCAAAGAGAACGTTAGTTGACGAGGGCACTAACCAGGATAAAACCGAAAATGGTCCTCTGTGGATTATGTACTTTGACGGGTCATGCACTAAGAGCAATGCTGGTGCGGGTGTCTGGATTACTAACACTGAAAACAATCACACAGAATGCATTTCCTGCAAATTAAACTTTCAGTGTTCTAACAACATCGCCGAGTATGCTCTTATCTTAGGCTTGTATCTGTTGAAAAAGTTAGGATCCAGAAGAATCAATGTCCATGGGGATTCAGAATTAGTGATTAGGCAAGTCAATGGGGAGTATAATGCAAACCATCCCAGACTTAGAGCCTATCGAAACGATGTCATCGACCTTTTGAAAACTTTTGAGGAGTCCAAATTGATTTTTGTCCCAAGAAAATGAAATATTGCCGCACACAATTTAGCCTTTGCCGCCAGGACATGCTTAGCCCCATATGAAACTAAAGACTACACAAGTCAGATGAAATTTAGACTAGCTGTGCCTAATAATAAAAAATATTGGCAGGTCTTTAAGGACGACAAACAAATAGAGGATTTCCTGCTGGGCAGGAATGAGTTTGAATCATCTGATTCAGATTCTAAATCCGATGAAGACTGCCTAAATGAACAACCCCCTAAAGAAGAAGAACCATCTCATCCCGTAGAAATCAACATGTTAACTAACAAACTCGAAACTCATACTAAAGAAAACGCGGACACAGAAAATGAAGACATTGAGGTATTGTCAGCAAAGGATAAGAACATACCTAGGGGGATAGCACCATTAGAAGACCTATTTGATTTTAACGATGTAGCAAAGAAACCCACAGTGGAATATACAGAGTCTGAGGTCGAAGAATGCAACATAGGCACTGAGGATCAACCCAAAATGATTAAATTAGCTAGGTCCTTACCGTCAGACATCAAAAAGAAATACATTGACTTGTTTAAAGACTTTGTCGATGTGTTTGCCTGGAGCTATCAAGACTTAAAAGCCTACGATCCAGAGATCATCCAGCACAAGATTCCTTTGAGAGAAAAACAAAAACCCTTTAAGCAAAAATTGCGTCGAATTAATCTGATACAACTGCCTTTAGTGGAAAAGGAAATCAAGAAAATGTATGAGGCGGGAATCATTGTGCCTGTGAGGTTTTCAGATTGGGTTTCTAATCTTGTAGCTGTGAGGAAAAATATAGGAGAAATAAGACTCTGCATTGATTTCAGAAACCTTAACAGAGCCTCCCTAAAAGACAATTATCCTCTGCCCAAAATGGAACAAATTCTAAAGAAGGTAGTTGGTTCAAAGAGGATTTCCCTGTTAGATGGTTTTTCAGGATATAACCAAGTTTTAGTACTCCTAGAAGACCAAATCAAAACAACTTTCACCACTCCTTGGGGCACTTTCATGTATGTGAAGATGCCTTTTGGACTAATGAATGCAGGGGCCACTTTCCAAAGGGCCATGGACATTACATTTTCAGAGGAAATAGGGCACTTCGTTGTAATTTACCTTGATGACATAACAGTTTATTCCAAAACCGATGAAGAGCACCCTAAACATATAAGGAAGGTATTTGAAAAATGCAGGGGATTTGGGCTATCTTTAAATCCCAAAAAGACAGTATTTGGCCTACAAGAGGGTAAACTCCTTGGCCATATTATATCAGAAAAGGGAATTAAAATAGATCCAAAAAGAGTTGAGGGAATACTACAGATTAGCCACCCAAGGAACATAAAAGAACTGTAGTCCTTTATTGGAAAGATTAACTTCTTGAGGAGGTTTATTCCCAACTTAGCAGAGCTCCTTAGGAACATGACTAATATGCTCAAAAAGAGTGTAGGGGTAAAATGGACTGTAGAAGCCAGAAAATCCTTTGAATTGGTAAAAGATGCACTCACCCAGGCACCAGTCTTGATCAACCCAGACTTTTCAAAAGATTTCCTTATTTTTTCCTTTGCCTCGGAACATACAGTGGCTGCAGTCATATTGCAAAAAAACTCAGAGGGACAGGAACAACCTATTGCTTTTTTCAACATGGCTTTAAGAGATGCACCCTTGAAATATAACATAATGGAAAAACAAGCCTATGCTTTGGTAAAGGCCTTAAAGGACTTCAGGGTGTATATTCTTCATTCCCACACCATTGCTTATGTGCCTAACATAGTGGTAAAATACATCCTGTCTCAAGATCCAGATGGCAAGAGGGGCAAATGGATTGCTGCAATCCTAGAGTATGATTTGGAGATCAAACCCACAAAACTCATTAAAGGTCAGGGCTTAGCTCAATTAATGGTTGAATCTAATCTACAAGCCCTTGACATTAACATGGTAGATGCCTTGGATGAACAGGAAGAATTATCTGCTCCCACTGTGGAAGAGAAGTTCCAAAACTCACCTTGGTATGTTGACATCTTGTATGTACTTACAAATCTTAATGCTCCTCCTGATTTATCAAAAACAAAGGCAAGGTTTTTAAAGTTGAAAGCTAGGAACTATTGCATTTTAAATGAATGTTTGTATTGGAAAACTGCTAATGGTTTATTACTTAAATGTTTGCCTGAAGTGGATGCAAAAAATATCAAGCATGAATTCCATGAAGGAGCGTGTGTAGGTCATCTCTACTGGAAAACCACAGCCAATAAAATCCTTAGAGTTGGATATTACTGGCCCACCCTCTTCCAAGATGTCCATAAAATGATAGTTTCCTGTCATAAATGCCAAATCTTCGAGAGAAAAAGAAAACTCCTTCCCTTACCATTACAACCTATCATTGTTGAAGCCCCTTTCCAACAATGGGGCCTAGATTTCATAGGAGAAATCCATCCTGCTTCATCTACCCAACACAGATGGATTCTCACAGCCACTGACTACTTCACAAAATAGATAGAGGCCATCCCTTCTAGGAATGCCACAGATTCTGTCATTATAAAATTTCTTGAAGACCATATCCTGTCTAGATTTGGATGCCCTAGGAAGATTATTACTGATAATGCTGCTGCTTTTGGTTCCAAAAAGATGGTTGATTTTTGTCACAAGTATTAGATTACACTTGGTCATTCTACTGCTTATTACCCATAAGGTAATTGGCTAGCTGAATCATCAAATAAAATTTTGGTGACCATCATCAAGAAGTTACTTGAAGAGAATAAAAAATCATGGCATAACAAGCTGGTGCATGCATTGTGGGCAGACAGGTTGACCACAAAGAAATCCATTGGAACCTCCCCTTACCAACTTGTTTATGGAGCAGATGCAGTATTTCCTACCAGCCTAGGTGTACCAGTGATAAAATTAGTCCAAGAAATTCAGTTAGAAGAGGATAGTATGATAAGGAGGATTAATCAAACATTACATCTCCAGTAGACAAGGGAAGAATTTTACAACAGAGCTCAAAAAGTGCAAGAGAACATAAAAAAGTTGTTTGACAAGAGAACAAAGGCTTGTGACTTCAACATTGGAGACAAGGTACTTAAATGGGATTCCAGAAGAGAGGATAAGGGTAAACATGGAAAATTTGACTGTTTATGGCAAGGTCCTTACATCATTCAGTCCACCATTGGTCCTAATGCCTATTTTCTGCAAGAGCTAGATGGCACAGATCTATTTGGGGGTCCTGTCAATGGCAGGGTCCTTAAGCATTACTACTACTGAGTTTCATTTTGAAGTTTTCATTTCCATTGTAAATATCATTGCTTTATTCAGTTTCACAAAAAAGAAAAAATACAAAAACAAAGAAAAGAACGAAAAGAGGGCAGATTGTAAAAACAATAAAGGCAGAGCCCCATGCCAAAAAAGAGAAGCAATTCTGAAAGTGTGCAAGCTTAAATACCACTCTTGAAAAACACACTCCTAGTTAGTCAAACAGTCTAATCTTGACTAACTAGTTTTAGATTTACTGCTGATAGGATAGTGAATTTGATTTGCCAAACTGTTTAATCTTGGCTTATCAATAGATAGATTAGGATAGAAATCAAAGGTTCAAACATGCTCAAAATCTAAACCTAAGTTTCCAAGCAAGAGATGACTCAAATCTGTTTTATTTTTCTGAGTCATAAAGATGTAAATCTGGTTCTAATCAGCTCAAAATCTGAACCAGAAAGAAGCAAAGAACAGCTCAAACAAATTCGAACCAGAGCTGAAATGAAGGAAAGCAAGTGGCTCTAATAAGCTCAAAACTTGAGTCACAAACAAGAAGAAGGATGCTTCAAAATTTCAGATTTCAAGCCTTCAAAGTTTTGTTTTAGTTTTATGAAAATTTGATCTATGTGCAGCTTTTTTTCTATGCTATAGATCACAGCAAGTCAAACAGTTTAATCTTGACTTGACTGTTTTTAAAATTTTTTGTTTTAGAATGTAGAGAATGAGATCTGTTGGATAGTGTAATCCCAACAGATAGTAGATTAGGTAGAGAATCATATGGACTCAACTGTTTAATCTAAGTCCATGGAGAAATAAGGAGTAGAATTAGATTAGTTTTCCTGTTTTCGAAAGAAATAAATGTTGTAAAGAGTTTGCCAATCCAAGCGCACTCTAAATGAAGAAAAAATGTTAGATCAATAGGACTGGGTAGGTAGAAAATTTGTGTTGATGAAGATCCATTGTTTTTCAATGCTACTAATATGTTTTCAGAAAGATCATCCCAGCATGGAAGGGTAGCCCAATGGATCAGGCACAGGTTAGCATCCCAGAGAACTTAATGGATGAGGCAACTGATCAGCTTCCCAGAATGCAGGTCTGAAAGTTATTGATGCCTTCAAGAAGGCACCATCCCCAAGTGGAGCCACTGTTGGCCACCTATAAAATTTGTTCTACCAAAAAGGTGGCCAAAACATGGTTCAGTCTTCAAGAAACGGTTTCCTGGTCAAATGTTATCTCTTGAAGCCTGTGGAAGATCTCATGTTCATGTCTCAAGGTTTTCACTGTTATTTCTCAGAAACTCAAAATTCTGCTAAAAATTCCATGAGAAGACTGTTGCAACATCCTCCTTCTTTTCCCTTCTTCCTCTCAGAGACTAACCTTCATATTTTCCATCATTTTCCTTTGTTTTCCATTTTCCTCATCTTCCTTTCATAAAAGCTGCCTTTGTCGAGCTTAAACTCCTTTTTTGAAACTCTATCGAAACTCTTCCAATCCTTGGAAATCCATTGAAAATCCATGAAAAAACCCCCATTCTTGCATTAAGGGTATAAACCCTTTAGGGCCAAGTGCCAAACCACTTCCCCACCATACGCTTTGGCGCTGGAACCATATGCCACAAGGTTAAGGTGCTTATTGCATCGCAAATGCTCAAAGAACGCAAGTCTTTGTGATTATTTCTATGTTGTAAAAATCCCAATGCGTTCAGCCCCTTTGTTATGATCCCCGGGTCTCATGTTTCCTTTGAAAACCAAGAGTTTAAACCTCGAGCGCTAATCACATCGGAAGAAAACAAACGCGCAAGTCTTTTTTACCATACTCCAAAAACTCCGATTGCGATTAGCCTTTTTGCCTAAGAACGCCAATCATATTGTTTCTCATATAACCATAGAGCCCGCCTCTGGCACTTAACCTTGTAATATTTCATTCCCAAGTACGGTTTTCCTTTGTAAACCCAAAAACCCACTTTCCGAAGTTTTAAGTTAAAAACTTAAAGTCACGTGATAAATATAAATGGGTTGATTGAAAAGAGCCAATCACGTAATCGCAATCGGAAACAACACAATGGGTTGATTAAAAATACTAGGCCCGATGGCCCGATTGCGATTAGCTCCTGCTCCAATAAGGCTCGAGCCATATCACGTTTCATATGTCTCATGACCCCGCAATTGGGCGCCTTTTCCTTTATGTAAATATGCCGCTCCGATCCACCAAAAAATTTGTGTTATTCGAAATATTTGGGTTCTATAAAGTGTTAAAAGGTTTTTTCATTGATGCATAATCCACCGTCGATCCAAAACCAATCGGATGCACAACGCTAAATCGCATCTCAAGGTTTCAATCGCATGCGTTTGTTTGTCCCCCCGATCGCCTATCCCTCCGATTCATTCTCCGTCATTGATCTGGTCCTCAGATCAACGGCCAGCGCTCAATCGCAAGTTTCAATCACATCCCGTCTTCCGCGTTCCTTGATTGCGATTTCTCCGATTTGATCCCGTCCGCTCGTTTCCCCGCTGATCCAACGGTCATCGCTTGATCGCACTAGTCTCCCCGATCGCGCAATCGCATCAGCATTTTCCAATCGCACCCTTTGTTTCTCCCCGCCGATTGCGATCCTCCGATTAGATCTGGACCATCCACGTGTTCAGATCAGACAGTCTCAGATCGCTCCTGCGTTATTTTATCATCCTCCGCATCTACCTAAGCGTTTTCAAAACCAATCTCCGCTGTTGATTATCACGCAATCAACGGTTCCATTTAAATTCTTCCTCTCGCTCCATTTTTCAATCTCCTTTCGACTAATCTCCACCGTTGGATGATGCCATCCAACGGCTACGCTCCTCCCCCACCTTCTAAGCAGTTTAAACCCATTTCGCAGGATTTCATAACATTCGTTTGTGTTTTGAAGGAGTTTTAAATGGTTTTTATTATATGATGAAGGAAAGCCGGGAGCCGGGAAAGACGTTTCCTGCGCCTTCGGGGTAGTGAAAAGAACCATTCGTAGGCTCTATCCCGTTTGTTTTATCAACGATTCATGAGCGTTGATATCATAAAGAGCCCTGTGTGGCCTGCACATCAACAAGACACAACAATACATCGAAGAAACAAAGAGTATCAGTGTTGAAGACAGAACACACCAGAAACAGGAAATTTGAAGACCTAAACACAGTTCTCAAGTAAATTAAAGATGTTTTGAGAACAACAAAGACATCTGTCGAGTTGAGAAAATCTCCACTGCCATAAACAGAGGCTAATTGAATCCTTTACAACCCCTACAAACACCTGCAGCCTCGCAAAGATTAAAGACCGCTGAACAATTAATGAAAATCAAAGAATCTTATCTCTAATTGTCGGCAAAACCATGTTCGAAGATGAAGAACAGTTTAGAAACAGATATTTCGATCATTTGGCCTCAAAGAACAGAAACAGAGCTACTTCAATATGACACGAAGCCTCAAAGGATAACAAAGCTCCCACCGAGCTTAATTCTAAGTGTGAATCAATTAATGTAGATAAACACCTGTCATTTTCTTCATCAAAGCCCTCCAAGGCCGAAGAGTCATCAATATATATCAATTGACCTGGAATATCTTTTATCAAAGTCTACCGACTCATTCTTCTATAAATACCTTCATAGAAGATGAGAAAATTTTGGTCTCTGGACATCTGAATGCACGTAATAGTTCTTTTGAAGCTACTAATGCCCTGTATTGTAACTGAAAGATACAGAAGCTGATATGAGAATTTAAAAGCTGTAGAGACCCGCCGGGCTTGCTGATTGTAACTGGTTTGAACATCAATACAAGTTGCTGATTCATGGAATCCTCAATTATGTCAATGGTGATGTGCTCCTTACTGTTAATTGTTATCTTGCTTAATGTTTTCACTCTGTTCACTTTCTCTGATAAAAAGCAACAAACATAGAGTTAGGATATACTCTCCATGGTACCCTACTCTTACTGAAAGCTTTACTTCTATGTTTTCTTCATTTGAATGTTCTCTTTGAAAAGTATATTAATGCAGGTTGGTTTAAAAGTACTTCCCTGATCTAGATTTCTCTTTAAAGACGAGCCTTCCTTGTGTTTTCCTTAGAGTATATTAATGCAGGTTATTTTAAAAGTACTTCCCTGATCTAGATTGCTCTTTGTGATTATCATCTGTGTTTCCTTATTGAATATGCTGAAAGCAGGCTAGTTTAAAAGCACTTACCTGATCTTAAGCAATTCGAACTGTTTTTCAAATGTTTCTGATTGAAAGTACTTCAATGTAAGCTAGTTTAAAAGCACTTACCAGATCAACATAAATACTTTTATGTTTCCCCTTAAGTACATGTTGAAAGCAAGCTAGTTTAAAAGTACTTACTTGATCTTAGACTGTGCTTTGTTCTTCATTTTGTTTGGTCTTTCACTTCCTATCTGTTTCGTTCCATAAAATCATTTTAAAATATCCTCTGATATAAGTAACTTGCCCCATGGATCCTTCTTGAATATTGCTGTCCAATTAAATCCTCCTATGACTCCATAGCCCAATGGGTTAAAACTGTCTTTGCCCTTTTCTATCAGCTGAAAACATTCCTTCACTTGCAGACATCTTCACTTTTTCTTTTGAGCTGATTTTACCTTCATTATGTCTGTGCCCAACCAAAAAACAAACAAACACAACCCATGCTCTTCATAACTAGCCTAATATCACAATTTCAGCCTTTGAAGATCACATCTTTTAACTCATTTATAGAGAGATCCCTCTCTGGATTCAGGAGGGCTAGATCCTTGAATCCCAAAGTGGTATGATGTTACCTCTGCAGTTGGAATTTTTCCAATCTTGCTAATTACAGGGTGCTAACAAGGTCCACCTTAGAAGCAACATGATGTTGTTCTGGTGGAGGAGATGGTTGTACAGCAGGTGAAACACTCGAGACCACAAAGGTCGAGAACAACCAGACAGGAAAACCAATAGTTAACCTAGGAAGGGATAGTGTTGCCATATAAGGAGCACCAACATTCCCAAAAGCAGGAAAAGGACCAGGAGTCCCTTCGGAGGGGGTTCCTTTGTTAGTAAACTCCAAAAGAGTTGCCATTGGGAAAAACCCTAAACAAAACACTAAGGAAGATGACTTTAACCAGGAATATTTCATGGGCAAGTAATATTTTAAGACATTGAAACAAAACTCTGTCGTTTCATATTTTAAGAGTCGAGAAATAGGAAAAAGGTGACTCTATCACTTTCAGGTTGAAACCAGCATGAAAGGAAAAGCACTCGATGATCTATTCTCTTTTTAAAGAGTCACGAAGAGATCGAAATGATTACTCTGGTAATCTAGGAAAGAGGGTGTAGCAAGTCTCCGTGAACTGCCATATACACCTTGGTGATTAGATGAAAGAGAAATTACCAAGGACTTGACGTACATGCAGGTAGTCTCCCTGAATGCCGTGTTTGGTGTATCATGGTTGCAAGGCGGTAGACTTGGCTTCCTATGGATAAAAGGATTGCAACCTAGAAGGGTCTCCATTTATATACTCGACAATATGGGGAGTGCAAGTCCGTACTAGTGTTTTCTAAAGCCAAAAGGAAAATGACAACTACTAGGTTTTAAGACGCCGGAACACGTCTCTAGCCTAGACCACTAAAATGTTTGCGTTAAGTTTCAACGTTTCCCTAGGTTAATTCAATAAATTTTAAAGTTGATCTTGAATTATGTCTCAATTTCAAGGCCCTACCACATGTCATCTAAGAATCTCCTATATGAAGCTATATGAGGAAATAAATCTTTCAATTCGATGAATGCTATCTAGTTAAGGGAAGAGTCTCGAACAATGATGCAACAAACAGTAATACTGCAAACGAAAATTTTCCAAACTAGATGACTTTCACTATCCAAAAGTAATCTAAAACATTCAACGATGCGAATTATGCAATGTAATCTATGCAAAATCCTTTTTTTTGAAAACTATGCAATTGTAATCTATGCACAATTTCCTTTTTTGTTTGAAAGAATAAGAATGCACTCAATGCATTTTCGATGAAATGAGAAACTACTTAATGCATGCTTTTAAAGAAAGAGAATGCATTCAATGCGATTTTTATCTTTCAATCATTAAACAATGTAGTCTAAGTTCAATGATAAATCTCAAAAAATACTTTTCAATTCAATGTGATCTAATGCATTTTAAGGAAAAGAAAACTTTGAGACGGAAACTAAATGAACTCAAATTTCCTTAATGGAAGGATGAATGCAAAAGGGATGCAAGCAAACACTAAGAATGAAATCGTTGTTTCAAACACTTTATGACTAAATTCCTCAAAAGGGTACAAGACATACGAGTTCGAGAAAAAGAGGAATTCCAAAGTGTGGGCTCAAAACAAGGCATTCATTCCCTTTTACATCACTCAATCATAGAAAGAATACTTTTCAGCTGAACAATGAGCAATGTAATCTATGCTCATAAGCAAACAAGTGGACCAAATGAACTCGAAAGACACTTGAGACTTGAACACTCAATCAACTAAGAAGAAAAAGGCAATCAACTAGAGATGGGTCACCAAGAAAGGAGACTGATTGAATCAGCAGGGTGATGTCCCTCGAAGCATGCAAATAGGAAATTGATGCACAGTCCTAGAGAAAACTAGGATGTAAGGATGCATGTCCGAACCAAAAAAAAAAACCAACAAGCCAATCAAACCCACTTGAGTGAAGTTGAGAATATATAAATCATACAGAGAAAAATACCGGAAGGGAAAGACACACTGGTGGAGGAATTAGAGAAAAACCTCAGTTTTTCACACACCATGAAATTGGCATGACTTTTGTGGGTGAAACTAGTGCCAACTAGCGCGACTTGCTCCCTGACAACTACCGCCAATGGCCAATTGGCGTGGGTTTCTAACTGACAACTAGCTCCAATCGGCGCGACTATCATAAAAATAAAAGTGCCAATGCGTAAAGAGGAACAAACAAATAATTTCACCCAACCAAGACTAGACTCACCACTTCAAGGAAAAACTGAAAGACCGTAATTGATGAAAAACATAACAACAAACAGGGAAATGGTCATTTGACTAAATCTGTTGAATGACTAAGACCTCAAAGAGTGACAAACTCAAAGGAAAATCCCTAGTGGAGTTGCCAATATTTTGTCCAGGTAAATCCCCTCTACGGACAGAGGCGATCCCTCTATCCCTAGGGTCAGTATAGCAACTACGGGAACATACTAACATCTACCTTCCTAGATTGTAAATGAAATTTAGAGGAAGGAAATTGACCTACCTTGTCTTGATGCTATGTTGTCGTCTTCCGTCGAAACTTCTTGATACATCGCTCTTCTCAAGCTCGATACATGCTGTTACCAACGTTCGATTACCTGTACAGATAGTCAAGACACCACAACAAGCGTAAAACCATGACAAACATAAAACAATTACAACCTATATAACTGATCAAGGAATGCTATAAATCTCATTATAAATGTAAACAAGAGTGGAAGATAAACTTCAGATACATTTTATTATGATAAAGACAAGGGGAGTTTACAACCAAGCCTTGATTTTTAGGCTCTCCTTCAGCAGGTCTGTATCCAAGCATGTTTTCCACACTCTCATGAAAAAGGTCCAATATCTCACTATGTTCTCAACACACACAGACAATCACACTCTGCACTATTCTCCTAAAGCTATAATTGCTTCTCTTCTCTATGATTGCTAACTCTTTCAGCTATTTTCTCAACTAGCACATCAATGGAAGATGGCTATATTTATAGAAGAGAGGAGGAGATTGGGATCCATAAAATACTGGAAGGGAGGAATTATCCCTTGGGAGGTTTCCCCATAAGGTGGAAACAAGAGGCCAAAGGAGGAATGCCGTGGTTATTTAGTCAAACCACTCCATATGACTCATCCACAAAGTTGTTGTGATCGAAACTTCACCTCTATTTTTAAAAAACTTTCCAAAACAGGATTGGCGCAAGTCCAACATTGAGACAGAGCATCGATCGGCGCAGGCCTCAGTGTAAATCTCTACTATCATCGCGGGTCAGACACTAAGAGAAAGCGCCAACCTTGACAACCTAGTTTTTACAAGGATTCTTTAGAAAATTTGTAAAGGGAGATGATTTGGTAGACAAAATGTGGTTCAGGGGTATGTATTCCATGCTTGGAAAGTACACAAGGGTCACTGTATGAGTTCTCCAAGATCAAGGAACAAGGAGTATAGGGACGGTGACAAATTACTGTGTAACAGATACAAATGACCAAAACCTCCTTCTATATATAGGAGTCCATTGGGTCACAATACAATCCTAGCTGACCTAGCAATAATAATGTAAGGGCACAATAATAACAATATTGGGGTTACATGGGTACAACAATAACAATAAGCGGGTTACACTAACAAAAATAATGGACTATACTAGTAATATAGGGACCTAACAATATATGTTGGTTATGAATGTCATGGTGGCTTTGTGTGAAAGGTGTGATACTCCGACCAAGGGTGATTATGGACTGCTGCCATGGGAGAAAAATGGGTGGATGGGTGGGGAATTTTCTCCTAAAAAATATATGTACACTTGCCAAAAGAATAAAAAATGGATTTGGATTGTAAAAAACAAGGAGACAGGTGCCCAAAAAACATAAAAATGATCACTCACTCATGATGTGAGGAAGGTGTTTTTGCTAAGTGTGGGGGCCCCATTGGTTGGTCTCAGTGTAGAGATAATGAACCAGATGGAAAATATCACAGATGGGCCATGATGATGAGGGGATGGTAGGCCAAATGCGAGATGCAATGGCGCTTGTTCGATCTGCTTTCGAAAATGGTAGTCAACTTTGAGTGATGGACGCCATGGAGGGGGAGGCTCTAGCGACCAAAGAGGATGTTTATCATGTGAAAGGTGTGGAGACAATAAACCTGGTCGGGTGTTTAGAACCTATGGTTGATTTCTTGTGGAGAAAATATGTTAGGATATGCAAAGTTTCTCTGAGGCTCTATCATGCTAAGGGTAGAATGATACCTGTTGTGGAACCATTGGTGCATGGGGAAATAGGTGGTTTGTTGTACTGTATGATACTTGAAAAATATACCCCAAGTGAAATAATATTTTTTCATTCAAATATATTGACAAAACATACTGAATCAAAACATGTTAAGAGAGGGCATACTTATCGGAACTAAAAAAACTATTTTCCGGAGATGTGAATGTGTGGAGCCTCCTTTGGGCCTTATGAGGTGTTGATCAATGTGTTCCTTTTAGTGCTGCAGTTGGGCTTTCTGAGATCTTGTTATGGTCCTTCAAACAATTTGAAAAGGGTGACATATAGGCCAATATGGCTCATTTCCACTCATTTGTGTCATTTGAGTGTTTGAGAGTTTGAGAGGTCAGAGCTTGCTGCTAAGCCTTTCTTGCCATTGCGGTTAGCCTGTGCACCCGTGATTCACGCTGCTAGTGTTAGTAGTACCCAGAACATCATCTATTTCAATTTTTTCAGTGCTACTAGACAGGTGTCCGTAAAAATTGGGTTTGTATGGAACCTTAGCCATTTTTGGCCTTGATCACATGGGTGATCAAGGCACAAGTGCGAAATCTTCGTGAGATTTTCACAGAAATTTCATGCATGTAGGTTATTTTTGCGTGTGACTTCCATTTCTGTCTGAGATATAGACAGATGGTCAGTGCACCTATTTGAGAGACAGGCACGTCAAAAAGCCAAGGTGATTTTTTGAAAATATTTTTGGAATTTTTAATTTTTTTGGTGTTTTGATGTCACTGATGTGTCTCAGTTTGGTGACAGGATGTTGTGGATAGAGAGAGAATGGTCGGACCTCCATATGGTTGTGGCACAAGATGCCAATTCTCGCCAGCAGCTAGCTCGGTGGGGTTTTCTAAAGTTCCTTAAGAATGACCTCCTACGGTCACAGGATTGATTACTGCACTACCTGGTCCGTTGTTGGAACAAGAGGCTCAAAGTGATGGTGCTAAAAGGGTATGACCTCGCTCTCCATCCGGAGACGGATATTTATTTCGTGACCAGTCTGTTGCCTCAAGGTGAGGCACTCCCCCATGCACTCCCACTTGGGAGGGTAGTGCTTCAGCGCTGGGCGGAGATTCATTGTTACAGGGTGCCTATTTTGGAGGGGTGCATTTTGATAGCATCGGTGAATGATTTAGCCGAGCGTTGTGATCTGGCTATGATTTTGAGACTGACAGGGTCGTCGTCGCCGCACACGGTGTCAAGGCCACAGATTGGCATTCTGCGCTGGCTTCGGGCCAGTCATCTCTTTGATTTTTCCCATAATTTCTATGATGGTATGGTGTTTCATCTAGCAAAGTTTCGAGAAGGATTTAAGCTATTTACATATGCTGGTATACTTTGTAGAATTATGTTTGATATATTGGTTTTGTTGTGACCCATGGTAGTTGTGCCTATGGGGGGTCGTCGAGACCCTGGTATGAGGCGATGGGCCCAGTGATGCCTCGCGGTGGGGGAGGTGTAGTGGGGCATTATTGGAACGCGACCACTGAGGCTTGGTTCGAAGCCAACCCTCAAATGTTCCTACCATTTCTATACTCTGGGATGGACTATCGAGGAGACCCAGATATGGGTATTCCTATTGGGTACGCTTGGGGACCGACTAGTATGATTTTTTGTACTTTTTTCTGCACTTTTTTAGTATTTATGATCTATATGTGTATTTTGATGACACTTACATTGTTTTTGTTACTCTTGCAGATGTTACAGAGGTAGGGTGGCCCACTACTCAGTTGGTGGGACACCAAACGAACCAAAGAAATTGAGGAGCTCAGCCCCAGGCTGGGGGGGCAGGGGGGAGATCCAAGGCATCCCCAGGTTGGAGGATCTAATGATGGGGCTACCCTTCCAGAGAGGGTAGAAACTCTGTTGCTACTGAGTGTGTTTCAGCTATTCCTCGTGTTGAGGTGGCAAAGGCCCGTATGGCGGAGATGGCAGAGTAGCTCACTGCATCTGAGGCCCGAGCCACTAACTTGGCGGATGCTTGGGACCGAGCGAATAGGCTGACTCAGGGTATGTCAACCTGTGGGTTTGTCGATGATCTAGATGATGTATGGTTGGAGACATTTATGGCCTGAGAGAGGGGCTATCATCTAACTTTGCGTCTCGTGGTGGCTGCCCCATACTGGCAATGGATGCACCCATGGGTTCAGGTGCCCAACCTGGCTGCGCACAACCCTAGAGATATCTTGTACATAGGGAAAGCACCCATTACGAGGATGCTTCCTTTTTTTATGACATGTGTATATGTATTTTTGGTTGACCTGCAGGTCAGATACATGACTTTTTATTTGAAATCACACATATTTTTTGGTATATATGTGA
Organism: Pinus albicaulis; assembly: GCA_034641835.2. Classification (NCBI taxonomy): domain Eukaryota; kingdom Viridiplantae; phylum Streptophyta; class Pinopsida; order Pinales; family Pinaceae; genus Pinus; species Pinus albicaulis. Next base: position 1,307,794,915 of record CM076578.1, on the reverse strand, counting down.
GATGTATTTTTTGCGGCTCTAGATGGTGTGTATATTGTTTATATGTTTTTATGGATTTTGTGTATCAGTGATGGATATATATGTTTTTATGTTTTTCAGTTTTATGTATGATGGTTTATATGAGGTGCATTCCAGTCTAGGATGTGGTTAGCTATGCGATCTGTTGTCTAGTTTTGATTTCTTAGTACACATGTGAATGTAATATTATCAAATTGACGGCTTAATATTTTTTCACACAAATATTTTCTAAACAGTGTGAATCTCGTACTTGATATTTTTGGTTTAACTGTGAAACCAATAATTGGGAACCAAGGAAGATATGCAAGTGGCAGATTCCTTGATTGAAGGAATCGCTCATGAGCCCTATGACAGCATCATATTCTTCCTCATTATTTGTAGTTGATCTAATGCATACTCCGTTGGTGAATAATGGCGATCGGTCAGGGTAGTAGACGACCCAGGCAACTGCTGCTAAATTTTGAGATCATCACGATGCTCCATCAACAAATCCAAAAAAATGGTTGGCTTGAAGATCCATTTGTGACGCCAGAGTTCTTTTTGGAACAAGTGTGTGATCAAAGAAAAATTTTGCTATGTGCATGTTATCTCTAGGGCTAAACCCTCATGACCCTTATGGGTAAAATTTATGGAGGTAGAGACCATTAACGGGGTTGTTTAGGCATGATCCGTCAAGCTCTCTCAAGATGTATGCCCCCTTTAGGAGACAATTTTTTATGATATAGGGACCTTTCCACAAGGCTTTGAATTTTCCTGGCCCTAGGGCTTCTTTCGTGAAATCGTAATGAAGGACTGACTCCCCCTCGGTAAATGATCGAGGGGTGATGTTGTGATTGAACGATGCTTTCACTTGCTTTTTATGGGCCTCATTGTGTTGTCGTCGACTTTCATTGACAAGCTCTTGTTGTAATAAGTGTTGCTCTATAGGTTGGGTGTCATCGAGGAGTTCGATGGCGGTGTGTAAGTTCGGGATCTCGCATTCTATGGGAATCAAAAATTTAACCTCGTACATTAAGTGGAAGGGTGTGAACCCCATTGATGTTTTCAATTCTGTGTGGTACACCCACAGGGCAGAGAAAAGAATATGGTGCCAGTTTGTTCTGTGGTTGTTCACCATGCACTCTAACATTGTTTTGAGTACTTTGTTTTCAACTTCTACCTATCCATTGGACTGGGGGTATTATGGTGAAGCGAGTTCATGTGTGAATCTGAGGTGATGGGATAGCTCCTGGAAAAACTCGTTTTGGAAGTGTTTTCCATGGTCAGAAACTAACTTTTTGGGTACACCAAGTTGGGTGATGACATGGTTTAATAAAAACCGTGCAGCAGTTTCTTCCATTTTGTCGTATGTGGGCATGGCTTATGCCCATCTGGTGAAGTATTTGATGGCCACAATAATGTATTTGTGGTTTTCAGATGATGTTGGGTTGCAAGTCATGAAGTCAATCCCCCATTTGCAGAAGGGACTAGCAACTATGATGGGGTGTAGGGGAGTAGGAGGGGCTCTTTCTTTGTGAGTGAAGTGTTGGCATTGTTCGCACCTTTTGACTGATGAAATGTAGTCACGAAATAACGTGGTCCAAAAATATCTTGCCCGTGGGATCTTTTGGGCAATGGCCATTCCAGAGAGATTACCACCGCAAGCTCCTCTATGATAGTCATTAAGGGCTTGGTAAGCTTGGTCGTGGGTGAGTCATCGACGTAAGATGGTGTCGATTCGCCATAGGTATAGGACATCTCCCATGAGGAGGTATCGGGAGGCCTGGTGGGAGATGCAGCGATGGTCGTCACGAGTGAGCTTGGGTCTAAATTTTTGCATTCATAAAAATTGGATAATATATATGTGCCAAGGCTTGTCAGTCATCACTAGGAAGAGATGTTCATCCAGTAGCAAATCATTGACTGGTGATCCTTTGGTCTGACTTGGTAGGTCCGCGATGAACTTGACTAAAATTAAAGCCTTTTTTCTCTTGGGGGAGCGAAACTGTAAGTCAAATTCTTGCAGTATAATGATCCATCGAGCATAGTTATGGTTCATTAAATGACATGTGAGTAGGTATTTCATGGGGTTAATATCTGTGATGACTGTTCTAGTCCTTAAGATAATGTAGTGGTAAATTTTTTGGACTGCGTTTATCAATGCTAGGGAAGTCTTCTTTTCGAGCTCATATCTTAATGCAGAGCCTCATAAGGTTTTACTAACGTAATAAATTATGTGTTATTTCCCTTTGGGGCCTTCCTGGATTAAAACCCCGGCCAAAGTGGCCTCGGATGTTGATAGATATAGGGTGTAATCCTTATCGTAGTTTTGGGGACTGATCAATGGTGTTGAAGATAATGTGTCTTTCAGTGTCTCAAATTATTTTTGGGCTTGATCCTCCCATTTGAAGGGGCTATCCTCATGAAGGAGGCATAGTAATCCCTGAGTACAAGTGGTGTAGTCTAGGACGAAGCGTCTCAGAAAATTGGCCTTTCCCTATAATCTTTGGAGTTGCTTGAGGGTTCCAGGTGGTGTTACCTCTTTGATAGCTTGGACCTTGAGGGGGTCTGCTCTAATTCCTTGTTGGGACACAATAAAACCTATATGTCATCCTGATATGACACAAAAGACTTTCTTGAGGGGATTCAAGTATAGGTTGTATTGTCGGCATCGTTGGAATACCAGTCGCAGATCCTCAAGATGATCAAATCGCTTCTTCGACCAGACGGTAAGGTCGTCCAAGTAGGCAAGGATAAGGTGTGCCAAGTCATGAAATATATATTTCATCACCCACTGGAAATTGGCTGCAACATTTTTAAGACCGAATGACATCACCTGGTATATGAACGTGCCCCATGGGGTGGTGAACATAGTCTTGTACTGGTCGGTGTTGCGTATTAGGATTTGATTATACCCAGAGAAACCATCCATGAAGGAGAGGGCCTTGTGTCCTGCATAAGCATCAATAACCTCATTAATAAATGGGGTAGGGTAATTTTCCTTTGGACAAGCTTTTCTCAAGTCGTAAAAATCGGTACAAACACGTATAATGCCCTATTTTTTCATGACAAGAATAGGGATGGAAACCCATGATGTGTAAGCGATGGGGTAGATGAACCTGTCTTTTTGAAGCTTATCGATGTCTCTTTTAATTTCTTCTACCTTGGATGGGTGCAGTTAACGTTTTTTATGGTGTACTGGTGGTATGTCAGGCCAAGTGTCAATGTGGTGCTCTACAATAGTGGGACTAAGCTTTGGTATTTCCGAGTAGTCCTAAGAAAAGATATCTTGATACTCTTGCAATAAATGGGTGTAAGAGGTTATCTCATCTGGTGAACATGCTGCCCGCAGTGAAATTTCTTAAACTTTCTCAGTATTTCGAGAGATATTCACCTTGATGGCAGGGAAAATGTTTGGCATGTTCCCTTCTTTGAACGCATAGGGCATCAGAATGGGATTTTTGAACCAATCCACTTTCCTTGATGGAAGGAAATATTTTTATTCGAGTGCATAAATATATTTTTTTCACATGTTGTTAGGGTTGAACATTTTTTCAGGAAGAAAAAAGAGCGGTGATGCATCGCATCCCATAGATAATCAGGTTTTGTCATGGCCTCGAGAATATCCTCATCTGAGTGGAATAAGGATCCTAAGGGCGATTCAGTTTGCACAAGGTCATGAGGAAGTGGTTTTTTCCTCACAAAGTTGGTTGACAGACATGAATAATATTCCATCGCCGATGTGGTGGAACCAAACGTGGTCAACAATGTGTAGATAGACTAGGTTTGTACCGTCGTTGGTATAGTTACTCTCGTAGTTGGAGCTAACTCGACACCTATGACTGATGAGAAAAAAACCTGAGTCATGGTTCCGATACATGATGATAAGAATCATATATGATGTATCATGTCATCAACATTTGATGGGGGAGGAATTTCCATTGTGGAGGCTTGCGTGAGAGAAAGTCTAGGTTCCTCATAAGGCGTACTAAGAGTATGGGCACTTTCTAGGATTTGGAAGTTGCGCTTGTTGCAGATGTTCCTGAATGTTTCCATAAATGGGTATGCCTTTATTTTGTGGTTATGGCCAGTGAAACAGGTGTACGTACCATTGTGCCTATCGAGTAGATGGTGTGAGAACCAACACTACTCTTTGTCCCTAAAGTGGATGCTTGGAAAGGATTAGGCATAGGGGAGAGATTTTGTTGCTTCCATTTCTTATTTTTTGGTTTTGGGAGGTCTAGATCTCTTGGGGAGTGTAGACTTAATGCTGCTCTTGCCGCTCGAAGATTTGGGGCTTTCTCACATTTCATTGTATGGTGGAAATGTGAGCAGATCTGGAAATAGAAGTGTGTGATATTCTCTTGGTTAGAGATATATTTATGAGGGAGATAGGAGACCATGTGAAAGATATTCGTGAGGTGCTTCAATTCTTTACACTGATTGGCCTAGTGGCCGATTCTATTGCATATCCTATATGTTTCCCGAGACTGGACATGGGTCTTGTTAGGTCAATGTGTCTTTTTTACTCACCCAATGTTTTGATATTAAAATGGGGTAGGCTGCCTGGGGGAAAATCTACCTGCCATTAGGTTCTCTAAGCTCTAGGCTGTTGATATCTCAGTGTTGTGTTTCTAATGAATGAATGATGTCAATTAGTGGCCACACTTTAGGGGTATAAGTACATCACTGAGCATGACGATTGCCTTGATATACAAGAGAATAAAGTCTTTCTTGGGTATTCCCTCCCTGCTTGGTGCGTAGTGATTCTAGGTCTCGGAATTTGGCGACTAAATGGTCGTGTGCGTTATACAACACATAGGTTGGTCTTCTTCGTGGAGGGCAGTTGGGGGTGGCTAAGGGTTCCCCAGCTCGTCACTTTCCTACTTACAGGAAGATAATGGACCTACTTTTCACATCCTCCTGTGTTGTCGAGCTATCCATGGATTATGTGTCTAAGCCATCTTCTAGGGAGAGGCGAACTATGGATGTGCGTAGACTGGTTAGTGCGAAGCAAAATCGAGGGATGTAATGAAAATGGTGTAATGGGTGACCGTCACCACATACCTGACACAAATTTTGGATTGCTAGAAGGTCGACATGGTATACGACATTAACTCAATACCACCGATGAAATTATCCTGTTCGTCGTAAAGTGCACAGTGTTGGATACGAGGAGGAGGGACAAACATGAGCCTTTCTGGTGGGTTTTGTGCCTCCTGAAGGTAATATCACCCGAGGTTCTTCTCCATTTGATGACATGCGATGATGCTCTTGATATGATTGTTCTAGGGCATGTAAGGCAACCCTATATAGTGGTATTTTTGGACAATGAAAAATGTATTGCCCATAATTGTTATAGATAACGCATGTGTGATTGGTATGCAATTATTTTCCTTGGTTTTTTGTGGCTAGTTCCTTTTTACGGGAGCTTGTCATCACAATATTTCATTCAGAACTTAGGAGTGGTTTCAATTCTTCCAGCTTCGGGTAGATATGGGTAGGGTGGCATACTTGTCGCAAACTACACAAGATTGTAATTCCCTTGGTATGATTTAGTTTTCTACCTTTTTCCCTTTTTTATCGGTTTTCTTGGTCGTTATAACCAGCTTTGCGATGGGATTTTCCTTAAATGGCATGGTTGCAGTGGTTTCCTTTACAGGTGGGGCCTCCTCAGGAGCGAGGGGGATTAATCTTGTAGAGGTGATGCCCATGCTTCTCGACATGGTAGATGGTACCAAGTACCAAAATAGTATTACGAAAGATATGTTTGGAAACACTATCGTTTCCAACGCCTGTTGTGACACAAAACCAAGTGGAGGGTATAGAAAAGGAGTTTGGGAGATGGCGTAGGATAAAGAGGTCATCGTGCCATAGGCCTCGGTTTCGTTACTACTATTCTCTATCTCCTGGCTAGCTTCGGTGCTTGATGTAGACATCATGCACACCGGAGACCTTATGATATCAGCGAATTATTTTGGTATGACAGGGGGATCTCCTCGGAATGATCCAAGGATGGATGACGGTTTGAATTGGCTAGTGCCATATTCTTGGTACCATGTGAGATTTTTAGCAGATGTGTCCACATAGGGTAGATTGACATACCACATCAAGGGTATCTTGTCATGGTATGTCAATTGGTCGATGGTGATGATGAGGTCCCCATGGGGGAACATCATGATTCAGAAGATGGAGGATACTATGGTAGACATGGTGTACATATAACTCTGCCCAAGTAGTATATTGTAATCTAGCTAAGCGTCCAAGACCTCAATGTCTATAAGGGTCATCTTTTCGACCAAGCAGACTGGGACATTTTGATAGACACCGACGAGAGTAGCAGGGCACCCATCATATGCTCTAAGTGTGATGTTCGATGGTTTCATTTCGGGAGATTCTAAATTCTGCCAAACACTCTTTGACATGATGCATGTTGATGCACCCCCATCAATGTTACATTGGTGAATATTTATGTTCTGGGCTGAAACCAGTATTTGGAAGGGGAACAATGAAGGAAGCATGGGGATGGCTTTATCTAAGTCAAGAGCCATTAGGTGTGAATCAGCAAGGTCGATTGCACCTAACATGGAAAGTAAGGCTTTCCTTTGCTTTGGGAAATATTGCAGGACTTCCAAAGATGAAATAGCGGCAAGAGATTGACCTAAATTATCTAAGATGCTATAATTAAGGGCTTCTTTCGAGTGGTTTCATGCTCGCCTTGTTTGTCCCTTAGTCATTTTTGGAAAAGGTTCAATAGGAATTTTTGATATAGTCAAGGGTGTTGTAGGTGCATTTGTGCTAGCCCCTAATGAACTGGTGTCTGGCAGGGTATCATAACTTCGATTCTATGTTTGAAAGAAAATTTCCTTGCCAGTCATATAGATTTCGTAGCTATTGTTTCTGGAATCATTGGGGGGTGTTTGTTGTTGTTGGGTAGTAACTGCCCCTTAGTGGGGGAAGGGCTTCTGCATTACAGTTTTTTGTTGTGTGGGTCCCCCTTGTCTTCGGTTACCCTAAAGCTTCTTCAGCTCAAGGATTTTGGGACAGTGATGAGTGTAATGATCATACTCACCACACATTGCGCAAGAGTGGTTGGTCCGAAGATTAGCCCTCTTTTTCTACCCTTGGGAGTAACTTCGATCCTAGTTTTGATTTTGGTTGGAGTTTTCCGCAGCCTAAGATCGCGAAGGGTGCTATTGGTTATCACCCCCTATCCTAGATTTCCCTTTTGTTTATTTTTTGGCTTTTTCCTTGTTGCATTAGGAGGATAACTAGGTTTCTCCTGGTCGTATGACTGGCGCGGTTGGGCCTGGGAAGGTTTCACAAATTTCACCGATGCGTTGTTTTTCATTGGCAGGTTTTGTGCTGGGGAGTGGGAATATTGAGGTCCCTGTCCCTGGTTTGTAAATTACTGATGGGGGGAGCTCTTTTGTCATCATTTATAGCTACATACTAGGTCCCCTATGTCGGAGGGTATGATCCTCCTTGCTGATGATGGTATGACAATGCCCTATTGGTCATGTTTTGTAGAGGTGCATGATGACTATAATGGTAGCTCAGTTGTAGGATTTTCTAGTTATGATCATACGCGTAACCAAGGTACATATTACTACTGCCTAGGTGATTTTACGTCAGTGACCATATCAATCCATATGCAGTGATCGACGCACCTGGAAATTCTTTATAATTTTGTAGGCATGGGTGTTAGGAAGAATGTTACAAATGTCTCCCAACTGAGTGTATATCATCTCGAGTTGTTGGTATTTGCTAATGGCACCCTCTTCGGAAGTAGGTCCTTGAGTTTCCACATCCTATGAAATATCTACAGTGAGAGTTTTCATGAATAGTTCCAGTAAACTAAATCGTCGATTTTGGCTTTACACAAACTTTGACGTGGATGCCATTCGTGGAGGTGGTCCGAGATATGGATGACTACCGTTTGTCTAAAATGCATCAGTAACTCCATTCGTGAATAGTGGTGGATGGGTAACTGGAAATATGTGAGGAACACAGTAGTGAGGGCGCTAAAGGTTCCTTGTAAAATAGAGGGTTACTCCATATACCATTTCACGGCACATCTGGTCAAGGTGCACTGAAATAGGATTAACCGAATAGTATCATTAATAATACTTCTTGACGAGCACCACAGGTGGAAAGTCATTACATGGTTTCGAGGGTCTTCCTCTTGCTTCCCTTCGAACTTTTGTATGTCCGAAGGGAGGTTCGTGGGCATGGGGGACTAAATGGGATTTTTTGGAATGGGGTCATTTGTTAACTTTGATAGATTAGGTAAGTTTAAAGATGCTAAGAAAGGTAACTGAGTGATGAGCACCATTTTAGATTGTGAAAACACAGGGTTATAGTTAAGTATGGGGTTTTTCTGTGACGTACCCGACTGTGTGTTCTATTGGCTCCCCGAATGGGTAGTGCTCCTCTACCCTCTGGGGGTTGTGGGATGAGTGGTGTGTGGTGACCTTGAGGAGTTTTTAATTGATTTTGCATTAGGTTACACTTGGGGGTTCCCAACTAAAGATGCACCGATAAAGGATGAATCGATAAGGGTGGTTGTGTTCTATCTTTGATGCCTAAATGGAAAGAGAGCTAGAACTCCTCCCTCTAATGTGGGAAGGTAAAAAAAGTGTCTAGATCAACGAGGCCCAATTGGGCCCTTTATGGTGTCGACTAGGTTTGGTTTTGGTAATATTTTTTAGTTTTATGAGAGGAGAGAGATTATATATCAAAGAAAAAAGTGATCTTCATACATGAAAAAAAATTGAAAATAAAAGGTTAATTTCCCTTTAGATTAATCCTATGTGACCAGTCAATCAAAAAATGGTTTTTGTTGTTTTTCATGTGATACTCAAAATCCTAGAAGAAATAATATTCCTCACACTCTAAATTGTAACTGGGCCTTGCGAAGATATCTTTTGGTGGGTATTGGGGCTAACGTCCGAAAGAACTAGCGACACTTTCCAATAGCCGAAGAATTGACTAAGGTAATGAAAAGAGGATCTAGTGCTACCTGCACTATCACCTATAGAGAAGGATGTCGTAGATTTGGACACTAAGTATCGTCATCCCACGTGAACGTTCGATTCTTGAGCTTCTTGGTATTTAGCTACCAGTATCGAGCACTAGATGGGTCAGGTAGCCCCAAATAGTACCGCATGCATTGAGCCTAAACTTAACCCCGTTTAAATCGGGTCTCTGTGGCACTCAGATTTTCTTTTCCATGGGCGAATAGATGGGTTTTAAGCTCCCTATAAAGTCAGGTTCTATGTTTCAAGAATGTAAACTGACCATGGCATCTTCATAAAACTATGACCCCATAATAAAGCTATTAAAATGGTGCTCATCAGTCAGATTTCAACTTAGCTCTTAAATTTTTTGCTCAACTTTCGAGCGGGAGTACTTGTTAGATGAAAAATATAATTCCTCATCCAAGGAGTACCCATGTTGCATACTTTTGATGGACCCTGCTATGAGAAAAATGATAAATACATGAAAAAATGTGATTACAATCACGCTTTTCATGTATTTCTTATTTTTCATATAGAAAGGTCCATGGAAAGTATGCAACATGGGTACTCCTTGGATGAGGAATTAAATTTTGCATCCAATGAGTACTCTCTATCAAAATTTGAGTAAAACATTTGGGAGATAAGTTGAAAATATGAGTTGAAAAAGTAGTTTTTTCTTTTTTCCATCTAAAATTTGATGATGTAATGAAATATTATTTTATTATTTCCACTATTATTTTATATTTTCCTTAGGAGGCCCAATTTAAAACCTCAAAATTCCCTTAATGATTAGATGCCTACCCCCAATGGTCCTAACCTGAACTATTAATTATCTTGTGGCCCTTGTGGGGAGATTTAATGAGTTCAATTATGGTTAGTTTTAAGGTGGCTTACTTTTCTTATAGTGTGGAAATGTGTGTGAGAAAGTGTACAATCACCATGTTTGTAGGATGTGGATGTGCAATGATCCTTTACAATCCATCCTATTTAAACTATGCTTTGATTGTTCCTTTCAAAAAGCAAATGATCTGAAAATGGTTTGGATAACTTGTTATGTATTTCAAGAACCTCCCACTCAGTTTTACAATTAAATGATCTAGCTTGTACTTGACAATTTGCAGAATTTATGCTTGAAAGTGATGTATTATTTTTAACTGTTTATGTGTCTTAAGGTCATTTTTTCTTGCTGAAATTTAACATGTATAACAAAAACATAATGCAATAATAAAACATTTAAACACAACATCAAAATTAATCTAGGATTTCACCTGAATCTTGTGGGCTACGTCTCCTTTGAGCTTTGTCATCTTGACTCGACTCTTTGGGATTATGGTAAGGTTTCTTTTACAAGTTCCACAATTAACTCCAATGAATACTAAAATGATCCAAAGGGCTGAGAATACCATCTAATATCCCTCTCATGGTTGTCCAAACTCTACAAACAACTTCAGGTTCCCATTGGCAGGATTCCTTCTGTTAGTGCTCTAAGATACTCTGAGCTTCTAAATGGCACAAAATCCTTCAAAATTCTGTTGCTATCACTGAAACCACTCCTGCTATATCCATCACACATTAGACACCAAATATCATCTGATAAATTTCTCAAGTCAAGCATTCCATCCCAAAACTAGGCTATCCTCCATGGTTTGCCCAGGGCTGCCCAAAACTTCACATCAGCTTCTCAAGCTCTAGAGGTTCTAAAAATGTTCTGAAACAACTTTTTTTGGTTCCAAAATTTCTGAAATAGTCAAGATATACTATTCATTCATCAAAAATGTCCTCCGGCTGCTCCAGTTTTGTCTCCAACACCTGTCAGCACCCCTTGGCACTAGAGTCACTGAAAACTTCTATGTTGGGTTTTTGACCTCTAGAAGTACTCAACACTTTCTAAAACCTATTCCATTAGATTCATAAATCTTTTTACAGTCAGGAATGACTACTGGTTCGTTTCATAAGGCCTCTAGCTGCTCTGGCTAGGCCTACAATGCTGCTGGAAAAAGCTGGCATTGATGGCCCCTAGAACTTTACTGAAGATTTTTGGCTTTCTAAAGCTCTCTACAGGCTCTAAAAACCATCTCTTTAGATTTATAACATCTAAAATATCCAATTTTGACTATTGGATCTTTGGATAAGGCCTCTAGCTCCCCTGGCTAGGTATCAAACTGATTCTGCCTCCTGGTGGCCCTAGTGGCCCCTTGAACTTAATTGAAACTAAAAATTTCTTAGAAGCTCTATTATTTCTTTGAAACATCCTCCATTGAGTCTAGAAGGTCTGAGATAGTCTAAAATGACTATTTTTGCACCCAATTTGGTTCAATAATGAGGGAGTTATGGCAGAAACAAGATTTACCAAATATCCCTCAAAAACCTCCTCCAAAACTGGAGGAACTCCAGTTAAGAGTGCCAAAGATGGCCAACCTCCAAAACTGTCGGGTTTGGCATAATTTCCACCATCCCTTTAATCTAGATTAGTTTAAATTTAATCAAGGATTAGGGGTGGTTAATCCTGTTTTAAAAACAAAACACATTTTGTTCACTAATGACTCAGATTAGTGGCTAAGCCACATTTTAGTGCTAATTAATTTTCATTAACAAATTTTCGCTTTTGTTGTAAGCGCTTGGTCATCTAGGCCTGGTCGCATGGAGTGCCATGAGGTGGGGGCTAGCCCCCTTTACCGCCAATGCAAAGTTTCGTCAACTTGAAATATGATCTGCTTCCATAGATTTATAAAAACTAACGCACAGCCCACTCGGTCGAGCCTGTGAGCTAGCAGCGCATCGACCACGGTTCAAATCCTGCGGAGATAATAGAATTTGTAACACAGATTTTCCATCAGCCTAGGGCCATGTGGCAGACCGTGATTGGCCAAAATCAAAAGAGTCAAACCAATGCCGAATCAAACTATGCCACTTGTCCACAAATGATTCTCCCTCCAAGTAATATTCTGAGGAATATTCTCGAAATATTTTTTTTTAATTTTTCCAAATTTAACGAAGTCAAACTTATATAGATATAAGTAATTTCGAAAAAATCACATCAATAGGATTAGGTCTACATTTCAAACCAGCTAATGTGGTTCATCCTCGGGACAAGGTGGAGAGACTAATTGATCTCGGTAATTAAATAGTGGAGATGCATCATTGCTCGGAATTAGCTGTTGAGACCTAGCCGTTAAGACTAGCTGCTAAGAAATAGCCATTAGAAAGTTGGTTAATAAATTAATTAATTAAATAATTTTTTTATTATAACAAATGGGTTAATAAAGTATTAAGTAATTAAAATGGGTAATAGGGAGGGGAAAAAATTTTAGTTTAAAATATAAATGATTACTCAATTAATTGTTAATAAAATCAATAAATTAATTAATTAAAATAAAACGAAGGGACCTAAGAAGGAATTAGGAAGGGGAAATTTTTTATAACTAAATAAATAAGTAAATTGAATAAATTAATTTAAAATTATAAGAAGGGGTTTATAAATAAATATAATAGGTAACAAAATAAAATAATAGGGGAGGGGGTTAAAATTTTGCTTGATAAAACAAAATAAATAATTTATTTAATTATTGGATCAAATAGATTAATAAATATAAAATAATAAATAAACAAAAAGATCCACTAAAAATAATAAAAAAGGCAAAGAGAACTAAGAAGGCACTAGGGAGGGGTAAAATTTTTATAAAAATAAATAAATAAATATAAAACAACACAAAATTTTACAAGGCGAGAACCAGGGCCCAACTCTTACTTAATTTCCAACCATCATCGCAGCTGAGATTCTTAGTATGTCACTCAATTTCGATCGCCTCCCTTAATTTCCTATGGTGAAAGTGGTCTACCTTAGCAACGACCTTAGAGTCTTCAATACAAACATGGTGGCATGATTTTTCCACATGTTCAGCAAGAGCTAAGGTATGAGACTGATTATGCCTAATATCCACAGCATGCTCCCTGATTCTCTACCTAATGGATTGACCTGTTTCTCCTATATAGGGAGTTCCACAAGAACAAGGAATCATGTAAACCCCTTTCATGTCATTAGGGTCAATAGGGTCTTTAACAGACCCAAGATAATTTCTAATAGTGCAAAGAGGTTTGAAAGAAGCTGAGATATTATTTCTTCGAAGGATATGGGCAATTTTGTCCGTTGTCCCCTGGATAAAAGGGAGATGGACCTTAGAAATAGGATCCACCCGAGTAGATTTTCCACTCAATCCTTTATATGCATTCTGAAAGGCTTTTAAGACCTTGAGATCTAATATAACCATTATTTTCAAAAACATCAAGAAGATGGGACTTCTTTGATTCCAAGGAGTTCTTCTCAGAGATTCTAAGGGCATGAGTCGCAAGAGTACATAGGACACCAAATTTCTGAGTAGGAAAATTATGGAACCCAATATGAAGATACTGTTCCATGTGAGTCTTTTTGCGAAAAACTCGGTGAGAAATGGAACCATCTGTGGAGCGATAAAAAGGTGTCTTTGTAACTCCTAATTACCTCACATTAATTGTCAACCCAGGGACGAATTTTTATCTCAAGAGTGTACTCAGTCTGAGGCGGCTATTTACTCAAGAGTAATGTTTTGCAGTATAGTGCTTAAAATCCAAAAGTAAATGAAAGCTAGAAACAAAATCTAATTGGAACAACAAGAAACTGAAATGTTCTAAACTAAATCATTCATTCGGAAAAATAAGCAATGTATCAGTCAAGGGTTTGACAACAATAGCCCATCCCTTTGGAAACTGATGGAAAGGAAATTAGAGCATGGACCACGGGTCTGGGAGCTAGACAGTGAATGCCGAGGCTCACTACAGCCTTAGATCGTCTCTCACACCAAAACAACAAATGCGAGTAAATGGAACGGCATATAGCAAAATAGAACAACAAAGTAAATGGGCAGCAAACTGTAATTAAAAGAATCTGGACAACAAACTCTAATTAATGGAAATGAACAATAGCAAAGCCAAATTAATAGCAATCTTTACTCTAAGAATAAATCGAACAGCACAAGGAAATAGAACAGCATTGATTAATGAGAGGATATAAAAAAACGCTGGAAAGCCAAATACAAATGCATAATAACTTAACATACGGCACACCTTAATAGCAATCTGATCTTGGTAATCCACTTGTCAGTCTTAGTTATAAATAATACGACTGTCTTTTAGAATGGAGCAGCAACGTTCATAAATTCAACAATCGCAAGGAAATATAATTTCTAAGATAAATTCCGTAATGTTAATGAACAAGTGCAGAGCACAGCGGCTCTGTAATTAAACAACAACAGTATTCTGTAAAGATCAACACTTAAAAGAACAGAGATACGATGCAGAGTCAATACAATAGTTCTGTCTTTAGAAACCTTAATAAATTAAGCATAACAGAGCGTGTGATGTAAACTAAACAACACATCAGATTACCAAATAATGCTAATAATAAAAACCACGCATAAACCAAAGAATATAATATACAGCAGTAGCACAATCCACCAGAGGCTGGGCCCTTGGCCGCCAGCGGATGCTGCTGGGTTACTTCAGATGAAAAGAATGAATGGCAACCAGATTTATATTAAAATATCAAAGCAGAGTTATAATGGATTACAACAAGAAATCTCTCAATCGCTCAGCCATTATCCATTCTCTCTTCCATCCTCAATTCTGATTCTCTAATTCATCCTCAATTCCATCATTCGAATCCATCCCTGAAGTCCTCCCTCTCTCTGATCTCTGTTCTTATTTAAATACAAAGAGAGTAGAGAGTGGTTACAATGAAGATAATTACAACATGATTCTATTACAAAATTAGATTGTTTCCAACCAATTGATCAACAAAGATAGCGGTGGCTTTCTGGTGAGATTTGGTGACATATGCATGAGCAAGAAAATCGGTGGCAAAAAACTCTGCGAATCTCTCAACAGACAGAGTTTGGACAGCGTTCTTTCTTAAGTTAATTGAGTCATTCTAGGACAAAACCCATGTTCGGATTTTCGAGATTCATCTTCATTTATAGAATCTCAACTTCATTGTCACTCCTTATTCCGGCGCATTTCGGGTTGGCCTTTTGATCAAACTGATACGGAAATTACATTAAAAATGGTGAATAATGTTATAACGATTATTAAAACTATCATTGATAAAAGAATTCATAATCATCAATTTATTAGAAATAAAGGAGAATAAATAACATTCGTTCATAGAAGCATAAATCATCATAAAATGGATTTAAATAATAAATTATAATAAATGACGTGATGAAGAATGGTAGAAATGGGTGGAATAAGCGTTCACAAGTGATAATAATAATGGTATATTAACGGCCCAACATACCCCTACACTTAATATGTTGCATGTCCTCATGCAACGAAAACCTGAATATATTGCATGTCTTCATGCAACCCCAAGACAAAACCCATGTGTTAACCAAGCAATAAAAATTTGAGAACAAATGAATGCTTCCTTAATTAATGAATATTCACTTTTAGTAATCTTGATGAAGACATAACAATTTTTATATTGACATTCAACTATATGTATATATGAAGTTGCAACAAAATATGATATAAGTAACAACAAACTTCATTAACCATTTTCTCAAAAACTACAAACCAGCTTTTGTTGAAATTTGGCAAGTAAATTTATAATATATGAATGCCTTTATGATCCAAAAATTAGACTGTTTTGATGCATGGATCATGAGATATAAACAAAATGACTGTAGCTGAGAGTGCATGATTTCCAAAATTTTATGAACCAATTTATCTTGAAATTATCTGGGTTTGTATTAATGATACGTCTGTGTTTTCCAGAAATCACAAGAATTGAGTTCATGGTTTTTTTTTTTAAAATATTATGGAAATCAATTTCTGCATTGTGTAAAAATGAAATTGTATGCCTTAAATGAGAAAGAAAATTGAAAACATCCATCAATTCCTCCCCCTCTCTGAAGAATTAGCATGCCCTCATGCGATGCTAGAAAACAAATAGAGGTGGTTGCTACCAGTTGTTGAATTCTATGCTTGGTGTAAAACAACATGGAATAATGGAGGTGTTGAGAATGAATAAGAATAGCAATGGATTATAAAGAAGATGAATAACATGGTCATAAGAAAGAAATGAATAAAAGGAACACTCCCCCATACTCGAAAATGATATGCTGCTAAAAAAGGGAAAGTGGTAAAGAGGTGGAATGAAGGATGATAAATAATGCTCAAAATGGATTTTCATGAAATTCTCCTAAATTCGTAATAAATCAGAAAATTATGCTATTTTACCTCAAGTTTTACCTCCAAAAAGAAAAATGTGGAATGACATATATGCACTGGAAGTTGTTGAAGCTGATGTAGGCAGAGTTGGTGCTGAAAGTGATGCAAAAGGTGGAATCCAGGTAAGCACATCATGGAAGTGTTCACGTGCGCGAGTTGCTCGAGCCTCTTCTGTTAGTTGCAATACTGTAGTCATGCTGTGAATAGAATTCTGCCCATACTTGTTGTTTTCCTGCAAACAAAGCACTATTTGGCATACAATGTTCTTGAATCCATAGTGTAAGTTTTGAATAGAAATAGATAAGATGCATGCAAAACTTTCAGTCAGAAAAACTTTTGTCAAATCAACAAGTTATGGCAGAGTGTAGTAATCATATCGCATGCTATCCCATAATGCATACATTCCCCCTCCAATTGGAAAAGGAATTCCATGACCATAAAGCATATGAGAGGTGTTGTGCTGATGGCAAGGCAAGGGAATGAACAATACAACAGTAGAGTACACAAATCAATGATAGGACAGCGAGAGTTATGGTTATAATGAAAGCAGAGTGTGTAAGGATAGTTATGAATAAGAGATAGGACGCTTTGGATTGATGATAGTTTATGCAAAACGAAAAAGGACAACAATATGCTAAAAAGGTGCTTAACTGACAGCATTCTAGCTGAAAATGATGTGATTGATCATAAAACAATTTCTCATGCATAAAGGTTCAAAACAGGGAAAAAGCTAAGGAAATAACTTCTCTGATAAAAAGAAAAAAATAAGAAAAGGGTATTATAATAATAATTGACGATAAGATATAACTTCAATACCATAAGCAGAGCCGCTGCTGCCAGCAGGCGTCCATAGCCTCGGCAGGGTTGCTTTTTAACCCATATGAGCCATGATCCTCAATTTATAAATGGAGAGTTACAGTGCTGTTCTACAGAAGAGATCAGTGTGCTGGCGTGGTGACCAGATAACCACACTGCCATTCACCGGGATGTAGCAAAAGTGATCAGGCCGGCTCGTGATGAGACCTCCTGTTCCAAGGATAATTTGACTATCCAATGGATCATAACCCTGGTGTGGTGGCCATAATGGGAATGTCACTTTGTTACAGCCTTATGAACATGGTAGGCTGGCTCGTACTGAGACCCCCTATCCCCCATCTGCGAACAAAATTTTGTTATTATTACACATTTTTATGATAAAAAGAGGGAGACTCAGTACTCCTTAAAAGCAGGGATGGTGGAAGAAGTTGAACATGTCAATAGAAAAAGATACCCATAATCTTATTTATTACAGACAGAGAAGATTATAATCCAGAAGGGTGGAACCAGCATGGTATTAAGATGATCAATCAACATCATGTTCAATAGAAAACAATGTAGTAAAGTAGTATATAAATAATTGTGTCTCTTTTGAAAATATTCTATCATCAAGGAGCTGTCATGTTAAAGATCATAACGTGAATGATATTAACTCGCTTCAATAGAATCCATAATTCTTGTCCTCATAAAAATAGTGTACTTCATGCCATGAAGGGGAATCAGTAAAATGTGGTTGAGATGAACTAAGAACAATTCCACAAGAGGAAGGAAGGGTTGCTCTCGAAAATACTCCCAAAGTGTTGCTCTTTTGAATGAACAGCAAAAACACGCAAAAAAAGTGTTGTTCCTTGTAGGGAACAACAAAGGAAATGCACACAAAAAGCAAAAATACACACAAAAAATTGTGAAAATGCAAATGTCGTTCCTTTGAAGAAAGGAACAGCAAAAACTAAAAGTGTCGTTCCTTTAGAAAAGGAACAGCAAAAACGCAAGTGCCGTTCCTTTAGAAAAGGAACAGCAAAAACGCAAGTGCCGTTCCATTCGAAAAGGAACAGCAAAAACGCAAATGCCGTTCCATTCGAAAAGGAACAGCAAAAATGCAAGTGACGTTCCTTTGGAAAAGGAACAACAAAAATGGAAAATGCAGAAGTGTTGTTCCATTCGAAAAGGAACAACAAACGTGAAAGTGCAGAAGTGTTGTTCCATTTCGAAAAGGAACAGCAAAACGTGAAAAAGGAACAGCAAAAAGAGTCGTGGAAAAGGAATGGAAAAATGACCCGTGATAAATGAATTGCTGACCAAAAAGGTGTTGTTCCTTTGGAAAAGGAATAATAAAACGAAATTGATGTCCTTTTGAAAAAGGAACAACAAAAACGACAAAAGTGCACACAAACGCTGTCCCTTCAGAAAAAGAACAGCAAAAATGCACAAGCATGAAATGCAAGCACGCAAAGAATGAATTAGATGTTCACTGTATTGATGCTGAGGATGGGTCACAGTTTGAATGAAGCAACACCTGAAACACAAAATATAAAAAATATCAGAAAAGAAACAACGTTTTATTTAAAAACAATATGTAAATAACTAAATTAAGTTACAACAGCTGTGATGTTATGTCAAAAAAAATGATCTCTTTGAAAAATGTTTTGGCAGCAATGATAAGACATGAATCTTCAAATTGAAATCAATTCTTCATTTGTTCTATTATGAATCCGTTGGGTAATGAGTTGGATGAAATTCCTTTGTTTTATTAAAGTTTGTTTCAAGAATCACTCGTCCATAAATTGACCTTCTTTTTCTCTTAGGACCTGCAAAAAAAAACGAGTATCTACCTGCAATAAAACATTAAACCATGGAGAAAGAGAGGTGCACGGGCTCCCCTAATCCAAGAATTATGCAAAAAACAACAAGTAGTTATTCTGTATAACAAATCCATTGAGAGAATAACAAAGTAAAATTTATTTGTCACCTGCGGGAGAGCAGTGGTCGACCATACTATCCAGCAGTGTTTTAATCACAACTTCTTTGTTTTTCATCGAAATTGAGTGATTCCAAAGCTAAATGAGAGTTAATTCAAAGGTTTATCTCCAGTAGCAACAGGTTTTAGAAATTTGATGATATGATATGTCAATTTTAGTTAAAACAACCTGCATAACAGAGTCATTTCCGATTACCCAGCTTAGACCAATCGTTGATATTTCAAGCATAAATTTTTCGTTTGATGTCGGATTCGAATGATTAAAATTGGAAATGAAAGTAGATTCATTTATTTATTTCCAATAGAAACAGGTTTTGAAGAAAAGAAGAATTGATAGGTGAAATACTGTAAGGAACAACCAGAAAGACATAGTTTTAAGGGTGCTGATTTACGATAGACAGTCAGTATTTTGATCATAAATTCC
This sequence comes from Pinus albicaulis, assembly GCA_034641835.2. NCBI lineage: Eukaryota > Viridiplantae > Streptophyta > Pinopsida > Pinales > Pinaceae > Pinus > Pinus albicaulis. The sequence goes on along the minus strand of CM076578.1, from coordinate 1,307,775,417 downwards.
CCATAAGATATCGAAAATGAGTGATTCCAATTGCATTGTAAACTATATTCATAGGGGAATCTACCATAGAATCAGGTTTTAAAAATTCATTCATTTAGGCCTCCGAAAACTGACTGTCCCAACTCTGTTCCTGAGCTGTCCACTAGACATCCGGTCAATGTTTTGGTTCTAACTTTTTCGTTTCAAATCCAAATTGAATGATTCAAATTGGGTTAGAAATTAAACATCAAGGGCTACCTAGGGTAGAAACAGATTTTAAAATATTCATTTTTGGTCCCTCAAAACATGACTGTCCCGACAGTTTTTCCAGAAAGTTTATCAAGCCCGCAAGCCAAAAAAATGATATTCAAGCATTTTTTCAAATTGGTGATAAAAAATGAATATGAGTGTTTGTAGAGCTATTATTTCCATTATAATTCATCTACATACACAAATGAATTAAAAAAAAAAAAAAAAAAATTATCACCAATATTGATTTACATAGCATGTTGCAACAAAAAAACAACTAGTTTTACAAAAAAACAAAATGCATTTATTTATGTCCTTATTTTATTTTATTTTATTTTCTCCACTATCCTACTCTTCTTTGAGAATCGAATGTGTTTATGTATAAGAGTATTTCCAGTGGAAGCATTTTAGAAATAAGGCCTCTAGTATGCACATACCCAAATTTGAAAAATACATGTTGATAAAAATTAGGGTATGAGAAGCCAACTTCCCTTGAAAAGATGGAGTCAAAAATTGTTGAAGTGTGGAGCAACGTTGCAAACAAGTGATGGAGTGAAACCAATCTTCAATACATCCTTTATTTTCTTGATTTCCCATAGCCATCATATCATGAGGTTCTTGAGCTTTTAAAATGGTTTGTTGATGCAAACTAGAAGTAAGCTCATTTTCTTCCATAACTTCTACAATTTTTGAATTTGAAACATTCTGAATCTCATTGTAAGTTTTCTCTAATGGTGCATGTGAGATAGAATGGGTGGGAAGGGTGGGTAAATTTTACAGTTCAACACTGTAAGTATGTTGTACTGGTTTATTGTGGTGAGGGTATGGAATTAGTTGAGCAGGAAAATGTGTAAGGAATGGAGCATTTTGATGATGTGGTTGATTGGGTTGTGTGAATGGTTTTGATCGGCAAGCAAGGTGTTGTGGAAGAGCTGGTGGAGAATATGGAGAATGTGCTTGTGCTACAAGATGAGGGAGAGTAGTCATGCAATCATAAGGTGAACTATGCCAAACTTGTAGACAAGATTGGTGGCCATATTGAAATTGACATGGCTGCCCTAACACATTAGTATTCCATAATGAATTATGCAAGTAAGAAAGTGAAGATGAAGTGTTTTGAACCATACCTGTAGGCCATGATTTCCATGGTTTTGACCTTATTGCAGCTTCCTCACCTCTTTGATATGCTACTTCCATCCTAGATAAGGAAGAACAACCATCTATGGTATGTTCCTTTCGGTCATGAGTGAAAAACACTTCATCCAATTCTTGATTTTTATGAACCTGCAAAGCATCCAATTTTGAACTTAGAGAGGTAATAAAATCAACTTTAAAATGTTCAATTAAATCATTGATTTCAGCTCTTATGTCTCCTATTCTTGTAGCAGATTTGAAAAAGAAAGAACAAACATCTCTAGAATTCTTACCAGCCTTGAAGATTCCTCTTGAATACCTTATGCACAACTCACAAACATCATCATATGATAACTGAAAAACATCACCTTTTCCTATCAGATTTAAGAGTTCTAAAAAGTCATCTTTGATTCCTTTAAGAATGAGTGTTTTTAAGATCTCTTTCTCCAAATGCTTATATTTTGATTTTTGAAGGTTGTATTGAAATCGATCTACATAGTCCTCCAAACTTTCATCTTCCCCTTGTATCATACTGAAAATATCTTCATCGGCCTTGCAGTAGTCCTGGTACTTCTTCAAGAATATGTTCTTCATGTCCTCCCATGTTTGGATGCAATTCCCACCTAGGCTCATGAACCATCGGAGAGCTGCTCCTTTTAGAGTAAGAGGAAACACTTTCAACCTTTGATCGTTAGTGTAATAATCACATCCTCTACAAAGTATTTCGAACTCAAATAAGAATGTATCTGGATCTTCATTTGCTAAACCATGAAAATTTGATAAAGATGGGGGAATTATGTGCATTTGTGTCACTCCTCCTAGATCTTTGATAGGAAATTCAAAAGTAGAAACGTGAGCCATTTCTTACCATAGTAGAAGATGTTCTTCATGTATTTATTCGAGGCTCCTTCTTCAAATGTTCCTATTAATCGGTTAGTGAAATGGGTGGTGCTTACATCACCACTTTGAGAGAAGTCATGAGATTTGTTTTTCAAAATTTCTATCTTTTTCCTAATCATTCACACAAAAATTCAAACATCTATTTCGACCCAACAAAGCAACAACAAATATGTTAGGAAAGCGGACAGTGGAGCAGGGCTCTTACATGCTCCGCACGTAGGTTCTTACCTTCCGTTTTTAAGATCCAACTCTTCCCTAGCAGGCACTCATCAGATTCACACTACTCTTTAGAAATGGCTACACTCTCCCCGGCAACGGTGCCAAAATGTGGAGCGATAAAAAGGTGTCTTTGTAACTCCTAATTACCTCACATTAATTGTCAACCCAGGGACGACTTTTTATCTCAAGAGTGTACTCAGTCTGAGGCGGCTATTTACTCAAGAGTAATGTTTTGCAGTATAGTGCTTAAAATCCAAAAGTAAATGAAAGCTAGAAACAAAATCTAATTGGAACAGCAAGAAACTGAAATGTTTTAAACTAAATCATTCATTCGGAAAAATAAGCAATGTATCAGTCAAGGGTTTGACAACAATAGCCCATCCCTTTGGAAACTGATGGAAAGGAAATTAGAGCATAGACCACGGGTCTGGGAGCTAGACAGTGAATGCCGAGGCTCACTACAGCCTTAGATCGTCTCTCACACAAAACAACAAATGCGAGTAAATGGAACGGCAGATAGCAAAATAGAACAACAAAGTAAATGGGCAACAAACTGTAATTAAAAGAATCTAGACAACAAACTCTAATTAATGGAAATGAACAATAGCAAAGCCAAATTAATAGCAATCTTTACTCTAAGAATAAATCGAACAACACAAGGAAATAGAACAGCATTGATTAATGAGAGGATATAAAACAACGCTGGAAAGCCAAATACAAATGCATAATAACTTAACATACGGCACACCTTAATAGCAATCTGATCTTGGTAATCCACTTGTCAGTCTTAGTTATAAATAATACGACTGTCTTTTAGAATGGAGCAGCAACGTTCATAAATTCAACAATCGCAAGGAAATATAATTTCTATGATAAATTCCGTAATGTTAATGAACAAGTGCACAGCACAGCGGCTCTGTAATTAAACAGCAACAGTATTCTGTAAAGATCAACACTTAAAAGAACAGAGATACGATGCAGAGTCAATACAATAGTTATGTCTTTAGAAACCTTAATAAATTAAGCATAACAGAGCGTGTGATGTAAACTAAACAACACATCAGATTACCAAATAATGCTAATAAGAAAAACCACGCATAAACCAAAGAATATAATATACAGCAGCAGCACAATCCACCAGAGGCTGGGCCCTTAGCCGCGAGCGGATGCTGCTGGGTTACTTCAGATGAACAGAATGAACAACAACCAGATTTATATTAAAATATCAAAGCAGAGTTATAATGGATTACAACAAGAAATCTCTCAATCGCTCAGCCATTATCCATTCTCTCTTCCGTCCTCAATTCTGATTCTCTAATTCATCCTCAATTCCATCATTCGAATCCATCCTTGAAGTCCTCCCTCTCTCTGATCTCTGTTCTGATTTAAATACAAAGAGAGTAGAGAGTGGTTACAATGGAGATAATTACAACATGATTCTATTACAAAATTAGATTGTTTCCAACCAATTTATCAACAAGAAGAAGGCGAATTTGGCTTTGCAGCTGAGATTTGGAGGACGGCCGCAACAACAGAACTGAGAAAATCGTGCTTAAAGAACTCTGCGAATCTCTCAACACAGGCCGAATTTGGGCAAACCGTTCTTTATTAAAGTTAATTGGGTCCGTTCTGGACAAAACCCATGTTCCGGATTTTCCAGATTCGTCTTCATTTGCTCAGAATCTCAACCGCAAAACTGTCACTCCTTATTCCAGCGCATTTCTGAGTTGGCACTTTTAATGATCAAATCTTCAATCTGGAAATTACCTTGGAGGCTAAAAAATGGTGAATAATGTTATAACCAATTTATTAAAACTATCATTGATAAAATAATTCATAATCATCAATTTATTAGAAATAAAGGAGAATAAATAACATTCATTCATAGAAGCATAAATCATCATAAAATGGATTTAAATAATAAATTATAATAAATGACGTGATGAATAATGGTAGAAATGGGTGGAATAAGCGTTCACAAGTGATAATAATAATGGTATATTAACGGCCCAACACCATCCTCATTACTTGAGAGAAGGATATCAAGGAAAGGGAGGAAACCATCAACCTCTACTTCCATCGTGAATTTAATGGAATCAAAAAGCGAGTTCAGGTGTCCAAGGAACAGATCTAATTTCTCTTGACCATGGGGCCAAATGACACAAGTATCATCCATGAACCTATTCCACTTCCTAGGGCGGAATTTAGCAGAGGCCAGGGCCTTAGATTCAAAATCCTCCATAAAAAAGTTAGCAACAATGGGGGAAAGAGGGGAACCCATCGCAACACCACATGTTTTCTCATAAAACTCACCTTGAAAACTGAAGAAAGTTGAAGTGAGGCAGAGGCTAACCAATTTCGAGGTGTTCTCATCGGAGATCCATTTAATGACATCAACGGCTTCTTTGATGGGTATTTTGGTGAATAAGGGCACAACAGCAAATCTATCCAAAATATCACCAGGCTCCAGCTTGATGTTCTTCCACTCATTGATAAAGGAAACTGAGTCCTTCACAAAGGAATCAATTTGACCTACAAGGGGCTTGAGCTTCTGGGCCGAGAATTTGGCCAGATGATAAGAGGGACCACCTATTGTGTTAAAAATAGGTCTTAAGGGGGGCCCTGGTTTATGAATCTTTGGGAGACCATAGATCCGAGGGGTAAGGGGATTGCTTTTAATAAGCTTCTTAGCGAGAGGATTAAGAGAAGAATTAGATTTAATGGCAAGGGCAACATCCTTACACACTGATCTAAGGGGATTCTTATTAAGCTTAATATAACTACCACTATTGGAAAGATGGTCAACCATATTGCTAAAAAAGTTAGACTTATCCATAATGACAATGGCCCCACCCTTGTCAGCCTTAAGTCAAACTTGGTCAACTCATTTTTGGAGTTTACTAGGCATTTTCAAACCTCAATAACTTTTGCATACGACCTCGGTTTTGAGAACCATTTATGGCGCCAGAATTGCAGCGATGAGACCTTTCCAATCATTTATGTTGCAAACATTTCTAATAAATTTCATTTTGGGGCATTTTTTAAAACTTGGACATCATCTCCTGATCAGCAAATGATGTGCGGATAATGGGATGCTTACAATTTTCCCTATTTAAACTAAAGGGAGATGGAAAACAATCAAAAGATAGAATTCATACGAATTCCCAGGGTCACCAAAAGGTGCAAGGGAAAGAGATATTACTTGCCTTCTAAGATAATTTGATCCTAGTCCCAGTTCCTAATGGAAAATTTAAAACTAAAATTAATGCAATAACTAGGAAAAAACAAATGGAAACTAGCTAAGCATGCATGGATATGGGACACTTACTCCTTGCTAATTATCTACATGTTTGGTGTCTATTATCACTAAATAAGTTCATTCAGATAACATGGGTGGATTTTAGCCACTTACTTGCCTCTAAACTATGTGAATTTGTGACAATAAACTAAAAATTAGAACTATGCAAATAGCTAAAACAAAGTGTAGTTAAAAACATGTACTAACTATCAAGGGACACCAAAACATAGTGCTAGAAGATTTATACTGGGCTGGAAGTCACTTTACAGTTGCAACAACTGAAGAAAACTAATGAAAAAATGGTACACTGGTTTCCACGTGGAATTTTTTGTTACGAAACTAGCTCAAAAACTAGAAGAAAAGAGATATCAACGCCTTATAAATAAGCCACTTCGAGGGGGAAACCTCCTTTACATTACATAAATGAAAAATTACTAGATGATACAAATGACAAAACCTCCTTCTATATATAGGAGTCCATGGGGTGACAATATAATCCTAGCTGACCTAACAATAATAATGTAAGGGTACAGTAATAAAAATATTAGGGTCATAGGGGTACAACAATAACAGGAAGGGGGATACACTAACCATACATGAGTTATTTTTTCCGTGAATTATTTATGTTCCAACATGATTTTTCCTTCTTCATCAAGTTCTGGCAATATTGTTTGAATTGGAAGTTTGTCACCTATAACCTTCTTTAACCATGAAACATGGAAAAATGGATGTACTCCTGAAGAAGCAGGAAACTCAAATTTGTATGCCATAGTACCAATATTTTGCAACACCTTGTAAGGAACATAGTACTTTTGCAATAATTTATTATCCTTCTTAGCATGCTTGAGGGACATTTGTTTGTATGGTTGTAGCCATAAAAATACCCCATCAAAACTTCTCTCACTGCAATGTTGATCTACCTATTGTTTCATTCGATTTTGTGCCAAATTTAGGTTATCCTTTATGAGTTGGAGAACTTCTTAATGATGCTCGATGTGATCTTCCACTGCTTGAACCTTATAATTTTCTCTTGAAGATGATGTGATGGACAGTGGATGATATCCATAAAGTGCCATAAATGGGGTCATTTTTTCTACAGTATGGAAGGAAGTGTTATACCACCATTCAGCGAGAGGTAACCACCTGAACCATTGTGTTTTCTTATCAGATACAAAACAATGAAGATATCCTTCCATATCTACACGTGTACAACCAATAATGCCACAACTGATAGTCAATATATCCCTTTCACTGACATCTCAACTAGGTCTCCACTGGAACTGACATGCATCTAGTTAATAGTTGTAAATATTTAGTTGCATGTGAAGCCATTGATTGTGAATTAATTAATAATTAATTCACTTGATCTCTCACTATTGTATCTTTAGTTACAACTAGCACAACTGAGTTTAAATCACTTAACTGAGTTAAACTACTTTATAACTTTCATAACTACACTTCCAACTCTGTTACAACTTCGAATCACTCAGTTACAACTAATTCCACTTGCATGTCCCACCAACCAACCACTTAACTCGAAATTCACTTAGCTAAGTGATTTTCCACTTCAGTTAAATATTTCCAAGTCCACATTGAGAATAAATTACTGTTTATTGGCCATCTAAATTAAGGGATAATAAAGATAGACATGCATATATAACTAGACATGCATCTATAAATAGACATGCACATACATCTATAAATAGACATACACCCAAAAATGGCATGTGTGGACCCCACCTAGTGTAGGTGCTTAATTTTCTCTAGGATCAAGGATGTTGTTTCTGAATGCCAATTTCATTGTTTCTTGTTGCAAACTTCAACACTCGCTCTCAACAAGAAAGGAATGTCTGCGCATGCATCATGCAACTCCATGCATGCGACATTCAACCCTTGCATGCGACATGCAACTCCATGCATGAGACATGCAACGCCATGCATGAAACACTTTCGAAACTGAATAGATTCCAAACAACTGAATCAATATAATGCATCTGTCATCAAAGTCTTATGACTTCTGTTGGTACCAACTGCACATGTCTTCTGGATCCACTGCGTTGTTGAGCTCTGAATCCATGCACTCTGCACTTGCTGTCAACTCTAATCTGTGCTCCAGTATCTGGCACTCTCACTTTGATTTCATGTCCTCATGACATCTGACTACATCAATCCAATCGATCTTGCTACTGCTACTCTATGGGCTCTTCGGCGCCAGGTTCGATTAATGAGATCCTCACCATCTCAATGAATCCTGCCTAGAAATTTCTTCTTGGGATTATCTATGCATGTCGCCCCACCTCTCACCTGGTGGTATAGCTGCATACACTCCCTCTTCCTATCAAGCATGAAATTTCTATGCATGAGTGGTTTCTCCCACTCCATGATCCTCTGCATGTGGATGCTCCACATCTTGAGGTTCACTCTTACCTGCATGCAAATCCATCTCCCTCTCAAGGGTCAATTGCATGACTTTATCACACTTCTCAACATTCGGAAGCTCTGTAGAAATCCCATCTACATAAACTCTATAAAGTTTCTTAACTCGAATCCCATCCTTCTTGGCTTGCCTTGTTGCCTTGTGTCATAGGAAAATGTTTCCTTCACTAAAGACAACATCATAGCCTTTATCCTCTAACATTGCGACTGAGACTAAATTTTTCTTCAAACCTGGTACATGCATTACATCTTTTAAATGTAAGAGTTTACCTGACGCCCTCTGAAAGGTAATGGTACCAATTCTAGTCACACTGTATCTTCTATCATCGCCCAACATAATATGCATCTGGATATCTTTCTCCTCCAAGTCATTGAAAACCACCTTATCTCCCATCATGTGAAAGGAAGCACCACTATCCAAGTACCACCCTGATCCCCATGCACTTGACACCATGCATGCGATCAATGAGAATTCAACCTCAAATTGTGATGTAAGGGCCTCACCTACTGTAGCTCGAGCAACCATCTTGTTCTTCTTCATTTGTGGACAATTTGTGGCAATATGTCCCTACTCATGACAATGAAAACACTTCACTCTTGACATGTTGTGCTCCTTGCCATCTTCACCGGCCTCAGATTTAGAATGGAATTTCTTCCCCTTCCCCTTCTTCGCCTTGGAAGCCAAAGCACAATCCTCTTCATCATCATGCTTAGATGAAGAGCCATCTTTGGTGTTCTGCCTAAACTCCTCTTGCACCAGATCTGACCACAGTCGTTCCCAATTCGATAATTTTTCCCGTCCGTTGACAAAGTCTTCATAACTGTGCCAACTCTTAGGAAGTCCTTAGAGATCCAAAATAATGAAATAATCATCAACAACACTTATTCCTACACTCCAAAACTCATCCCGACATTGGAAAAACTTTGTCAAGTATACCGAAATAGTGTCGTTCTTTTCCATCTTGATCTTCCTGAGTTTATCTTTGAGCGCTAATTTCCTATGGTCGCTGCTGCTTTGGAATAGATCCGTCAAAGACTTCCACATAGCATATGGCGTGGCTTTAACATGGAGGCTTGAGACAATGTGGTCTCGTACTCCCTCCAACAGAATCCTCCTCGCCTTTCCCACTTTCTTTCGCCATGCTTCAAGATTTGCAGCATCTGCAGCATCTAGATTAGGAACATATTTTTCAATGAATTCCTTCAAGCCATTATCTTCGAGTACTTCCTCCATCCTGTCCTTCCAAGAAATTTAGTTCGAGCTACCCTCGAGTTCATACTCTAACCTCAGCCCATTGAAATCCATTTCGATTGTGAATCAACTATAGCACCAAGAAAGCCTTTCTGCAAACTCGAATTCTTTCCACCAACAAACTTAGCTCCTGCTTCACAATTGCAAATATCCTGTTCTCTGATAGCATGTAGAAATTTAATACAAAATATGTATTGCCTGCATTCTGCTGATATAAAAATTATATGCCACTGTTAAATATAGAATCGCTTCTACAAAATCTTTTCGAAATTTAAAACACAATCGCCAGTATCAATATCATGAATAAAGATCAATCACACATAACATAGATAGTTTACTGGGAAAGCATAAAGCTAAAAATCCCAATATCTTATATTATGTATTATATCATGGATCATGAAACAATTACGTACAAAGCTCGACTCCAAGAGCTCTCAGTACAATATCTAACTGTCTCACACTGTCATACAAAAATTGGCAAGTTCCTTAGCCAATTTACTGTCTCCAGACAACCTGCCTCCACTGCAGAATCCCTGATGGTAATGAACCTCTGAATGAATTATTCTTGCCTGCCTTGACTGCATAATCCTCATAGCCACATCCAATCTGTGTGTGGTTGCATGTATGCAACCAATAATGTCACAAATGATAGTTAATTTCTCCCCTTCACCTACGTGTCAACTGGGTCTCCATTGGAACTGACATGCATGTAGTTAATAGTAGTAAATATTCAGTTGCATGTGAGGCCACTGATTGTGAATTAATTACTAATTAATTTACTTAATCTCTCACTAGTGTATCTTCAGTTACAAATAGCACAACTGATTTTTACTCACATAACTGAGTTAAACTACTTTACAACTTTCATAACTACACTTCCAACTCTGTTACAACTTCGAATCACTCAGTTACAACTAATTCCACTTGCATGTCCCAGCAACCAACCACTTAACTTGAAATTCACTTAGCTAATTGATTTGCCACTTCAGTTAACTATTTCCAGGTCCACATTGAGAATATATTACAATTTATTGTCCATCTAAATTAAGGGATAATAGATATACATGCATCTATAAATAGACATGCACATACATCTATAAATAGACATACACCCAAAAATAGCCTGTGTGGGCCCCACCTAGTGTAGGTGCTTAATTTTCACTAGGAACAAGGATGTTGTTTCCAGATGCCAATTTCATTGTTTCTTGTTGCAAACGTCAATGGTTATATTCCCCCATAATTCTTAAAAAACATGCGATAATACCCTATTAACTCTAGAAATCCTCACAAATACTTTATGGTTGTGGGGACTTTCCATTCCTTAATGGCTTTAATTTTGTTAGGGTCTACCTTAACACCCTCATGAGATACAATATGACCCAAATATTCCACCTCTTGTACTCCAAAGAAACATTTCGATGTTTTTTCATATAATTGTTTCTCCTCCAATAGTTTGAGCACCCTATCAACATGTTGAACATGATCCTTCCAAGACCTATTGTAGATTAGTATATCATCAAAAAATACTAGCATAAATTTTCTAAGGGTGCGTTTGAAAATGGAATTCATCAACCCTTGAAATGTAGAAGGTGCATTGGTAAGGCCAAAAGGCATGACCAAAAATTCATAATGATCCTAAAGAGTTCGAAATGTTGTTTTAAGAATATCTTCGGTCTTCATTCTAATTTGATGATATCCTGAATGGAGATGCAACTTGATAAAATAAATTGCCCCATGTAATTCATCCAATAATTCATCAATCACAAGAATGGGAAATTTATCTTTAATATTGAGCTTATTGATCTCCCTATAATCCGAACACATGCACCATGATCCATCCTTCTTGTGAACCAATAGTACTGGAGCAGAGAAAGAAATTTGACTAGGTTGAATTATACCAGCCTCTAGCATTCTGCAATCATACATTCAATTTCGCTCTTTTAGACATAAGGATGTCTATAAGGCCCGATGTTTGGAGGAACACTTCCTGGAATCAAATGAATAGCATGATCATGATCACGAATAGGTGGGAGTCCTATGGGATTTTCAAACACCTTGGAATGATAGTCCAAGACTTTTTGGAGATATGGAGAAATAGATTAATTTAATGTTAGAACTTCTAGTGAGCATAATTGTGCAATTATGCCTCGTTGTTCTTTCTTCAGAATATTTTTCTTGACGTTAGAGCTTATTATCTTTCTCGGATTCCCTGCGATACCCTGTAATTCGAATTCCTTTTCTTCCAAAGAAAATTCAGGAAAAATTCTTGAAAATTAAAACCTATCGTCCCTAAAGATTGTAACCATTGTACTCTTAGTACAACATCAGCACCTCCCATTGGAATGGAAAGAATTGGAATACTCAATACATATTCCCCCATGGTTAGCTTGATATTATGGAATTTTCAACCATCACTTGATATTTTGGTGTTGGGTATATGAACAATTCAATTTCTTGGCTACCTTACAATGAATAAAATTATGGATACTACCTGAATCAATCAACACTACTACCATTTTATTCTTGATATGTTCTTCTATCATGAGAGTTTGAGTGGTAATCCCTACCAATGCATTACATGATATGGTTGGACTTGTTTCTTCTTCTTCAAGGGTTGGTTCATGGTGTATATCCTCTTCTTTCGAATTTTCTTGTTCATTTTCTTCGTCCTTTTCACAATCTATGTAAAATGATTTCTTCTCGGCACACTTATGACATTTAGTGTATTTTCTATCCTACTATATAAAAATGCTTTTGATATTTTTTCTTCCAATTTTAGTGGTGTCAACCTTATAGGTTGTGTAAGTTTAGGAGTAGCAGCACTTCCATCGTTATAGATGTGAGTGGTAGGCTTCCTTTCTGCCATAATTTTACATTCAAATTTTCTTGCCAACCTAAATGCCTTCTCCAATTAATCAAGTTCCCAAAGGTGAACGTCATGTTGGATGTTATCCTTTAAAGTCCCTATGAATACATCAATCCTGTGTTCCTCTGGAATATCAATTACCCTTATATTAAATTTTTGGAAGTCCTCAATGTGATCCACCACTGAACCCTTTTGTTAGATATTTATCAATTAGCTAAAGAAGGTGTTTCTCTTTGTATCCTCATAATGTGCTATCATTTCCTCCATAAAAATTTACCAAGTGACAATTTTTTTACGGGAGCAAAGCCATCGATACCATACAAATGTATTTTGTTCTAAATGTAAAGTTGCAGTGCATACCTTTTGTGTGTTTTGTACATTATTGAGATCAAAAAATTACTCCATCTGTAGTATCCATGTTATGAGATCCTTGCCATCAAACTTCCTAATATCCATCTTTGGAATATGATAGTTCTTCCATCCAACATTAGAGTTTATGAAATCATGATTAAAATTTATTTTGTTGTCATCATGAGTTTCCTCTACTATATTTTCACCATTAGGAAACATTTCTTGTATAAACTTTGTCAAACCTTCCATGTCTTCTTTTAGATCATTCTTCATGTTTTCCATGTTGTCTTTCATTTTTTCAACGATCTTAGCTTCCATGTCATCCATCTTAGCTTCCATGCCAGCTTCCATGCTGTCCATCTTAGCTTCCATGCCTTTCTTCAAACCATCCATCTTAGCTTCCAAACCTTTCTTCAAAACTTCCATTTCATTTTTCTTTATTCTTTCCGAGAGCGAAATTTGGTGCACTTACTCTTATATTTTTGATATGTCATGTTGCACTTCTTCGCCTTCATGAGTCATAGTAGAGCTTTCTGAAGGCCTAATGGGTGTTGGATTCATTTTAGGGGGCATTTTAGAACCCAATACTGGTATATATTGTAGAATATGCCCTTGGAATCAATTCAAACTGATTTTTCAAACAAGACTTATGCAATTCGAAAAAAGATACACACCTTTTTATTTCTATTGAGGAGTTCAATATTGAAACTGAATTATCTCTGTGATTTCAGATCTTCAATATCTAAAATTTGATCCTCTAGTAGCCCTTTGAATATTATTTCCAACGCTGCAATTTTGACCTGATTTGGATTCTTCAAGGAAAAGTTATGTCCAATCTCCCACAATGACCTAATTATGGCATGGTTAAGTAGATCGAACTTGTACGGTGTTACACCATTTTTTGGTCATCTAACCTATTATCATTAGATGAACCCAAGTACACCATGTAAGACCAATTTTACCCTAAGTAAAATTGCTTTCACCACATTTGTCTATATTGCATGGTCTTATTTAACCCAAAACAAGGAAATCAATTAAATATATCATTATTTATTTGATTATTTCCTAAGAATAAGTTATTTAAATCATTATTTAAATAATATTCTTAGTTAAATTTGACTAAATCACATATAAATAATTAAATAAACCATTATTTATTTAATTATATTCCCCTCATCTCCCTTAAAATAATAAATAAATCATTTATTTATTTGTTATTTATAAATAAAGGAATTGACCCAAGCCAAAAGCCCTTTTCCCTCCAAAAAATATAATAAAATATTCCTAAAGGGTGATTCTAGAATTTGATTAATAATATTTTATTCATGCACCGAGTTCTAGAACACCCCAATATTTTATTATAAATAGAAGGGTTTTCCCCACTCATTAGTCACCTTCATTGCATTAGATCACACTAGATCTACTCTTGGTCACCATTTTACATTTTTTCATTGTGAGCTCCCATAGAGCTCTTTGTTTGTTTTAGTTTCCATATCAACCAAAGAGAGGAATTTTAGATCTGAAACACTGAGGACTTCCAAGAACCCATCCCACTGAGGAGAACTAGAAATCACCTTTCATGTTTTCCTCTTAGGTGCCCCATTATTTAATATAATATGAGATTCTTTTTAAATAAATTGTTCTTGTCTTGTCCATTGGATGCATGGAGCCATTTTATATTTTATCTGCTTAATGTGTTTTATGCTTAGATCTAACTTTATGCAGCAAACTTGAAGATGTTTTTCATTCATACTTGATGTTAGGGCTACTTGATATGCGTATCTAAAAGTGATCTTTTACGACGAAAGAATCATACTAACAATTGGCGACTCCACATGGGTTTTCTTTTGCGACCACTGTCGTTTTCTATTTTCCTGCATATCCAACTATTTCAGACCCTAGGGTTTCTCTTCAATTTTCTATTTTTCCTATTTTTATGCTAGTTTTTCCCTCTAAAACCCTCACACATTCAAATTTCTAACTTTCGTGTGTTTCTGGCCCTATTGCGCAGGTGACCGACATCAGTCCCAGCTGAGACGACAAAATTTTCTGAAATCTGCCGCCCCCAGACCCAGATCTGCAGGTCACACTTATCGGCCCAAAAAGTGCGACCTGGCCTTGAGGTTGCACTCTTCTGCCCCAAATCTGCGACCTGGCCTGAAAACAGCCCCAAACCTGCGACCTGCACTTTCCTCTGCAATTTTTCAGCACTTTTTCTGGGTTTGACTGAAGCCTCTGTCAGGGTTTTCCAGCCTCCATATCCACCCGTTCAGACTTGTTTCTGATCTATTTCACTCACCTAAGTGGGAATATTTCCCATTAGGGCTCCAGTCCCCTCCACTTTTTGTGGGAGAGTTTTCTGTTGTTTCAGACGTCTGAATTTCCAGAGTTTTAGCATTATTTATTTCAGATCTGACACCTCCTTTTTAGATCCCCACAGGTCATCTTTTCTTCTCTCCTTTTGCTTTGTTTGGGTTCATCTCTAGGGTCACCTCTTTGACCCCCCTATTTTTAGCTGATCTCCTCTTTTCTAGCAGCAACCTTGCCACTGCCTATTTTCTGCTTTCTGCACCACTTTCCAGTAGATTTCTCCATTAGATCCCCGTCCCTCCGGACTTTAGATCTATTGGTCTCTTTTCACGTGCTTTGCCCTTTTATTGACTAGTTTTGTGAGGCCCACCTCCTTGGGTTCAATTGATGCATTATTAGTTGTTCATGTTCTGTTCTTTCAGTCTTATTTACTGCCAATTTCTTTTCAGTTACGCAGCACACTTTTTCTTTTACTCTCAAAACGTCTGGGTTTAATCAATTAAAATTAATGCACACCACACACTGACCCTAAGTGAAGAACAGCCTGGTTAACACCACCTGGAAAAGACTCTAAAATTAATTGACACTGCACCTCCGTGCCCTTGTCGCGTCTTGCTCTTGCACCTTGCTGCCCTTGTCGGTTTTTCTTCTTCTCGTCATCATTGCGCCTCCAAGGCGCCTATCTCGGAGACTTCTTGGCCTTCACCCTTAGTTTTCGGTTGGCCGACTTCCTCCTTCCCGTCGTCATCGAGTAAGTCCCCCCCCGAGTCCACACTCCGACTCTTCCTCTGATTTTTTGGGTTCTCCTCCTACTTCTAGTTCTCCCCCTTTTTACCTTCACCATGTCTAGTTCAGGACCTAGCCCTAACCCCAGTTCTACTGTTGGGTCTGTCGCCAGTGGAACCACTACGAGACCTACCTCGACTGCCCCATTACTCCCTTATATGGCCGGCCTCAGTCTCCCCGACTTCAATCAGCTTATCAATGATCCTATCCTCCATTATGTCAGTTGGCCTGCTATGCCAACCAAGCTCCCCTCTGACATCCCCAAGTTCGAAGGCCTTGCTAGTGAATATCCCTCCAATCATATCTGCTCTTTCCACATGTGGTGTTCCTCCAATTCCATCACCGAGGACTCCATTCATCTTCGTTTATTTCAACGCACCCTTACCGGTGAAGCTTCCAAATGGTATGTCGATCAAGCCACCTCTTCCCATACCACCTTTGTGACCATTTCCCAAGCCTTTCTATCTTATTTCCAGCTCCCCCTCCAATACGACACTTGTACTGAACTCTTAACTTCTTTTTCTCAATATTCTTCGACCCGTCTTTCCGCTCATGTTCAGGAATGGCGACGAAGACGGAGCTTGTGTCATGCTCCCCCCTTCGAAGATCGGGTGTACATGGACTGGTTCCTTCACTCTCTCTTACCTCCCATTGGCAAAGATTTCGCATCCCACTTTCCCCAAACTGAAGAAGCCACCCTTCAAATAGCCTTGAAGTATGATCTTATTTATGCTCAATCCAGTTATGTTTATACCGTCCTTCGTGACCTCCCCAAGCCCGGTGGCCCTAACACCTCGGGAGCCTCTAATTCTGCCGATGGTATCGTCGGAGCTCTGTCCCATACCACTGCTCAACCTCTTATGCCCTATGGTTTTCCTCCCGGAGGGGCCCACACCTCTAGCACCTTTCCTCCTCCCGGCAACATGTATCCAGGATATGGCATGCCTCCTCCTTTTTCCCACTCTCCTGCTTACCTCAATGTTGCCCATTCCCACCCTTATCCTTACCCGCAGCCTGGTGTCCCTGCTCCTCCAGCATTTGGACCTCCCACTCCCTTTCCTCCTCCACCCCTGCAGCCGCACTCACTACCCCCTCCAGGGCACGTATTTGCGCAACAAGGGGCAACTACTTCTCGACAGAGGAGAGGCAATCCATCCACCCCTGGTAATCATGGACCCACTCCTCCTAGTATTGACCCTAACACTGCTAACCAGCCACAGGGCTCTCAACCCAAGCCAGACAGACCACTTCGCACCAATAAGCCCTGTTCATGTTGCGGTATCTATGGTTATTACACTCATGATTGTCCCCTATTACCTCAAATGCGCCAAATGTGGGAGTCCCAGGCCACTATGCGGGGACAACACTCCCCCCCTACTACCTCTCCACATCCAACTACTTCCCAACCTGCTGTGTTTACCGATCCTTTCCCTCAACAAGGATTCGTCACTACTCAATCACCTCATGCCCCGGCCACCACTCAACCTTCCCCTTCCAGTTCCTCTGATTACCAAATTCTCATGATGGCCTCTGCCCAACCTCTCACCGTCGACCTTCAAACTCGGTCTCATCAATACTTCCCACCTATCTTCGAGTCCCCATCTTCAAGTCCTACTAAGCCTCTATCGACACCCAATGGTCCCTTGCAAACTCCTCCACCCAAAGTTGAAATTCATTCTAAAATTCCTAAGGGCCCATTACGCCGAAATGCTGCCTCTCGTAAGGCTGCCCATTCATACAGCATAGTAGATGATCTGGCACAATCTCCTACTGCCATTTCAACACTGGAACTCCTCCAATCGTGTACTTCCCAAAAGAATGCTCTACTATCTACCGTGGGTGTTGTGGATCCTGTTGATGATCAATTAATTGTTTTCGACACCCGTCAATCTGACCATCCCCCCCTTCCTACTTCGGTTGCTTTCCAAATCCCAGTCAAAATACACAATGCCAACGTCGCTCGATGTATTATTTATGAGGGGGCATCCACCTGCGTAATGTCCGCTTCGGTTTGGAAACAACTTGGATCTCCTGAGCTGGCCCCTTCCACAATCACCCTTCATGCGTGGGATGGCCATGCCTCTCAGCCCATTGGCCTATTCCGTAACTGTCCCATCACCCTTGTAGGTAAGACTGTTTGTGTCGACATTGAAGTTATCGACGCCCCTCTTGAATACAACATTCTTTTTGGGAGTAGTTACACCTATGCCATGTCTGTCATCCCATCCGCAGTCCACCGCAAGATGTTCTTTCCTCATAATGGCAAGATTGTCACCATTGACTAGTTAACCTACCATGAACCAAAATCTCAGACCTCCCTTGAATCCACCATCTCTACTGTCACCAATAAACCCACTATTGATTCTTTGACCAGTGTTTCTCTTAGCGTCTACAAAGACTCCTCCCTGCTTAGAACCTTCCCCGACCTGCTCCCTCCTCCTGTCTCAGATCCTAGTATGGCGAACGTTTGCATGATGCAATCATCCCGGGCTGACCTTATACAGCCCACGTTGACTAATCATCAACCTCAACCTCCTCCACCCTCACCAGCTACTAGCCCTTCTCCCCCGCTAGCCAGCCTTCTCCCTTCGGAATCTCCTTCAGAAAATAATCCTCACACACCCCTCTACCCCACTGCGTCAATTCCGCTCGATTTCAACCCCCTCATCCCCATTCCTCCTGGCCATTTTCCTGCTGGTCAGATCCCTTTCCTTTCCCCCCCTCCCGGCGCTTCTTATATCCCTATCTTAGCTACCCTCTCCCTACCCAACGTGACCTTGGGTATACCCGTCTAGTACCTTCACCCCCTTCCCCCTACCCCGCCTGGTCAACTCAAACCGTATCTTATCTTGACCCCGGTTCAACCAATTCCCATGACCTCTACCGTTGCTTTGACACCTCAGTCACGTCATCCAACACATCCTCCCATTACGACAACGTCAGGTACCGATAGCAAACCTCGCAGGGGGGCACTGAAGGACAGGGTTATCCCGACCAACTCTACCCCTCCTTGCCATTCATAGCATCCTATCCAATGTGCCTTGTGTGATGTTGTTGTTCATTCCACCCATACCTGTCCCAAATTACCACACCTCAAAACCGTGGTCAATGAAACGTTTCCAGAATCTAATCTTCCCGTGGTCCATGTCACCCCTCCTAGTTCCCTTCCGAAACTCAAAAACTTGTGCACCAATCACCCTTGTTCTTTATGCGATTTCCATGGAAATTATACCCACCTTTGCCCCTGCCTTGACGAGTACCGTGCCTCTTTGGCCACATACAGCCAATTCGAAGCCATGCTTGCTCGCTAGCCTTTTTTAACCCCAGACCACATGTCTACCCCCATTGAAATTCCTCCCTCTGATGTTGAAATGTCTGAATCTGTTGTTCATCTCTTGTATCTATCATCATCCGCCCAACCCTTGGAGTACATTCCCTCTAAATCCACTCCACCTGTTTTGCTTGATTCCCCTTCAGCAACATTCTTGGGCTCTTCATGCTTCAATCATCTTCTCACTTGTTCTTCTGTCCTCTCCTGCGACGGTCTGTATGTTAGCCTTTCTTCCCATGTTGATGATTTAGGTAACTTCGCGACCTCATGTGGTTTCCCTGACCTTTTCCCTTCCACCCATAACCATGATGATCCCATCCGTATGAGCTCCAACCCTCATACCTCCCCCTCTAGTTGGCCTATGATTCATAACCACCCTATCCAGCCTACAACCTCCCATAGTTTTCACTTACTGTCTGCCCTTCACTCACGCTGCCCTCTTTGTTATTACTCCTCCCATGTCTTGTCTTGTGACACTATTGTCCCGGACCTTCTATCCACGCATTATATTGGCTATACCAATAGGGCAAGCCACTATTCCCGGCATCTAGCCTCGCCAGCTTGGGCCACTTTTACCCCTAGTAACGATGCACATGCAGCCCTCCCTTTTCGTCATCATGAGGCAGGTAGATTTTCCGCATCAGATGGTCTTTCTTCCACCAGTCACCCCATCTCCTATCACGATGATGACATTATGAAATAAATCACCACCCCTGGCTTTATCTATTCCCCTTTACATCAAGCCCATGCGTGCACACCACATACACCTTGTGGCTGTTACATTGAAACCCAACGTTTGAGTAAGGAGGCACCCATATTTGCACCACCAAGCGAAACAATTCTCCACAACCCTCATAGTGTACTTGGTCATGTCAACTTTAGTACCATTATTCTTCCACATTTAGAAGAAACTCTAAAGTCCCATATCACTTCCAATCACTCTAGAGATGATACCCCTTATCGTTCCTTCATCTTACATCAGCAACCCAGCCTTTTCGACATTGTTGTTGACTAGCCTATATGTTTTGTAAGAGAGCATCAGGTCATTATCTCCAAATCCTCTGTTTGGAATAATGGCACCAAGTATGCCAACCTAGAAACTTAAAGTCCATTTGATTCATATATGCAATACTAAAAGATATTGCTAACCCTCCTTTTCCTTTCTCATACTGCATAACCATAACGAACACGAATGGTGCACCACATCATTAAAATGTGTTTAGATCCCCTTTTTATAAATACATTTTGGCATGCCCACAACATGCTTGAGGGGCACTTATGCCCCTTACCCATAAAATCCCAGATCTTAGCCAAAATAGCACTCAATCCCCCTTTCTCTGACAAGTCACACTATTCTGATCATTTCCTGGGATAGGTCGCAGTTTTCTGCCCCATACCTATCACCTAGGTCACACAACCAACCCCAAAACATGTACAACCTGACATTTTTCTGCGCTCTGGGTACCTGTTACATTTTCGTTACTTGATCCTTCACCAGGACACATTTTGTTCAAGTAGGGTCTCTTGACCTTTTCTCCAAAACGCATATCCTCACTCCTGGGATTTGAGCACCTTCCTATTACCACCAAGGTAATGGCCAAGTTGAAGCGGTCGACAAAATTCTTAAGACCATTCTTCAGAGAACCGTGAATAAACAACTCATACTCTTCCTTGCTCTATGGGCTTATCGTACCTTTATTAAAACTACCACCAGTTTCACTCCTTTCCACCTTGTTTTTGGTGAGGAGGCAATCTTACCAATCGAATGTGAAATCCATTCTCTTCAATTGGCTGTCGCACTTCTCCCTAATACCCAACCTCTAGAACAACAACTTATCATGCTTGAGCGTGCCTCCAAAGACTGTCACATTGCCTTGCAAACTCTTGAAGTGGCCAAAAAACGCACCCAAGCTCAGTATGACCGTAAAGTACACCCTCACCAATTTAAGCAAGGTAACCTTGTTCTAGTATATGACCAGGCCCATGATACCCTTGGCCATGGGAAGGTCGACTCATTATGGCTCAGTCCTTACATTCTCAGTAAGGACCTTGGTAAGGGGGCATACATTCTACAAGACTTTGAAGGCCATATCCTTCCTAATCTCCGCAATGCACTCTATCTTAGGAAATATTACCCATAGCATTTCCCATTCGAAATGATTTTTTCCTTTTCTTTTAGATAGCCAGCATCCATTTGTTTTCACATTTTTTCTACTTCACCAGGACACCCGCTGTCCACAAAGTCTTGCTTCACCTCTCTTCAAAACTAGATTTTCTCACTTACACCACATTTCATTGGGGGCACCACTTTGCCCCCATACTCTTTGCTGTTTGTGACAATTTCCGTCCTAAGATACCATTTTGTACTCATGCTTTTGATGGTCCCTATTGGATCTATCACCTATTTCATCATCATCATTAGTTATCGTCTACGTGTCGCTCTACTATTTTCTCCCGTGCCTTAATTGAGATTCCCTTGTTGCCTCACCCATGGCGGACCTACTTCTGTCGACATCAACTCATTTACTCCAGAAGCATGGTCTGGGGGGCAGTGTACCTTGGTTCGAGCTCTTTTCAGCACGATCGTGATCTATACACTTGATGGTTCAGTGATGCAGCAACAGCTATTGGTGATACCCAGGTGTGTGTGAAATGTCTCAACCCTCATGAGGGGGTGGCCCTACAGGTAACCCCCCACATGCTCAGATGAATTCTTCAGCCCTTGATGCCGCTCCTCTTATTTGATGATATCGGCCTCAGCCACTTGCAGCCCCTCTTCGATTTGCATGTATCAGTCCGATTTCGCGAGCCCTTCCCAATGTGTAGAGGGCATTTGGGTGTATTTATATATCCTGTACTACAACACTATTGTATAAGCCCTGATGATTATTCCAAGCATAGCATGTATGTGGGATTGATCATTCTCGTTTTCTAGCTCATGTTTAGGCCAGCACTTGTTTTACTATTGCATTCCGTGGTTTTCCGGGCGCTTTATTTTGTACTATTGTCTCGGCGGGCATAGGTATGCCTCCCCCGCCGTCTTTCACATAGCTACCACTTCATACACTAGAGACTTGTTGCACCTGTAAGTCTCATCTCCTCCGGGTCTAGTCCTTTAGCACTTTCGACTACATTACATTCCTCTCTCTCACTTCCCTTTCGTCATTTAGTGATTGAGTTCTTACAACGTACTTCAATCATACGATTTGCTCCTAACACTCGTACGTTGGGGGGCAATCTGTTACACCATTTTTTGGTCATCTAACCTATTATCATTAGATGAACCCAAGTACACCATGTAGGACTAATTTTACCCTAAGTAAAATTGCTTTCACCACATTTGTCTATATTGCATGGTCTTATTTAACCCAAAACAAGGAAATCAATTAAATAAATCATTATTTATTTGATTATTTCCTAAGAATAAGTTATTTAAATAATATTCTTAGTTAAATTTGACTAAATCACATATAAATAATTAAATAAACCATTATTTATTTAATTATATTCCCCTCATTTCCCTTAAATAATAAATAAATCATTTATTTATTTGTTATTTATAAACAAAGGAATTGACCCAAGTCAAAAACCCTTTTCCCTCCAACAAATATAATAAAATATTCCTAAAGGGTGATTCTAGAATTTGATTAATAATATTTTATTCATGCACCGAGTTCTAGAACACCCCAGTATTTTGTTATAAATAGAAGGGTTTTCCCCACTCATTAGTCACCTTCATTGCATTAGATCACACTAGATCTACTCTTGGTCACCATTTTACATTTTTGCATTGTGAGCTCCTATAGAGCTCTTTGTTCGTTTTAGTTTCCATATCAACCAAAGAGAGGAATTTTAGATCTGAAACACTGAGGACTTCCAAGAACCCATCCCACTGAGGAGAACTGGAAAACACCTTTCTTGTTTTCCTCTCAGGTGCCCCATTCTTTAATATAATATGAGATTATTTTTAAATACAGTGTTCTTGTCTTGTCCATTGGATGCATGGAGCCATTTTATATTTTATCTGCTTAATGTCTTTTAGGCTTAGATCTAACATTATGCAGCAAACTTGAAGATGTGTTGCAGTCATACTTGATGTTAGGGCTACTTGATATGCGTAGCTAAAAGTGATCTTTTATGACGAAAGAATCATACTAACATACGTCATGCCATGTGTCATTTTTTTCCTCCTTTGGCTCTAAAATTGATACAAAGGAAACTATGGTTCGTTTACTTGCAGCCACTTTTTACATAATTCCAATCTGATGCTCAGAGAGAGAGTTATGATGATTTTCCCACGGTTGCCTCTTTGAGATGAAATTTGGGAGCCTGAAAAAACCATAACTTCCACAAACCATATATCCAAAAATATTACGAACCAAGATTTGAAATTTTTACACGAAGTTCCTCAGGATTTGAGATTCGCGTGATACAAAATTTCAGCTTGTAAACCTTCATAGAAAAAATGTTATAGCGCAAATTCCACGATGACGTGTTTGGAGTAGAAAAACCCTATAATCCAAAGCTCTGATACCAAATGTTAGGAAACCAGCTCCAAAAATAGAAGAGAAGAGAAATTGATGCCTTATAAATAAGCCACTTCGAGGGGG
Source organism: Pinus albicaulis (assembly GCA_034641835.2). NCBI lineage: Eukaryota > Viridiplantae > Streptophyta > Pinopsida > Pinales > Pinaceae > Pinus > Pinus albicaulis. The sequence continues at coordinate 1,307,751,696 of CM076578.1, read as the reverse complement.
AAACCACCTTTATATTACATAAATGAAAAATTCTTGGATGATACAAAAGACAAAACCTCCTTTTATATATAGGAGTCTATGGGCTGACAATATAATCCTTGTCGACCTAACAATAATAATGTAAGGGCACAATAATAACAATATCTGGCTTACGGGGGTACAACAATAAAAATAAGGGGGCTACACTAACAACAATAAGGGACTACACTAGTAATATAAGGACCTAACATTTTTCTACACAAACGCACAACTCTGCGCACTTGTCTGAGTTGAACGCACGTGGACTGACCCATCTGTCTCTATTGAACACGTGCAGTTTTCCTTCACACAAAAATTTCGAAACTCCTAAACTGAATCTCTTAACTGAGGACGAATGAGAGAAGATGAGGAGGAGGAGAGCTAGTCCTACAAAAATCCTAAGCAGAAAAGAGGTTCTGTAAAAACACAGCCACTTAGCTTAAGATGAAAAATAGGTGGAGTCACCAATCCTGTGTTGGTGTTATTAGTGCACTAGTTTACTAAAACATCAATTCTTGGTAGGATTGATTTCAACCTACAAGCAATGGTCATAGGCAAAGAGTTGTTAGCTGGTTAATGGAAACATACTAACATGTAGAAAAATAGTTTATGGAACATAGTATGCTACAAACAAGAAGAGAAAAAGAAACAACAATAAAACATAAACACAAGCTTAATCGAGTCAAATGAGCTAATAATCCGAATGGAGAACTAATCCCCTCTTATTAGTCATTATTAGTATAGAAGCAGTAGAACGTTACACACTTGCAGTGGATTCTTAGAGCCATTGAGCTCTAACACCCAATTGAAGGAGGGCTTTCCCCTTGAGTTGGTTCTACATACCTCTCTCTTCTCCTTAGGGATTTTAGGTGTTGGGTGGCCAATAACTAAAACTCCTCACTCTATTGCTGATTCAGACAACACATTGTTGGTTTTCTCATAGGCAATTTGGCCAACATAACAATGTGTTCTCATTTTGTTCTTCTCATTGTGGCATTTTATAGGAAAATTCAAATCCTTTTTCCCACTCTTGGTACAATTGTGGATAGTGACCCAAGATTTGGAGTTTATTCCATTGTGTGCACACTTGAGGTCTCAAGGTGGCTCTAGGCGGTTGTCCTTGGGCGACCTCAAGTGGAGAATCTTCTCCTGAAGTGTGCAAGTGGTCCTGGATGGTGACCTTCTGCCATGCTCAGGATCACTCGACTTATTGAGGGAAAGCTGCACAGACCAATGTTACTATCGAAGAAAAACATGTGCGAAACGCACTTTGTCTGTGACTTATGTCCGCAATTTGATAATTGTGCCTCTTGAGCTTAGATATTTTTAAAATTTCAGATTCTCTAATGTTTCTCAGCCCTGTAAATCCTTATGCTTGACATTTCATGATGTCATTTTCTTGTCTGATTTTCCAATGATAACAGTTGATATCAGGGAGTAGATCCATTGGTTCCATTGATTGTTAGATTCATAAACATGGAGAATCCCAAGGAGATAGGTCCAGCTTACCCGATCATATGCTTTCAAGAGATCCATTTTGATCATCATGCCTTTTTTTTGGAGGGTCTTGAAGGAATGGATTTGCTTCTTGAGCAGTCACAATTTTGTCCATGATTTGGCTCCCTTTTACAAAACTAATTTGTTCAAGGGAGATTAGATCTAGGAGAAGGGGTTTCATGTGGTTTACCATATTGTGGAGAATATTTTGTAAATTACATTACATAAAGAGATTGGATGAAAACCCTGGGCTTCATCATAATGATCCAGTTTTGGAATTAGAGCTAGAAAATTATAATTGAGTGCAGCATGCACCTTTCTCATTATCCTTGATACTTCTACCACATTGAGAATGTTTGGTCCAATGATTGGCCATGTTGCTTTTTAACTTTTTGTTGTGAATTCATTCGGACCTAGCTCCTTATGTTTAGCTAGCCCTTCAACTAATTCCTTTAGCTCTTCCATAGTGACGGCCCACATTAGAGCAAGGTTATGGTCCCTGTTTACCAGCTGGGGTATATGATGAGTGATACTGTCAATTTCCACTGACCGGTTTGGGATTGGTTCTAATAGGATATCATTGAAGTGGTTTACCATGAGGTTTACCATGTATGCATGCTCAACCACAGTGATTCCATCTGGGTCCTTCAAGGAGAATATTCTATTTTGTTGTATGTGTTGAATCATAGCCTTAGAAAAATATGGTGTTCCTTTCTCCTCCCTAAGCCATTGAACTCGTAATTTCTGCCTCTATAATTTCTCCTCCTGCTTCCTTCTGTTTGAAAATGCCCAAATTCTTCCTTGTTCCATTTCCTATTTTTTTGTTTTAACTCCTTCAGTTTTAGCTGGAATGTATGCATGTCATTTCTCCCCTATTCTGTACTTTCACTCCACCATTCCTTGACTTTTTCTAGGAAAGCTGGGGCTCGTAGCCAGAAGTATTCGAACTGGAAGGGCTAATTCTTGTGCCCTTCTTTGATGTCTACCTCTAGCCTGATCGCCCAGTAGTCAGATCCCAAGCATAGAAGTATTGAGGCTTCGTAATAAATATCTCTACTGATGAGGTCCTCTGAGGCTAAGAATCAGTCCAGCTGTGAGGCAAACTGATGTCGCCCACCTCATCAGTTGTTCCAGTTATAGAGATCATTTATTATAGGTAATTCCACCATATGCATTTCAGCTTGCTTGTTTCTAAATAGTTCCATTTTTGGTTCTTCTCTTCGTGTGCCTCCTTTTTTTTCAACCAACGATCTGATCATGTTTAAGTATTTGTTGATCAGCGATAGAGTTTCATCATGTAGCTCTCCTAGCTTACCCAAGGCCTGTATGAAGGCCTCCTTTTGTTCTGGAATGTGAGGGCCATATACTATCGAGATAAGAACCCCATCTCTGGGTCCTATGGGTCGAAATCTGCCTGATAATATACGTGGCAAAGTCATCCACATATCTACTTATACTTTTGTAGGGTTCCAGAGTATCAGTATTCCCCTCGCACTTCCATTTGCATCTATTGATATTGCTTCGTATCAGGGTTTCATTTGGTTGAGAAGGGTATCAATTATGTCCCCAGATATCTTGGTTTCTTGTAGAAGAAATATCTAAGGTTTGTCCTTTTGCAGTCGTCCTTTGAGGTATGTCTGTTTTCCCGAGCTGTTTAGGTCTCTCACATTCCAGGAGATTACTATCATTGGGGAACCTTGTGGAGTTTTTGGAATACCGTTGATAATGGTATACCTTGCCCATATTTACCAATGATTCTCCTACAATTTTTATTGATTATTGAATATTTTTCCTTCCTTTTTTTTTCCCTCCTTTGGCCCCAGGGTGAGGTCCTTGTTGTTCCCCTTGGTTTGAATTTTAGTCTCTGTTTTTTCGTGTACTTCCGAAACATATATTTGTATAACTTCTTCTGGTCTTCTAGTATAAACCTTTCATCCAAGTTTATCCATTCATTTAATAGCCTTCTCAGAACTATTTCCTCCAAACTCATTTCCTCCTTGGAGTTTTTTATTTACATGGTCGAGCTATCGGGGGTTTGTTCTTTTTCTTCCTTGTTGAGTGGTTTTATTTAGGTTTTCCTTTTCAATGTCGTTGCACATTTTTGTTGGTGTTTATCTATTTCTTGTTGCATTTCCACTTCCATCTCCTTGGTTCTCTCCTAACCTGGCTCCTGATCTCCCTAATTTGTCATCTTCTCATGTTAAGACTGTTCCCCTTCCTCCAATAACACTTCATACATGTTCTTCTTTGTATTTTTTTAGGCTGGTTAAGGTTTAATGTCGACAACCCTTTTGTGTTCTTCTTCTTTCCTTTGACCTCTATGAACCCATTCTTCTCTTCTGCTGCATCATTGGTCTCTTCCCTTCCTTCGATTCCCCTTTATCCTTATTTTTCAAAGGGAAGGCTTCATACAAATGGTTGTATACATGGCACCATCAGCACCTGAATGGAATATGTTCATAATGCATGGGTTGTTGCTAGAATTCATCATGGTATTCCAGTTTGATAGTGTTCGGGAGGGGATCTGCTATATTCATATACACACATATGTGGGCGTATGAATTATATCTAACTCTGTGACAGGATTTTTCTATCTTCACAAACTTGTCGATGGAATTCCAATCCCTTCTAGTATTTCCAAATCCGAGAAGGTGGCTGCCAGGGAAAAAAGTTGCACTTATACTGGTGCCGCCAAGAATTATTCCTTATCTAGATTATAGCATTCCTCCCAGTACCTCATGAGCAAACTAGCATAATGGAAGAAATATGACCCATTTTAAAAAAAAATTCTCTTTGTCTTGTAGGTTCAAGAATATAATTGTAAAGAATCCTCTAGCACTAAGCTTCACTTCGATGTGGCTATTTGGCTGCCCTTTTAGTTGGATCCATTTGATCAGGCCCTTTATCGCTGACCATGTTCCTATAAACTTACAAATTATTGTGTGATCCTTCATATACCTATGGTATTGTTCTATTTTGTTTGTTGGAATAAAAAATCTAGGCTTCTTGGTCACCTGTAGAAGACATTGGCCTCACATTTTGGCCTGCGAGCTTGCGCCAAGGACTGGACATGGGTCTTCATCATTTTTCTGGGAGCCTGGTTGTTTTCCTTTACTCCCACTCGCTTCTCCCACTATAACGTTGTTGTAGGAGGGGATCACACCACCCCCCCCCCCCCCCCCCCCCCCCCCCCCCCCCCAATTTGATGTTCCCATTACCTCTGTCAGTTTCCTAACATCTGTGGCTCGTCGATTCTGACCTATGAGCGGCCTGCAGATCCTTGAAACCCTACCCAAAGCTTGTGACCCTATCCACGCACATCCTCTCTCTAGATAGTGTATATTTAAAAATAACGTTAATTTATCATTAAAATATAAAATACAAATATATGTTAAATTTTTAGGATATAAATAGATTTATAAACATTTTTATATCTTAAAAGTTTAGGATATAAATAAATATAGAAACGGGTATCTATATATATATATAATATATATATATATATATATATATATATATATATATATATATATATTCAAATATATTGATTTATCTATAATATATTACTTTATATTTGTGTTAATTATATATATACATTATTTTATATTTTCATATTTTATTCATTTATATTTCTTTTCATTAAAAAATATTATAATAATAAAAATATAATCCTAGACAAGAATAAATGTGCACGAATTCATATTTCGCAACAACGTTGTTCATAGCTGTAAATTTAACAATGAGTAAAACCAAATTTAATAGGATTATAAACCTTCACACTAACTTGAATTCAATATTTTTACTTTAATGTAGCTATATTTAAATTCAGCTGCAGGGACTAGCTACTATGTAGCACTTCTTTAATAAGTAAAGAGTTATATTTTATTTTATATCATGAGTTATATGTAATATAACTATATCTATTTTTTTTAAAATATAATCCATGTAACTAAAGTAAACTATTTATATATTAAAATTAATAAATTATCCTAATTATATATTAAGATTAAAAAATTATCCTATGTAATTAAAAAATATATATTTTATAATTATTTGCAAAAATAAATTTAGTTAAAAAATTAAAGAATGTAATTTTATAATTGTTGATGATTTATACAAGGTTGGCTTTCTATTAATCTCCAAAGTTTTTTTTTTTGAAAAAATGTATTGCCTTTGACAACTGATAGCTACATTAAAAACTTTGATTGACTCACTTGTTTCTCATAAGGGAGACAACCATAATTAGAAAAACACTCTCCAAAGAGAGGAAAATATAGTTGCAGAGAAAAAGAGGGATAACAATCTAGAAGGTTATTTTTGAACTTTTTTAGGATACAAAACCAAGAGCTACTAATCTCCAAAACTATTTAAAATGGACTCATCAGAGAAATTATCCAGATGGGTTGGAATCAAAGCTGGCAATCTTCATAGGCTCCTTGGACCCCTCCTTAACTGTTGTTGACAGAAAAGGGTTACCCAACTACTTCTCAATTCTTTTAAGCTTGGAATCCATCCTACCCATATGGCTAAAGTTGCAATCTAGGGAATGCATAATGTCATCCCAATTCTTCCGCCTATCAACCATTGTATGCCCCAGAATGTATTGATCGAACTGTCCCCTATTTTGCATAGTTTCTCATATCTAATCATCACATTCCACTAGAACCTCCATGTTAGAAACATCAGAGCCCCACCATTAGCTTGGGTAATTTAATCCCTAACTGACCGTCGAGTTAGCTAATTGTATCACCTAATGGATCCCTTTAGTCTTTGGTGCATATAAGATTTCCCCCTCAAGGCTCGATCCTAGTAATATGTTTCCCTTCTCCTTGTTTGTTTCCTATGACATGGAATTATCTCCCATGGCTTCTCCTTCTCCTGCAAATGCTCCATAGAGTGATATTATTTTTCAAAAAAGGGGCCATACATCCCTTGCCACCATACCGAGTGTCGTGCCTAAGGACGTGAGTACAACTAACAAACACGCCACTCAAAATATCCCCATACCCCCATGTAATGTAAATACTATAGAAAATCCCAAGGAAACTATGCCATGAAACAAACCACCACTTCAACCCAATAGTGGCTTATAGCATCCTTTTTATCATTTGGATAAAGCACTAACCCAAAATTTTTTCCTTTGTAATGCCAGGGGGTGAGACAAGTTAAGATAGACACCCTTGCCCAAATCACAAATTACCTTGGAATATATAGTATGGACAACAATCCATTACTTCTCCCATGAATTCCTCAGGTTCACACCTTTAAACACACATCTTGTGAGAGTATTCAAGTGTTGAAGAATATTGTCTCTCCCAACTTCAAACCAAACACAATTGAAAAGATAGTCAAAGTTTACTAGGGGTGAGAGTACCTAGAACTAGTAGTCCACCCCCCAATGCTTCAATCACATCCACAAACAAGATTAATAACAAAATTATCCCAAAATAACCTAGTGACAACCCAAGGTTTCACAGCTTCCCCAATACACAACACAACAATATAGAAAAGCAAAAGGGGAAGAAATTTTTATCATACATAAAATAAGTGGAGTCCCTTGAGACTAAGCATCGGGGCTAATTTTTCCTCCTCTCATCCCCTATTCTAAAGCTTACATAGAGGTTCACCTTGCTTGTTACGTTGGTTGATAGTCATCCTTGAGGTAAAGGTCCAATCCTTTCTCTTATCAGATTTCTCCCCACCAAACCCGACTCCCTGTGATTTCAAATCCAATATCCTTACACTCCATTACGACACCAAAATGCTACCATACATAGGGGTATGCTTCCATAAGTGCAATACCAAGACTATATTTATAGACCATGGACCTCTCAATTCATGGATCCTCTTACTATTTCTCCTGACCCCTCCCTTTGCTTTGCCCTACAATTCACTATTCCTCCATTAACCACACAGAGGGAGCGGGCTAATATAAGAATCAGAAATCAAACATGCACCTGTGTAGCCCTCATCTTGGTTTATCGTCTAACATATCAATGCATAGTTCCTAAAGCTCTTGGATTTCCTTCACTCCTTTTCCCGATAATTATTTAACATAAAAATTGTAAAATCTTCAACCTATACCTTCACATGCTCCCACTCGCATGGTAATACATGCCACCTACACACCATTGTTCTTTTCATAATTAAATAGTAACTTGAGCACTCGACATTAAACTCCACCAAAAGAAAATTCCATGTCCCCATAGATGAGGTGACTATGTTTTGCACCTTGCCTCCCTCAACCTCCAAGCTCATCACCCCATTGGGGGAATCTCTCTATTAATGTTAAAAAGTTAGATAATGATTTTAAAATATTTTTATTGATGTATTGTAAAAAAGTAAAATTGGTTTTGTACACTTATCTTTCACCTTTCACTATTTTCGTACATATCGTATGTAATTTTTAAAAATAGTTACAAACTTAATTAATGTTGAAAGTCGGCTCAATATTAATGATGAAAAACCCTAAACTGATGCAGAAGCGTAGACCCTACCTGAACAATGTTTGAATCTCCTTGGTCAATAAGCGGAACAGTGTTTGAATCTCCTCTCATCCACCAACCAACATTTTATATATATAAACATCCATTCTATGGGAGCATTCACCAATTCATAAGATATATAGAAACATCCATCCCACGGGAGCATTCACCGGTTTCAGTATGAATTAAAAATGTTATGGAAATTTTATATTTAAAAATTTCAATTATAAAATTGTAAATTTCTTATTAAAAACGTGGGTTTTTTATAAAAAAATTACAAGAAACGGTAACTTTTATATTTTATATATTGGAGAAATTTTAAAATATATTTTTCTAATCCACTATTATGGAAATTGGTTTTTCTAATAGTTGATTTGGAATTCAATTAAAGTATTTATTTTGTGTGATTTATCATAAAAATTAATCTACACGTATATTGTTAAATAAATTTGGATTAAAAGAGACTTAGTATTTGAGATATAATTTATTTGATTGTGGATTTAAGTGTACTTTTAATATCCAATATGTCATTTTTGAGATTGGACATGAGCTTTGAGTTTTTATTATTATTTATATTATCATATTTTATGTAGGTATTTTGGCAGCTAGCTCTTGGGATAATCTATTTAGTGAAACTTTTGTCGAGAAACTTAGAGAGCTTATTGTAAAACTCTACTAGAAAATGGCCGAATACCAGAGCGAGATGAAAAAGAAAACTCCACAGGGAAATGACTGAATACCAGAGTGAGATGGAGAAATAATCTGTCATATAAGCTATTTTTAGCCTCATAAATGTTAAAAATACTTTGTTCTTTCTTTCTTTTCCATAAATATTTTCTCAATTAGCAATAAAAATAATAAATTATCTTCAATGACAAAAAAAAATTTAAATAAACAGAAAACATTAACACTGAAAATAAAGAAATAAAAATATCATTGTAAAAAAAAAACAATTTCAATTTTATAATTTTAATTTAAAAAATAATAATAATAAAAATATATATTGTCCATTATTTTTTAATATTGAATTTGAATACTATTTTTTCAGTATTGAATTCATATTGAAATTCCAATTTGATAACTATAATTGGAAAGATTAATAATGGTGAGGACTCAAATGTAATCAGGCCAACCTACAACTAGCCAGAAGTAATTGGGAAGGGACCCGCCTGCCCTTACTGGTGGGGCCCAGTCGGGTGGTGGGTGGGTGGTTGGGTGGGGCTGCTTCAAGTGCGCCACAGAGATAATGCCAAAAATTCGACCCCGATCACAATAAACTCCCAACCTGTGAATGTCGTTGTGAGATTTTTGGTGTCACCGGAGTATGGTTTCGGAGCTCTTGGTCATAAGGCACAATTACGAATTTAATAATTTTGTGGTTTCAATATTAGGAATTTTGCTTCTATGATCCATAAATTGTGCTTAAAATCTTTTGGTGAAAATCACATCAAAATAGATTTGGTCGACGCGTTTCGAACTAGTCTGTGTGGTTCTTCATCTGGACAAGATGAAAAATCTGATCAAGTAACCCTTTTAAATAGAAAGTAAAGCTCCCACTAGCAGTGTGTAAAGTAACGGCTAGTTTGACTCAAATTGAAAAATAATAGTTAATTTATATTAAAAGAGTAAATCAAATGATTAAAGTTTATAATTTGAATTTTATATATTTATTTTAATAAAAATAATAATTATTAATTTAATATATTTTTGAAGAATAAAATAAATGTTTACTATTTATATATTTATTTTTAGATAATAATTTTTTATTTGTTTTTATTTTTATTGAATAAATTAAATGTTAAAAATAATTAAATAATATTTATAGTTTGAATTTATATATTTCTATTTTATTTTTAATAATTATATGTTATGTGATTCAAAACTCATCAAACCGTTATCTTTTTTATAATTAATCTTTAAAAATAAATAAATAAATAAAAATAAAAAATAAATTAAATTAATTAATTAAAAAATAAATAAATAAAATAAAATAAAAATCAAATGGATAAATAATTTTTTAAAAATTAAATAATAAATAATAATAATAAATGTATAAAAAATAAAAATAAAAATAAATTAATTTTATATTTATTTTATGTTTTTTAGGAATGAAGCGCAGGAATCGAGTATCTGCTAACCATCCACCCATCATCTCTGTTGAGGTTAACCGATTTCTTTTCGATTTCCAGGGTTTCTCTCAACTTGTGGTGGTAGAAATGGTCAATCCTCACAATAACCTCAGCGTCTTCAATGCAAATATGATGATTTGTTTTGCTCAACATGCTCCGCTGGCGCAGAGGAGTGTGATCTACTATGCTTCAGGTTAGTGACATGTTCATGAATTCTCTGACTAATTGATCGACCAGTTTCACCAATGTAAGGGGTCCCACAGGAACACAGAATCAAGTAAACACCCTTACATTCCTTCGGGCAAATCAGGTCCTTAACCAATCTAAATGAACTCCGAATGGTGCCAGAGGGTTTAAAGGTTGAAGAAACATTATGTTTCTTTAGAATCCTGGTGATTTTATACGTAGTACCTCAGATAAACGGAAGGTGAACTCCAAATAACCGATCACAGGGATCTTTCTTACCCTCAAGATCTTTTTCCGCTTTTTGAAAAGCTTTAAGACATTGACTCATGTTAATTTTATGGTATTAAATTAAAGTGAAATTTTGATTTCTGTTATTTAAATTGTTTAAGACTTTGAAAAAATGTAAGACAATTTTATATTTATATTTATATATTTACATTGAAGTTAAATTTTGATTTATAGTTTATATTATAATAAGGTAATTATTAATTGAGTTCCATTTTTTATTTTTTTATAGATTTTTAAATTTTTTTATTTTTATTTTCTATTTATAAAGATTTAAAATTTGAATTTTATAATTTACAAAATACTTCATAATACTGTAATGACCAGTTAAATTAAACTGCCCCATCTAATTATATGGATATAAATAATAACCAATTTTATAATTTATTAGATCAATTCAATTTTAACAAATTATAATTATGTAAAAGGTTTTTAATTCAAAAATAATTCAAATTTAAATTTTAAATTATATATATATATATATATAAATAATAAACTAGCACTCGATCATTTTATTAAATGATCCGCCGGAACGCTGAAAGAATTGGAGGACCCAGAATTGGAGGACCCCAACGTCAATGACGTGGGCACGCAAACGACTTGACAGCAGTCGCGAAGGTCAAATGACTTGATAGCAGCACGGCCCAGGGAGGTCGAATAGTGAGCAGGCACATGTCAAATTTTTAGTGGCGGTAAGAACGATGAGAACGCGCTTTCATTGGCTCAGCGAAAAATGACATTCGGAAAGCCAACAAAAGGAACGCTTTCAGCGTAATTAATGAAAGTGTAAATAATTTTGTTTCTGAACTTATTATGCGCCAAGCTCATGCATATTGACAGGGGAAACAAAATATCCCATGGCATTTATCTCGAGGACGTGAAAGCTAGAGCCCTCTCCGTAGTACTATCCGAAAGAGAGGAGGGAATTGGGATCTTTACTTTTAAGTGCATAACTGTTTTTTTGGTATGGGAGGGTAGCTACTAATGAAGGGGATGAAGGGGATGAAGGGGATCACTAGGGAGGAAATCTTTTCGGGATATTTGGCCCGTACAAAAATAGTTGGGTTGAAAGAGGCATTGTCCCGGGTAGCTCGGGAGCGCTTTATTATAGTGGAAAGTTCCTGTGCAATATTAAGGGAGACGGGGGATCCCTTGTTTCCCAAAGAAAGTCCCGATCCTTGTACTTCCAAAGGTGAAGGGGTGGATGAAGAACCCTCCTGCCCAAATTTCAGCATGATAATCATTGTGTGTAATTCACCCAAGTCTTGGAGCATCTCATTAAGAATTACACGCAATTTATCAAAATCTTTCATAATCATCAAATCTTTGACTGTAAAATGTTCTTGCAAAAATGATTATGCCAAATTTATATGTGATACACACTGAAGGCTAACACACAACACTCATACATGGGTTTGCAACCAGCCCCCATATATGGGTAACTATTGGTTAGTCATTGCACTACATGTCTGAACATTATTGTGATGTAGTAGAATATATGTTTAACAAAATTTAATGTAATTATGAAAAAATTATATGTGATTTATAATATTTCTGGTTAGTTCTTAATATTTTATTGATTTATTCTTAATATATGATCTATGTGGTATTAGTTCTATATATCAATTGATTATTGATTTAGCATGTTGTTTTATTGATAGCATATTAATCAATATTAATAGTATCTTATAATTTATATATTAAGTATATTTTTGAGATGTAAATTATATGGTTTGTGTGGGGTTTAGTTTTCATAGGTTTAAATTTCAAGTAGAGATTCATAATGGGAGCTAGGTATGGGGATATAACTTATCCTAAGGGGCATCCAAACACCTTTGAGTTTTCTACAATATCAAAGAAAGATCACCCTCCACTTTAGTTCAAAGTTGACCAAATAAATTTGATTTCTATGTTTATTTATTTTTTCTTAGCTTGACCTAAGTAGACTTTATGTCTCATGATTTAATTATCGAATTGGATCAATTATTTAGTTGTCAAGTGAGTTTCTATCATTCCATTTAAATTCTTTAGAAAAAACAATTTAAGTTTAAGACATTAAGGCTAGTTCATGCAGAGAATTCAAGTTACCCAGGCCAGGTGGAGATTCCAATGCAATTTAACATTAGTTCTACACTAGTCTTGAGTGTACAGGTGTTGCATGCAGTCAGATGATCAACCTAAGGAATTACCCAATTCAATTTGAGAAGAGAGATAGGTTGTGCACATGCAAGGTTAGCTCAGTTGAGAAACCCAATTGTAATACATATTTATTCATTTGATTAATGCACGAGGCATAAGGGTTTTCAACAGATTACTTTTCCGAGATAAAAATACTTGTTTCATGTCTGTTATTTCTTATTGCATGTGTGGATTTTTTATTCTAAATTGTGAATTATTGTTTACAAAGTAGTAGAGTAAGTAGAGTAAGTTTGTGTATTATGATTTTGATTAAAAATTCATAAAAAGTCACAAATATATATTATAATTTTTAAATTTTTCATCAAAACAAATGAATATCAAATTAGTAAAACTTTCATTTATCTTAAAAACATTGTAACTTATAAGCAAAATTATTTTCACAATTCATATATATATATATATATAGATATATAAATTATTTATTTAACTTAAATTAACAAAGTATTTCGATATGATCAAATCTTGTATGACCATCTCATGAATCCATCTTATTTTATCTAAAATATTCCGATATCATTTTATCAACTATAAATTAATGAAAATTTTAAATATTTCATTTTATATTATGAATGGAATATAATAAAATCATATATTATTATTACTTTAAATATAATTCAATTAATTAATTTTAAATAATTATATTTTAAAATTAATAAATTATTATATGTAAATACTTTAAAAAAATCCATAATTACTTATATTATAAGATTATATTATTAATTAATGAGTCTAATAATGTAATATTATGGTCATTGACTTATGTAAGGGTTTACGAGATCACATCCATTTGATTCAATATTTTAAGTGGAAAAAGTGGTTAGAGTTTGAAAATACTGCTTTCAGATGCAGGATTTACTATGAAACAGGAGTTCATGTCCTCAAGAGAAAAACAAAAAGAAAAAGATTCCAAAATCCAAAAAGATGGCAATTTCCAGAGTTGCCTTCTTCCGATGATGAAAATGAAGAAATGGATGGGAGTGTTCAACATCCAGAAACATAGAATCAACACAGATCCTAAGTGCAGGAAGGAAAAGAGAAGAAAATGGTTCTAGATGTGCATGCTAAGAAAACCATTGGTTTATTAGTGAGAAGAAAATGGTTCTAGATGTGCATGCTAAGAAAACCATTGGTTTATTAATGACAAAAGCTCTTGAAAATTAGCATAAGGAATTTGGAAACAACCAAGGAGACGCTGGAATAAAATGAAAACATGCATCTCAGAGCTCAGACTCAAATAAAGAAGTGCATGCAAATTTAGAAGGAAAATAATTGTCAGTTATAATGGTTGCTATTGATCAAGGAGTCTAGCCAAAGGTGGAAAAAAATAAAGGAAAAGGGGGAAACTAACTCATTATTATCAAACTTAGCCCCAATAATTTCATGTTATTTTTATTTTTTATTTAATTTATTTTTCTCTCTTTTTAGCATTGGATGAAAGGCTGATCGAATGCTTCTAGGAATCTGCAATTGTAAATTATGATTTCTGTTCGGGAAAAAAATATCATGCTCATCGAAAATGAAAGGTTGGCCTTATGTCGATTTCAAAAGGTAAGATATGACAATGTTTTTTTTAAATTATTAGTTCTATGATAATGATATTAATATATTTTGAAATTTTACTTCTATATTAATTTAACAATACTAGATAATAACAAGTGTGATATGTGACATTTTTGCGTAGTACCTGCTTCTTATGTAAAAAGTAGCGAACTTTTATGGGGTGAATGCGATCATATAAATTAGTTATATTAAGTGCATGATTTAAGCACCCCAACTTTGATGGAGGGGGAATCAAATTGCTAATAATCTATTAATACATGATAAAATAGTTTTATGAAAAAATTCGGCAATAATTAAATAATTAAACTATCAAAAAATATTATGATTAATAAAATATATTGATGGAAAAAGGTGAAAAAACATCTTTATACTTTATTTTATGTTATGAGTTGTATATAACATAATTATTTAGAGAGGTAGGTCCTTTATTTCACAAATAAGGGAATCCAATACTCCAATATAGTGTCTAGCTTGGCAGTGAATTTAAATAAAAATAATCATAGTACTTCAATGTAAACATAAAATTAATGTTAGTGAAAAATCACTTACTCTAATAATCTTGTAATTTATTTTCAAAGTATGTTTATAACACATACATATTACTAATTAGGGGTGGTAGGAGGGGGACAGTTGTTTTATGATTGTGAGGAAGTTAAAGTTTCAAAGTATTCATGGAGCTTAGGATGCATGCAAAAAAAAACAAGTTGAAACTTATGACCTCTACATTGGAATTTATTTATCCAAAGAAAACCAAGTGAGTAGTTTCTCCCACTATTTTGGGAAACTCCCTCCTTCCGTTGAACATTTGGTAAAGGGCTCATTTCTAAGAGAAAAAACATTAGAAAGTCTTATCAAAAGAATTATGAAATTAGTTGAAGGTTTCTAAAAAAAATAAGGGGATTTATATGCTAATGAAAGGTGTAAATTAAGATTGGGAGATTTAAAAATCAATGCTCAAATGAGGCCCTCTCCTATTCCTTAGAGTTAAATGGGTTTCCATTGCATAGTTATGAAGGGTTCCATTATTAATCAGTTATAGTATGACATGCAATTTTTTTTTGGATAGGTAAATTTTGTAAGATATATACCTACACAACCTTATTTTTTATTATTTAGTTGGAATCCCTCTAAAAAATATTATAATTTTTCTCAACAAGTAGGTTCAAGATTTTTTATTATTATTACATAAAATATAGCTATGTATTATCTAATGTATTTACTACAATCCAAACACATATTTTCAAATAAACACAAAATTCTCATTTTTATTTAAAAATTAATAATTTATTACTAAATTAATTATTCCTACACAAATATCTCATTTACTATCTTAATTTTGACAACGTTTTTTAACCATTTCACAAAATAATTTTATTTTACCTTAATATTTTGATACCATTTTATCAACTCTATATTTAACGAAGAGATGAATTTTATTTTATATCATGAGTTGAATATAATATAATTATGTATAATTTTTTTGCATATAATTAAATATCTCATTTAGTCTCTTAGTTTTGAGAAAGCTTAGAGACTGCAACTTTAATGTCATTTATCTATAAACCCTTTTTTGTATTTAACTATATTAACTACACGTTCTTAGTTATATTAACTACATGCAACATGAGTAAGTAACAGTCGAAAGGAATACAAGATATTATATATTGTTGGGGCCCTTGTTAATGGAAGAAGGGCCTTGATGAACCAATCTCTCTGATGGTTAGGATCGATTGGATAGCTGAGCTTTCCAATCACATCCTTGAATCTCTTCATTAGATCCCATGCAGTTTCCCCCTCTTGCTGCTTGATCTCCCACATCTATGAAAATCCCTGCTAATCTATTTGGGGTAATTTCAATTCCTTAACGAAATCTCTCTTTACATCATCTATCATTGGGTTCTGATGAGCCTCATACCACTTTATAAACCAGTATAGAGCTCTCTCCCTAAGATTAGTTTGGGATTCTATCAACTTACCTGCCTCTGGTGTCTGTCGAGCCCTCCATATGACCTCGCAGAGGTACCAGTGTTGTTCCATGTCATCATTAGCCCTCCCAGAGAACTCTGGGTATCAGGTAAATGATCCTGCCATGCTTTCTTGTGTGGGGGTTACTAGAACAAAACCCCTGACTCCCAATTGTGAAATCGGATTACTAGCACTACTGCTAATGTGTATTACTGATGTAGACTGAACACTATTCAACTAACTCAATTCCCTTAACTTAACAAAAAATTCACCTAGTGGCTAATAGACTACCAGGGGAAGGTCAGGACTAGAGCTACTTGAACTTTGGGGAATAGAGTTGCCTAGGGTTATGGGTGTCGACCCCTCTCAGAATAGTTGCTCCATTGCAACATGCAAGTCCACATCGGACGTCTCCTCGGGGTGTGCGTCATCTCCATCATACTCCTTTCCCTTCTCTATTTGGGCTAGGCTCCTATACACCTCCCGCACTTCCTTGATGGTCACTCCTATATCTTAGGAACCCACCTGACCTTCCATCTCCTTTTTCACCTGAGGTGCCTTCTCTTTGTTTTTTCTATTCCTTTCCTGTTTATCCAAATCCTTCATTACCCTTTCTCGCCACTTCTCACCAATTTGCGCCCTCCGATGTGCTTGTCGTTCCCTCAACCTACTGGAGGTCTCGACATCCATATCCCTATTCCCCTCTTCAATGTACTTGTAGCATCTCTCCCTCAGCTCCTTCCCCCAGTACTGGAGGTTTAGGTCTCCATCTTAGATTTTTTGAACTCCATTAATCCTTCGTCCACCATCAAAGCTTTGATCCATAGAGGGATCTCCTTCAACAACTCTCCACGCAACCCTGATATGAATACGTCCTCTACTTTTGAGAAAGACTGGTAACACTCAGTTACAAACTCCACTATGTATCCCTCCAAGGTAGATTGCACCCAGAAATCTACTGCTTGGGTCAAATCAGTATCTAACCAATGGAGTGCTACCAAATCTATGTGCAACCACTTGCGCTAGACCTTCTATGAGCTTCTTTGTACTGTCTTGGTCTGTAGTCTTCTCAACCAATTGTAGATCTCCTCTAGAAACTTTCCCTAGAATATCTCGTAGATATCACTGGAGTATTCAGAGAATAGAACCCGATTCTTAATAGCTTTCTCCCTTTTCTGTCTCAAATCTTCTTTCTAAGCTATGAACTGATATAGGTGGTTATTCCACCAGTTTCGTATTTCTTTCTCGAAGATACGCGATACCATGATCTAATTCCAGAATGGCATTTCAGGTCTCATCAATGGAACGATTTGTTGGCAAGGAAAAAGGTCTCTTAGGCAAGACCCATGTTCAGGATGGAGGACAACAAGGTTTTCCACAGTAGTCTAGCACAACACCGACATTTTCACCCTACTCCGAAGAGTAGAGAGTCTCACCTAAGATGTCTCGTGACCTTACTAAGGTTAGGATCAGATCAGGTATTGATCAAGCATAACATGTATCCTAAAACCCACGGGACTAGGTGCTCCAAACAAGTGTAAATACTCTGTAAAGGACAATACTCATCAACGTATTCAAGACAAAAAAACAAAATTTAAAGTAACCTGCACATTCAACTAAATCGGAAAAATAGTACAGAACTCAGACCATCAAACCCAGAACATAATGTTTTGCATTAACAACAAGAGATAGTTACATTGCTCCTTAGAGAAATCCTGGTAGAACTAATTACAATAGTGTCACATATGATAGAACAAAATGAACAGAGAGAGAAAACAGAACGAACAGAATGTACAGAGCTCTCCTACAGCTCATGTCCTTTGATCCCTACTGTGCCAACCTCCTGTCTCCACTGACCGACTGCCTATTTTTTCCTTTGCCAACGCGACTGACAGTTCTCCATTCCTTTCCACTCTGCTGTTTGCTGCATATCCCTGATCACTGGGTGTTCCACTGCTTGTTCTCTATTGCTTCCTTCTGCCATATATGCCTGTTCCCACAATATCCACGCCACCTGCTCTTTAGTTCTTCACAATCGTGACAGCTCTTTGTCTACCGTGGTTGCGTTCTACCACCTGTTATCTGCAACTCAAAAACTGTTTTATTTCAAAACAAGGGCCCCAACATATATTTTTTCAACGAAATTGAGAGAGTCTTAAGATATAAGATATTATATATTTTTTCAATGAAATTGAGAGTCTTAAGATATTGTATTACAAACAAATTAAGAATTTCCATTTGGCATTCATTTATACATTAATAATAACTATAAGTCAATCACATAATAAACCATGCGTCAATATGAAATACAAATAACACTTGAATTTTAATTTATTCATAATTTAATTATAAAATTTAATGCAATCAAATAAACATGTAGTGAAGTTTTATGTAACTCGAAGTATCGTTCACTGAAAGGATGGAGACTCGACTTTACTTTGTTGATTCTTGCACTCTTTTGTGGTTGTCCATGTATGGGTGTGAAGGATGTAGCATCCATGGCTGAATGTAACCTGTTGGGGTCCTGTGATTTGGTAGTTTGGCATACCAAATGACAAGGCAACATCGGAACCACTTTGGAATCCTAGGATCTAGCCTTCTTGGATTCAGAGAGGGATCTTTCTATATGTGTTTTCAAAGGATATATCTTTGAGGCTTATGATATGATGTTAGGCTATTTATGAAGCAAAAAGAGGTTTTTTTGTTTGTTTTTGGTGGGGAAACATTAAATGAGAAGGTCATGTAAAGTGAAGAAGGAAATAAGTGGAAGGATGTTTCAGCACGGGAAGATAGGTAAAAAAACAGTGCTAAACCATTGGGCTATGGAGTCATAAAAGGGTTTACTTGCACATCAACTATTCAAGGGTTTTCAAAGGGCAAGTCATCTATATCAGAAGATATTTTAAGTTGAGTTGATGGTATGGAACATTAAAGAGTGAGGTGAAAGAAGCAACATGTAAGAAAAAAAAGGGCAACCTAAGATCAGGTAAGGAATTTTAACCTATCTTGCTTTTGACATACTCTTAAGAACATAAAAAATATAATAAGACAAAGGGAAATCTAAGATCAGGTAAGGACTTTTAACCTAGCCTGCTTTTGAGATGCACTCAAGGGAAAAAAATTTAAGATAAACATAAAAAGAAACCTAAGATCAAGTAAGGACTTTTAACCTATCCTGCTTTTGGCATACTCTTAAGGGAAATCTTCAAAATAGTTGCTTAAAACTAAACAAGGGACAAGGATAACCATAAACTTCCTTGTTTAAGACTCTACTTGGCATGTAATGAAAAGATCATTCAAGAACAACATCTCAAGTTCTACTCAGCAAGATATGGGCTCACCAACATTCATTGACTGGTTATACTCTATTGAAATCATTCCCAAACACACATTTAGAAGAAAACATACAGATAATGATTTATCAGTGAGAGCTAGGGTACTTTGTAGTAAATCCTACTCTATATTTTTTGTTCTTTATCAGAGAATATGAAAACAATGGAAACATAAGGAGAATAACAATTATAGTAAGAAAAACATCACCAATGATTTAGATCAGGATCCAGTGAATCTGCTTCTCTATTGATGTGCAAAACCAGTTACATACTTTTATTCCAATAGCTTTTACAGTCCAATGCTTTTCTTCCCAGCCTACTATATTACAAATACTCATAAGCTCTTATTCAATAACAGTTCAAACTATTAACAATTTCCAAACCATTACAATGAATTTTCTGTGAATACTTATAGGTGCAAAGAGGAAGAGTGTTGCAGAAATGGTAGTAAATATTAATTAAGACATAGTGGGAGAAGTATTTGGATGCCCATTCTGCTTAATGACCATTGCATTAACTGATTGTACCATTTCGGTAGTTTTTCCTATTTTTATGCATATCTGGTAGGCATAGTGATAACTCCGAAGTGTTTCTTTGAAGATAAATGTGGCTGAAGTACTTTGTTTGACTTCTGAAACAAGTGACTGTCATATTTCAGGTTTTGTAGCCCCATGCCTGCTTAATAACTGTTCTAACAGTTTTAAAGAGGGTTTGTCAGTAGAATGGCTGTCAATTACTTTCTAAGGCCAGATATCTCTGACTGTACATTTAATATGTGTGCTTTTGAGGTAAAATAGGACTGTAGGTGTCATTCGAGACTCTTCTTCTACTGATCTGTCTTGTTTAGCACTTTAAACACCGATTTGCCTTTAATTTGTTCTTTAAGGCTTCTTCTAATTATCTTTCGAGCTTTCTGTCCTTTTTTGACTGTATTAACCTTTAATCGTTTGATTTCTTCGTTGATCTTCATTAATATTCCCTATCTTTGTGTCAGGGGTTTCCTGTTGCGCTGAAGGGTTTTATGTTTAATCATATCCATAAAAAATTTGATTAAGCTTGGAAATTTGACCCTTCAGCCCCTTAGGCACTGTTTCTTTGGCTGTGGGAGACCTGTGGATAAATCCACCATTAAACCTGCACACGATGACAAACCAATTATGAAATAATGCATTTCTTGGGTTTAACTACAACAGAGGGCTTTGGCAGAAGTTATGGAGCAGTGAGGAGGCATGGTGAATGCAGCAGGGAAGGGTTTAACCATGGCAGAGATGAACCAGGGTTCAAAATTAATTATGGCACGAAGACTTGGAAAGGCGGTATTAGAATACTGACAGCGGTTTTTGCGTGGGGTGAAGGTGGTAAGTGGTTTGGGACTGATCAAACGTGATGCGGTCCAATGGCTGACACGTATGCTCCTGAAAACCGCCCATTTCACGTGCAAGTAGCTTGGCCAATTTTATTTATGAAATGAGCGCGAAATGGATTTTGATTTGTTAGATCTTCGGGCTGAAGATCTACGGTTGTAGATGAGCACGAAGGTTGGAAGTTGTGCAGTGGAACATATGGTGGGGCCAGCAGGTGACGTGGGCCTGGAGAAAAAAAAACCTTTTTCACGTTGAAAATGGGTTTAGAACATTATGGAATAACGGGCGTGGAAATGCCTATGGGTCGTTGGATCTGGGGAGGGGAAACAGATCAACGGTGGAGATTACGGGAAAACACAATGGGAAGGCCCCATGTGGTTGGGTGGGACTAGTAGGAATATGTGAAAAATTGAAAGAAAATACACCTAAAAGTGGCTACGGGTGGAAAAGGAGGTCAATCAATGAGGGCCGTCGGATCTGTAAGATGGACGGTAGAGAACGCATCGCAGGATCGACAATCAGCGGAGAAATGTTCTGGGAGGAATGAGTTTGAAAGTTGAGATATACCGATGATGCGATGGTGTGATGACCAATGAGTGCAATGAATGTGATGAAGCGATGGAAAAAGACCATTGCGATGGAATAGGGACCGTTGGATTGAAAAATATCAACGGTGGAGATTTAATCGGAGGATCACATTGGTGGAGGAAAGGAATGCAGAGGGGAAAGAGGGCGATGCGTGATGCGATGTGAAGTATGAGGATCGTTGTATCTGAGAGAGATCAACGATGGAGATTTCATCGGTAGGAGAAAGGCAACACCGGTCGCGATGGAGCGATGCGATGAAGAAGTGTGATGCGACAAAACGATAGCCCTTGGATCTTTGAGGAAATGGACGGCTGTGATTATGTCGAAATATCGACCATCGGCGGGGTACAGGGTTTGGGCCCAAGAAATCAGGATCGTCGATGAGCCGATGTGTGATGCGCCGATGTCTTAGTGCTTTGGTCACAGGCTGTGGTCACAAGGCGAAGAAAGGGTCTAGGGGCTTAAGCAAAAAGCACCTAAGGCCCAAAGGAGTGGGAAAGCTTTTTCAAAGGTTTTTATGGGTTTTTTCAGGTTTTTTAGTGTTCCAAGTGAAGTAAAAAGGATTTTTAAAACCAAATAAAAAGGGTTAAATGGTTCAAAAGAGGTTTTTAAGGAAAACAAAGGTAAATGAGGGAGGAAAAGGGGGTTGTTTAGAAGGAATGAAGGATAAGAAAAGGGGAAAAATAAGTGATATGGGGGCAGTTGTGAAGATGATATTGGGGGGAATAAAATGATGGAAATGGGACCTTAGAAAACAGTTTTTTCTTCATGATAATAGTAGGGCTTTTCTGAAGATGGATCCCCTGGAAAAATGGACATATCAAGGCTTCAAGAAGTCACAGATTGCCGAAATTTGTTTCTTGAAGACTAAAGTCCTGTTTTAGCCATCTTAGTATATGAAAAATTTATAGATGGTTAACAGTAGCTCCAACTTAGGGATGGCAGCTCCTTGGAAGTGTCAAGAACCTTAGAAACTTTATCTCTAGAATGTAGATCAATGCTTTATCCTTGAAAAACTTTTCTTCCTTGATCATGCTACTTGGAAAGATGATCAATCATTACATCATAACAAATCAATTTTTTCCCAAACAACTACCTACACAGCCTACTTTCCTAAAAAAATTTCTTTAGTAGGGAGCACTTGGACTTGCAAACCCTTTGACATCAACATTTTATTCTTTTGAAAATAGGGAAAAACTAATCTAAATCTACCCCTATAACTTCCATGAGTCCAGATTAAATAGTTGGACTCAAAAATTATCTACCTAATCTACCATCTGTCAGGATTAATTTGTTTGACAAATTTCATTCTCTATATTCTAAAATAGAAATTGAAAACACAACCAAACCAGGATTAAGTTGCCTGATTTGTTGTAGTGTCCATGGAAAAAGAAACCAGCTGCACATAGACTTATTTGCAGAAAATTAAAACAAAACTGTGAAGGCTCAAGATCTAAAAATTACAAGCATCCTTCATTCTTTCTTTCAACTCTGGTTTTGATCTTTTGGAGCTGTCTTTTTCTTCTTTACTTGGTTCAAGTTTTCAGCATGTTATAACCAATCTTCTTTGTACCTTTTACTCAGGTTTTGATCTAATTAGAGCCATTCTTTTCTTTTGATTCTTTGGTTCAGATTTTGAGCATATTAGAACTAATTATTTCTCTATCCTAATCTAGCCTACTAATAAGTCAAGATTAAACAGTTTGGAAAATATTCTTCACTAGCCTATCAGCAGTAAATTGAAATCTATCTAGTCATGATTAGGCTGTATGACTAAATAGCAGTGCTCTCTTTTGGTAGTGGAATTTAGGCTTGCACACTTTCATATTTTTCTTTCTTTTTTGGTATGGGGCTGTACCTTTCTTCTTTTAATTTGCCCTCTTTTTCTCTTTTCTATTTTTTTATTTTTCTCTTTTCTCAAAACTCAAAGCAGAAAAAAAAAAACTAACTAAATGCCCACAGTTTGAGCTTTATTGACATTCCTACCTACCCTAATCTAACTCTGAAATATTTACATGTTTAGCTGATGAATTCTCTTTTCCAATACATCCAGGAAATCATATGGTTCCATGACTGGTCTTTGCTCATCTCTTTGAGCATGTTAGAAAAACAAGGCCACTCCCATCTCACTTGTTCTTTAGTAGCAGTGCTAACAAAATTTTTTTACATTTGGTGATACACTGCTTCTAACAATCTCTATCCCTTCTTCAAATGTCTTCAAAAAATGAGTGAAAGGATCTTGAAATAATACCTGGCTGGGAGTATTAGACATGTAAGTTTCAACCAGGATCATTTTTTCTTCCACTGGATCAAGGAAAAGATTCTTTTGAGAAATAAAATCTTCCTCATCTTCATTGTGATCTGAATTGGAGGACTCATCATATATTTCAATGTTATCCTCTTGTAATCCTGGTATGTTCTGACTCAGTGGAATGAACTTTGTGAAGAGGTCACTATATTCTTGAGTAGGGGTCTCTTTGATTACCTTAACCCTTTCAGGAGAAGGTTCTTTATATTCATCATGCTCAAGAAATTCTTCATTGTTTTCCTCCTCAACCTTTGAGCTAAAAGACTGTTGATTCCCAATCACATGAAAACTGTTACTGATGAGTTGCAATGAAGCAAAGAAAAGATTCATAGATTCTTTGCCTTCTTCTGCACTTTTAAAGCTTTCTTTATCAGTGTCATAAATAGCCTGCTTTGGCTCATTACTTCCTTGGAGTTGGTGGAACTAATCTTCCTCCCACAAATCTAATAATGATGGTCCTGCAAGATCAACTTCTGTTTGGAGAACATCATCATTAGATAGATCAAAATTAGGAAAATCATTAATTTAAGTAATGTAACCAATCAAAAATACTGGATTATCAGCAGGTCTTTCTTTGTTTTGATCTACAATAGAACTTTCCAAATTTTTACAACAAAGTTTATTAGGTGAATGGGCAAGTGGGTTTTTTTTATAAAAAAATTTAGAGACTAGATGTTTATTGATAATCTGATTGATTTCTTCTTTTGACAAAGGGGAAGATGTTTTTATTTTTCTTTGAGTAGAAGTACAACAGTTCTCTTCCCCTTGTGTTAACTGGTTTTGAGGCTAGATGTCTTCTTGAGCCTCACCTAGAAGGGATGAAGAATCATTATTTATGTTTGCAGGGATATCTTGAGGAATTTCTTTTATTTCTTGATTGTTTTCTTTCTCAACTAATTCCTCTAGGTTCTTTTGATAGCTAGGATGCATTTGAAATTCTTGAATGGCCGTTAACAGGTCTTCAGGATGCATATTAACCAAAGCCTCATCAATATTTAACAGATATTGTATGATGTTTTGAGATAGATCACAAAAATTTGCATTCCATGGTAAAGATGAAGGGTTATCTCTATATTCTTCATAAAATACTTGGTGCATGTCTCTTAAAGAAAACAAGCTCTTAGGTTCTAACCATTCGTACCAATCCCTTGCCTTTCCTCCTAATGTTAACATGAACATTTTCATAAGGCAGTCTTCATGCCATTCAGTCTTTATCTTCCATACATGTATATGAAATTTAATGAGATGTAACAATGGGTCATCAAAATTTTCACCTTGAAAAACAAGAAGTTTATCATCCCAAAATACCTGGGGCATCTTATGTGGGAACCCAGGGATATGATCTCTACTCATTTTGGCATATCTTCGTTGTATCCTTGGAATCATGTTTGTAAATAATAAAAGAGGTCATTGTGTCTATTCAACCAGTTCAGAGTCTTCTACTGGTGGAGTTATTTGGTCCTTTGGGAGTTGTGGAGTTGCCAGGTGGAGGATTTCAAATGTTTTAAGATGAGTTTTCATCAACCATCAGCAATTGAATACCAACCTAAGGAGGTTTGTGGATCTTCTGAGCTCTTAAGGATGTAATTCACTCAGAACTTCCCCAGTGGAGTCGCCATTATGTTGGGGTCCTGTGATTTGGCAGATTGGCATACCAAATGACAAGGAAAATAGGAACTAGCCTTCCTGGATTCAGAGAGGGATCTCTCTATATGTGTTTTCAAAGGATATATCTTTGAGGCTTATGATATGATGATAGGCTAGTTATGAAGAACAAGGAGGTTTGTTTGTTTTTTTTTGGTTGGGAAACATTAAATGAGAGGGTCATGTGAAGTGAAGAAGGAAATAAGTGGAAGGATGTTTCAGCATGGGTAGATAGGTCAAAAAATAGTGCTAAACCATTGAGCTATGGAGTCATAAAACATTTTACTTGCACATCAACTATTCAAGGGTTTTCAAAGGGAAAGTCATCTATATCAGAAGATCTTTTCAGTTGAGTTGATGGTATGGAACATTAAAGAGTGAGGTGAAAGAAGAAACATGTAAGAAAACAAAGGGTAGCCTAAGATTAGGTAAGGACTTTTAACCTATCCTGATTTTGACATACTCTTAAGAACATAAAACATATAATAAAACAAAGGGAAATCTAAGATCAGGTAAGGCATTTTAAGCTAGCCTGCTTTTGACATGCACTCAAGGGAAAAACATTTAAGATAAACATAAAAAGCAACCTAAGATTAGGTAAGGACTTTCAACCTATCTTGCTTTTGGCATACTCTTAAGGGAAATTTTCAAAACAGTTGTTTAAGACTAAACAAGGGACAGAGCTAACCATAAACTTCCTTGTTTAAGACTCTACTTAGCATGCAATGAAAATATCATTCAAGAACAACATCTCAAGTTCTACTCAGCAAGATATGGGCTCACAAACATTCATTGACTGCTTATACTCTATAGAAATCATTCCCAAACACACATTTAGAAGAAAACATACAGATAAAGATTTATCAGTGAGAGCTAGGGTACTTTGCAGTAAATCCTACTCTATATTTGTTGTTCTTTATCAGAGAATATGAACACAGTGGAAACATAAAGAGAATAAAAAGTACAGTAAGAAAAACATCACCAGTGATTTAGATCAGGATCCAATGAATCTGCCTGTCTATTGATGTGTGAAACAAGTTACATAATTTGAGTCCAATAGCTTTTATAGTCCAATGATTTTCTTCCTATCCTACTATATTACAACTACTCAGAAGCTCTTACTCAATAACAGTTCAAACTATTAACAATTTCCCAACCATTACAATGAATTTTCTGTGAATACTTATAGCTGCAAAGAGGAAGAGTGTTGTAGAAATGGTAGTAAATATTAATTAAGACAGAGTGGGAGAAGTATTCGGATGCCCATTCTGCTTAATGACTGTTGCATTAACTGATTGTACCATTTTGGTAGTTTTTCCTATTTTTATGCATCTCTAGTACGCATGGTAATAACTCCGAAGTGTTTCTTTGAAGATAACTGTGGCTGAAGTACTTTTTTTGACTTCTGAAATAAGTGACTGTCCTATTTCAGGTTTTGTAGCCCCATGCCTACTTAATAACTGTTCTGACAATTTTGAAGAGGGTTTGTTAGCAGGATGGCTGTCAATTACTTTATGAGGCCAAATATCTCTGATTGTGCATTTAATATGTGTTCTTTTGAGGTAAAATAGGATTGTAGGTGTCATTCGAGACTCTTCTTCTTCTTATCTGTCTTGTTTAGCACTTTAAACACTGATTTTCTTTAAGGCTTCTTCTAATGGGTGCGGAAATGCCTATGGGCCGTTGGATCTGGGGAGGGGAAATAGATAAACAGTGGAGATTACGGGAAAACACAATGGGAATCCCCCATGTGGTCGGGTGGGACCAGCAGGAATATGTGGAAAATTGAAATAAAATACACCTAAAAGTGGCTGCGGGTGGAAAAGGAGGTGAATCAATGCGGGTCGTCGGATTTGTAAGATGAACGATGAAGAACGCATTGTAGGATTGGAAATCGGTGGAGAAAAGTTCTGGGAGGCATGAGTTTGAAAGTTGTGATATGTCGATGATGCGATGGTGTGATGACCGATGAGTGTGATGAGTGCGATGAAGCGATGGAAAAGGGCCAGTGCAATGGAATAGGGACCATTGGATCAGAAAAGATCAATGGTGGAGATTTAATTGGAGGATCGCATTCGCGAAGGAAAGGAATGCAGAGGGGAAAGAGGGCGATGCGCGATGCGATGCGAAGTGCGAGGACCCTTGGATCTGAGAGAGATCAACGGTGGAGATTTCATCAACAGGGGAAAGGCCAAACCCGTCGCGATGGAGCGATGCGATGAAGAAGTGCGATGCGATGAAACGATAGCCGTCAGATCTTTGAGGAAATGGACGGCTGTGATTATGTTGGAATATTGGCCATCGGCGAGGTACAGGGTCTGGGCCCAAGAAATCAGGATCATCGATGAGCCGATGGGTTAGCGCTTTGGTCACAGGGCACGGTCACAATGTGGAGAAAGGGGCTAGGGGCTTAAGAAAAAAGCGCTTAAGGCCCAAAGGAGCGGAAAAGCTTTTTCAAAGGTTTTTATGGGTTTTTTTTAGGTTTTTTAGTGTTCTGGGTGAAGTAAAAATGATTTTTAAAGCCAAATAAAAAGGGTTAAATGGTTCAAAAGGGGGTTTTAAGGAAAACAAAGGTAAATGAGGGAGGAAAAGGGGGCTTTTTATAATGAATGAAGGATAAGAAAAGGGGAAAAATAAGTGATATGGGGGCAGTTGTGAAGATGAGATGGGGGGAATAAAATTATGGAAATGGGGCCTTAGAAAATAGTTTTTTCTTCATGATAACAACAGGGCTTTTCTGAAGATGGATCCCCTGGACAAATGGACATAACAAGGCTTCAAGAAGTCACATATTTTCCTAAAATATTTTTCTTGAAGACTAAAGACCTGTTTTAGCCATCTTAGTATATGAAAAGTTTATAGATGGATAACATAACCAACTCACTTATTGACCTCCTAGCCTACTCCTTGGGTACTCTTCTTCCCCACATACCCCAGAGTTGTAATGGGGCTATAATATAATGGAGAAGTGCTAGCTAGTGGAGGAGAGAACTCTTTGCTCAAGAACACCCCTTCTCAAAATAAAATCTCCATTATACCAGACCCATTATAGTCATATTCACTTTAAAATTATCATTATCTCATTCATCCAACAATACAGAATAAAAAGGTCCATCCCCATAGCTTTCCCCTTCTTTTATAGGAGGATTCATAGGTGACACTTGGAACTTCATGCATAAATAATTATTTTTATTTATCAAAAGTTTTGATTATTCACCCACCCATGTTTCACCCTATCACCAAGGCTCTCCAAAACTATTTACTTAAATTTTAATTCAAAAATAATATTTTTCCTTAGGCCAACATGACTCTCTATTTCTTCTCTTAGTTGCCTCTTAATCCCCAATTTCTATTCCTTAATTTGTGATCATTATGAATTCAACTGATAGGTCTCATATTTGGTCCCCTAACTACATCATAGTTTAAATCAAATTGACTCTTAGATGTAGATCATTTTTTTGGCTCTTGCCATATGGAGGTTCTGTAAAGTTTCTCTAATTTAATTTATCAATCTTTATTTTAATTTTCCACCCAGTTTTCTTAATGGGTCTAGGATATTCTAGGATTAATTTTTCTAATTAACTCTACTCCCCTTTTGTCCCTTTTCTTATTCAACCTTATGTACTTTGGAGTTACTCTATATTCACATTTTCTACCTAATATTTTCCAAATGTGAGAAGGGTGGAGTTATTAATTGCTGCAATCTCTTATTTATTCCTATTCTGCCTTTACCCCAAGATTCATTTTTGTTTAGGTAACTAATTTACAAAACTTCATTTACCCTATTTATGTGAATTAGTATGATTATCATGTCTTAATTATATTTCAGAAGTTTCTTGTTGATAGCAAGGATGCTAGGTGAGGCATGTCCTTCAAAAAATTCCATTCGAAGTTCCAAGGGTGTCACATCAGTCCATTTCTTGATGCCAAGGGTGTAAATTCGGCCATGGCCTTCAAGAATATCCTTTCGAAGCTCCAATGGTACCATGATAATTAGTTTCTCCTTGATTATAAGGATTCCAAATCAGTCATTCCCTTCAAGAACTTCCCTTGAATTTCCAAGGGTGTCGCGTCACTTTCACTTCAACAATCGAGTGACTATGAGGGGGAAAATAGTTGTGAAAATGGAGACCACTATCCTATCCTATGTCTCTAGCTATAGCGAGACTAATGGTTGTAAGGATAAAAGAATCCACCTTTATGTTATGAATCCATCACATTATTAGACATAATGGTCAATAGGTCCATCACACCCATTATCATCATAACATCAAAATGGCATGTCAAATCATTTTCATGTTCATTAAAAGTAAAAGTCAGTTATCTAGATCCTCAACATGAGGTCCTTCAAGAATCAAGCATGATCCCAGAGGCTATATCTAGGAATATGTAATATCAAGGTTAGTCCACCAGAGTGGGGAACTACAATGCACATGTGTCCCAAGGTGGTCCCCTGCCACACTCAAAAAATTGTGAGTAACATCGAATCACAAAAACAGTCATCAAAATATATAAACATGATGAGACATCATTGAAATGTTCATTGGCCACTAGCACAAATTGAATTAGAAATAAGTACATCACTATCCATCATCACATGAAATAACATTAATCATATCATCAAACTCTAATGTCCTAAAGAGTAATTTATGTGTCATAATGCAATCTTAAAGTTAAAATAATGTCTATCAAAAATAAAAAATTATATAATTGTGCTTTAAGGCATTCTTCTTTGGAAACAACTCCCCTAGCTTCTATTGTGAGAAGATTGAATATTTGTGTGCTGTTAAATTGATAGTTAGAAAAAAATTCAAGTAAAAAATACCTATCAAATCTACAAACGCTCAAAGCTTTAGGGGTTCGGAGGCCAAATGTTGAATCCCACGAATTCTTGTTCAATTTCCAAAATAAAGTTGGCGAGAGGGGGCAAGTAGTGGGGTTGTCCACATGGGACCTCCCCTCTGCCTGCTCAGTGAGGCTCTCCGTCAACTGTCTCTATGCCAGGCTAATGGGAGATAGAGAGTTATCATCTGCACATGTCCAATCCATCAGAGTGAGGTCAGTCAAGGGGGGGGGTGAGAATAGAAATGAGATAGGGACATGGGGAAAATATTGGCGTTTAAATTTTCTATGGAGGTAAGGCCAAGCGGAAGTGGAGCAAATTTCTTTAAGGGGTTGTGGGAAGCTGCGGGAGGTGTTGTAGTCACTGGTTCCAAACCATTCCTTATGATTTCTTGTACTAGTTCTCGAAAGCACGACTCTTGAATGTGATAAACCTTGCGAGACGGGCGGGGCGTGGATTTCTTGGCTATCTTGGATGAGCATTTTCTCATGCTCAGTCGTTCCACCATTCTCAACCTATATGTTTGCGTTTTTTCTTCCAATCACATAAGCTTTTCTTTGGGAATCAAATAGTGTCTAACCTCAGCTAGCTCTGAATTAAAATTGGCTTGTTGAATATATTTTTTTAAATAGGATAATAGTAAACATGATTCTTAATATTGTTATGAAACCAACTCCAAAATTAGAATAAAAGAGAGATCAACACCTTATAAATCATCCACTTCGAGGGGGAAACCTCCTTTACATTAAATAAATGAACAATTCATGGATGATACAAATGAAAAAACCTCCTTTCTATATATAGGATTCCATAGGGTCACAATATCATCCTAGCCGACTTAAAAATAATAATGTAAGGGCACAACAATAAAAATATGGGAGCTACAGGGGTACAAAAATAATAATAAGGGGGCTACACTAACAACAATAAGGGACTCCACTAGTAATATAGGGACCTAACATGCCCCTCTCCTTTAAAAAAGTGTTGTCTTAAATGCTTGAGTAGCTTTGGATGATTCTGTATAAAATTCTCATCCTCCCATATGGAATGCTAAATGGGTAATTTGTTCCACTTGATGAGATACTCTGAAATTGATCGATTTCATCGATTTTGAGTTCTTATTTTTGTGACTGCTTGAGGTTCCAATATGATTTTTCCTTCTTCATCAAGTTTTGGAAATACTGATTGAACTGGAAGTTTGTCACCTATAACCTCCTTTAATCATGAAACATGGAAAAATAGGTGTACTCAAGAAGATGAAGGAAGCTCCAATTTGTATGCCATAGTACTAATCTTTTGCAACACCTTGTAAGGACCATAGTAATTTGGTGATAATTTATTATCCTTCTTAGCTTGCTTTAGGGAAATTTGTTTGTATGGTTGTAGCCGTAAAAATACCCAGTCTCCTATATCAAAACTTCTCTCATTGCAATGTTGATTTGTCTGTTGTTTCATTCGATTTTGTGCCAAATTTAGGTTATCCTTTAAGAGTTGGAGAACTTGTTGTTGATGCTCGATGTGATCTTCCACTACTTGAACCTTAGAATTTTCTCTTAAAGATGATGTGATGGACAATGGATGATATCCATAAAGTACCATCAATGGGGTCATTTTTGCTGCAGTATGGAAGGAAGTGTTATACCCATTGTGTTTGTTTATCACATACAAAAGAACGAAGATATCCTTCCAAACATTTGTTCAGTATCTCATTTTTCCCATCGGATTGAGGATGATCAGATCATTTATGAGCTAGTTGAGTACCCAAACAAGAAAATAATTCTGTCTAAAAATTTCCAGTAAAAATTGGATCTCTGTCACTTACAATAATATTTGGGTTTCCATGTAGCTTTTGAATTGTTTCCATAAATGCAGTAGAAAATATACTTTGTTTGAATGGATGAGATAATGCACAAAAGTGTGCATACTTGGTAATTCTATCAACTACCACCATGATGACACTCTTTCCTTTGGGTTTAGGTAAAACTGTGATAAAATCCAATGAAACCTCCTCCCAACATTGACTTGGAATGGTTAAAGGTTGTAGCAGACCTAGGGTCTTGATTGTCTCAACTTTATTTTTCTGGGAAACCAAACACTCTGCCACAAACTTTTGAATATTAGATTTAAGGCCATCTTGGAAAAATTAAGTTCTTCTCTTTTTGGTAAGTTTTTAAAAATTTCTGAGTGTCCTCCTATGGGAGAGATGTGCAATTCCAAAAGAATATTTTGTTTTAGTTGGGAATTCTTACAAAGATATAAGCAATATTTTTACCATAAGGAATCATTTTTCCAACTAAATGTATCAGATGTACTGGGATCTTGCTGCAACATTTGAATGAGTATCCACATTTCTTTGTAATTCTTCCATTCCTCACTTGCTTCACTTGCTTTGGTTATCCAATATGGTTGGATAATAGAAATGGCACAAAGAAATTCTTCCACCTTCTCATCCTTTCTTGAGAGTGCATCTGCAACAACATTTAGCTTCCCTTTTTTGTAGATGATTTAAAAGTCATAACCAAACATCTTTATGACCCGTTTTTGCTACTCTTCTGAAGATAGTCTTTGTTTCATAAGTATTTAAGACTATCATGATCAATTTTTACCTTAAAGTGTGTTTCCATTAAGTAAGGTCGTCATTTATTTAGTGCATGTAGTATTGCCATCATTTCCTTCTCATAAATAGCTTTTTGTAAATAATTTCCTTTGATTGGGTGACTTTAAAAAGAAATGGGTCTTCCTTCTTGCATTAAAACAACACCAATTCCATTTCTTGAGGCATCACATTCCACAATAAAGGTTTTTGTGAAGTCTGGCATAGCTAATACTGGTTCTAGGAACATTGCCTCTTTAAGATGTTCGAAGGCCTTAGTTTCTTCAAGAGTCCATGAAAATGCATATTTCTTCAATAATTTTGTTAGAGGTGATTCTATTCTCCCATAACTCTTAACAAAATTGTGATAATAACCTGTTAACTCGAGAAATCCTTGCAAATTCTATGTGGTTGTGGGGACTTTCCATTCCTTAATTGCTTTAATTTTGTTAGCATCTACCTTAGCACCCTCCTCAAATACAATATGACCCAGATATTCCACCTCTTGTACTCCAAATAAACATTTGGAGGTATTTTCATATAATTGTTTCTCCTCCAATAGTTTTAGCACCCTGTCAACATGTTGAACATGATCCTTGCAAGACCTGATGTAGATTAGTATATCATCAAAAAATACTAACATAAAGTTTATAAAGAATGGTTTGAAAATGGAATTCATCAACCCTTGAAATGTAGAAGGTGCATTGGTAAGGCCAAAAGGCATGACAAAAAAATCATAATGACCCTCATGAGTTCGAATGCTATTTTCAAAATATCTTTTGTCTTCATTTTAATTTTATAATATCATGAACGAATATCAAACCTGGTAAAATAAATTGCTCCAAGTAATTCATGCAATAATTCATCAATCACAGGAATGGGAAATTTATCTTTAATAGTGAGCTTTTTGTGCTCCCTATAATCTGGACACATTTAATAGTGAGCTTTTTGAGCTCCCTATAATCCAGACACACGCACCATGATCCATCCTTCTTGTGCACCTATACTACTAGAGCAGAGAAATAACTCTGACTAGGCTGAATTATGCCATACTCTAACATTTCTACAATCATATGTTGAATTTTTCTCTTTTGGACATAAGGATATCTGTATGGCCTTAAGTTTCCTGCAATCAAATGAATAGCATGATCATGATCATGAACAGGTGGGAGTCCTTTGGGAGTTTCAAACACCTTGGAATGATCATCTAAGACTTTTTGGAGATGTTGAGAAATAGATGATTTTGATGTTGGAAATTCTAGTGAGCATAATTGTGCAATTACACCTCATTTTTCTTTCTTCAGAAGCATTTTCATGACATTAGAGCTTATTATATTTCCCCTCTTCCCTGTGATATCCCATAATTAAAATTCCTTTCCTTCCAAATTTTTTTTCAAGAAAAGTTCTTGAAAATTAAAAGCTATCATCCCCAAAGATTGTAACCATTGTACTCCTAGTACAACATCAACACCTCCAATTGGAATGGAAAGCATTGGAATATTAAATACATATTATGCCATGGTTATCTTTATATTATGGCATTTTCCAGAGAAATTTATAGTTCCTCAATTTTTAACCATCGCTTGACACTTTGGTGTTGGGTATAGGAAGCAATTCAATTTCTTGGCTACTTTACAATGAACCAAACTATTGGTACTACCTGAATAAATCAACACTATTACCTTTTTCTTCTTGATATATCCTTCTATCTTGAGAGTTTGAGGAGTGGTAATTCCGGCCAATGCATTACAGGATATGGACAAGGTCATTATTCTTTCTCTAGGGTTGGTTCCTTGTGTATATCCTCTTCTTTTGAAGTTTCTTGTTCACTTTCTTCCTCGTCTTCACAATCTATGTAAAATAATTTCTTCTCAGCACACTTATGAACTTTAGTGTATTTTCTATCACAACTGTAGCAAAGTCCTTTTGCTCTTTTTTCTTCCAATTTTTGTGGTGTCAACCTTATAGGTTGTGGAAGTCAAGGAGTAGCAACAATTCCATCTTTATAGATGTGAGTGGTAGGCTTCCTGATAGCCATAATTTTATATTCAAATCTTCTTTCCAACATGAATGCCTTCTCCAATGAATCAGGTTCCCAAGGACGAACCTCATGTTGGATGTTATCCTTCAAAGCCCCTATTTAGATATCAGTCATGTGTTCCTATGGAATATCAACTACCCTTATATTCAATTTTTGGAACTCCTCAATGCAGTCCACCACTGAACCCTTCTGTTTGAGATTTATCAATTGGCTAGAGAAGGTCTTTCACTCTGTATCCTCATAATGTACTATCATTTCCTCCATAAAAATTGACCAAGTGAAAAAAACATTTACGGGAGCAAAGCCATTGATACCATACAAATGTATTTTTTTATAAATATAAAGTTGAAATGTGTACCTTTTGTGTGCTTTGAACATTATTGAGATCAAAATATTGCTCTATTTGTAGTATCCATGTTATAGGATCCTTGCCATCAAACTTTCTCATATCGATCTTTGGAATGTGGTGGGTCTTCAATCCAACATTAGAGTTTATGAAATCATGATTAAAATTTATTTTGTTCTAATCATGATTTTCCTCTACTATATTTTTTCCATTAGGAATAATTTCTTGTATCGACTTTGTTAAACCTTCCATGTATGCTTTTAAATCATTCTTCATGTCTTTCATTTTTTCTTGCATGCCATTCTTCAAACCATACATCTTAGCTTCCACTCCTTTCCTCAAAACATCCATATTAGCTTCCACGCCTTTCTTCAAAACTTCCATTTCATTTTTTGTTTCTCTTTGTGAGAGCGAAAGTTGTTGAACTTGATCTTGTAATTTTGATATATCATGTTGCACTTCTTCCTCTTCATGAGATATATTAGAGACTTATGGCAGCTTAATGGGTGTTGAATTCTTCTTAGGGGGGATTTTAGAACCCAATACGGATATATAAGCTTCAATATGCCCTTGGAATCACTTTGAACTGATTTTTCAAACAAGACTTATGAAATTTGAAACAAATACACACCTTTTTCTTGCTTTTGAGGAGCTTGACATTGAAATTGATGTATCTCTGTAATTTCGAATAGTCGAGATTTTATATTTAGGCTAGTTATAGACCTTTGAATTTTCTTTCCAATGCCATAGGTCTGACGTGATTTAGATTATTCAAGGAAAATTTATGCCCAAACTACCACAATGACCTAATTAAGGATTGGTTTAGTACAAAAAACTTGTACGGAATGCCACGTGTCACTGTTTCCTCTTTAAGCTTTGAAATTGATACAAAGGAATCTACATTCTACATACTTTTGACCACTTTTTATAGAATTCCAATCTGATCCTCAGAGAGAGGGTTATGACAATTTTCCCAAGGTCACCTCTTTGAGATGAAATTCGGGAGACTGCAAAAACCCTAACTTCCACAGATCATATCTTCGAAAATATTGCACACCAAGATCTGAAATTTTTACATGAAGTTCCTTGGAATTTATTCGCAAATTGTTTTTTTTAAGCTTCTAAACATTCGTAGAAAGAAATTTATAGTGAAAATGTCAAGATGACCTGTTTGAAGTAGCGAAACACTAGAATCCAAAGATCTGATACCAAATGTTATGAAATCAACTCCAAAAATAGAAGGAAAGAGAGATAAACGCCTTATAATTCATCCACTTCGAGGGGGAGTGTTACACTAAAAACTGTCACCTTGACATTCTGCTGACTATATGAGCTCATTAACACTCATACATGCCTCCTCTGCAAGTCTTACAACCTTTAATCCTCATGTCAAGCCCTGAAACAGGAGGAAAAACCCTAAAAATCTCTAAAACTTTGGGTACGCAGGTAACATGAGGCCTACCTGCGTTCCTAGCTCGGGTACGCAGGTAATACACTGCTTACCTACGTTTTAGAACACAGTTTTCCTTTGAAATGCCTGCGTACCCTCCTCAAATTCAAAAAGGTGAGAAAGTAAAGTCAAAAATCTGATTTGAGGTCAATTCTAGAAGGTTCTAGATGAGATTTTTTGGGGATGAGTACGCTTTGATAAGGTGCATGTATCCCTCACCTTAAGGAAATAATCCCTTGATGTGAGGATTCTATCCCTTTGAAGGAGGATTCTATCCCTACAAAGGTGGAATCCTAACCTCCTTATCTGCTCTATAAAAGGAGGCATTGGGTAGCCTCAAAGGGTTAATAAGTTAATGAACAAGTTTTTGGAGATTGAGAATTAGAGTTCAAGCTTTAGGTGTGATTGAGCTTGAAGTGCTGTTGAGATTTAGTCCTCTTTCTATTGAGATTTTGAGAGGAAAGATCACATACCTCTTTGTGCTTCTGGAGGAAGAGTGCAAGGCCTATCAAAGTATAGGAGACTCTTGTTTCGGACCCCGGGAAGGCCTTTCGAACATCAAGGCAAAGGTTGTAAGGTTCTTCTGTATATTTTAAGATTAATAAAATCAATTTTTTTTTTCTCAATAAATTGTCGTTCGATTGTTTAATTCAATAAGCCGTCGTTTGATCATTTATTTCATAGATTCCTTGATCACTATGATAGGTATGTTTTATGATTATTTGTTGTACAGGTGCTATTGATATTTTCTTGTTTGTGATTGCAGATCAAAAAAAGACGACACTTTGTGACGAAAGAATCATTGTTGCGACGAAAGATCTCTTGTTGCGACGAAAGAACTATTGTTGCGACGGAAGGATTCTTGATGCGACGGAAGCACTACGACTGCAAATAAGCATTTGGATCTAAGGTAGGATCGACACCCTCATAGAATTTATTTGTAAAACGAATATACTTAGAGAAAGACAAACTTAGTTGTTCGTTTGTTGCTAGATTGTATTTTGACACTAGGGAGATCGGTCTTGTCCGCAAGAACGATTTATCCGGCCAACAAATTGGCGACTTCACTAGGGAAAGAACTTGTTGTTTTTGGTTCTCTTTTATTTTGATTTGAGGAAAAAATTTTCCTAATTTTTGATTGATGGATATCTTCCTGGGTAGCTTAGGTTTTCTCTGTTTTTTTTAATTTTGAAATCCTTTAAGTTTTTCTTGAACTTTTCTGGGGACCACACTTTGTTCTTTTGCACAGTGCGGGAAGTTTCGCACTTTCCTTGAGTAAACAGTGCGGGACTGCACCTGTTACTTCTGGAAGCCTGGAGACCCTGTTAAAATTTTGGAAAAACTTCGGATTTCTTTTTTCAGTTTAGTTTAGATTCGTTTTAGGATTCTTAGCATCTACCCAGATCTATATTTTTCTGTCAAAAATCTCTTGTTTATGAATTTCTTTCAGCCAATTCTTCATCTCATCAATCTCCATTAAGTTAATTAGGTGTTTTGAGTCTCTTTTTTGAGAAATTCTTAATTTGATTTCCTTTGGTCATTACTTGGAGGTTTGTCTCAGTATTTTCACAATTTTCCATCTTTTTTCTAAATTGTGTATGAATGTTAATCGCCCTTGAGTGTTTTTTGATCTTTGGAACTCTCACCCGATTTTCTTGACTTCCACTTGATTTGTTCTTAGATTACATTAGAATCATCTTGTGTTTGAGAATTCTCTTGCATAGATCACATTTTCATAATTAGAATTCTCATTTTCAGAATATGAATGAAAAATGTGCATAGATTACATTTGCATACTTTTCATGTGAATTGTGCATAGTTTACATTCTGAAAAATCAATTCTAGATTTAGATCAGTTTTCTTTGATTTGAATTTAGATGTTTTTATGCTTGTTTTAAAAACAAAAAAATAAAAAATTGTTTTGGAATTGATTTGCATTAGTTTTTCTTGATGAAATTAGTGCATTAGAGAATTTGTTATATTTTCTCTTATTCATCAATTTTCTGCATTGTTGGAAGTGTATGGAAACTCTCTCCTTACTTTAGTTAGGATTCATCGAATTGAAAATATTACATTATCATATTCGATTGCATTCAGTTTTGGTTCGGGTCATAACACCATTGGTTTCGTATCCATTTACCCTTTTGAGTAATAACAGCCTAATAACACAGCGCTTAATTAAAATTCATCTAGTAATTTTTACATTTTTAGGGCTCTTATCACCAACATAGCTTAGGCTAGTATCTTGGAGTAGGGAGTAATTAAATCTCCAAGGTAGTAAAACCAAACAAGTAGATAAATCTTGCTGTAGGAAATAAATCCAATTGTAATTGGTACATTTTGGGACGCTTCTCTTAAAGGAGTCAATCACGAGATCATGTCCGAACCTTTGAGACAATCAATTCTATTTCATTGAGGAAGATAGAAGATTTTGCGCACATTACAAATGGTAAACCTCGGATTAACGATTGTCGAGGAGCCTGGGGTCACTTGTCGGTAAACCTCAGATTAACCATGTCGAGGAACCTTCAAGGGGATTGAGCTTTGTTACTCTGCCCTTGCGCATAGGATCGGATCGTAGACTGTTCCCCCAATTGTATTTGTTACTGTTGGTAACCTTAGTGTCCATAAGCTTAAGATTATTTCCTAAGGTGACGGTGAAGGAAAGATCTCACTATACCTGGAGCAGATGTCGACTAGACTCACTTGGACTCTCTGGGGGGTTCTCTTCACACGAGATGGTTTTGTGAAGAAACTTGTGCCAGTCTGTTTCATTAAGCAGGTTTTCGGGGTAAGCTGTTCAGCGCCGCTACGTATTAAATTCTACGATGTTGGATTTCATCACCAACTAGTGTTTTTAGTACGAGAATTTACTGTTTGTGTGTGGTTTGACTCCTAGATTTGATAGCGCGTGTTAATTTTTTTGTTTTTACTTTTAGAGACCATAGGTGTGAATTGTGAATTTTAATTGTTAGGTGTGAATTGTGAATTGTTAATTTTAGTTTTAATTGTTAATAAAATTCACTGAAGTTGAATATAATGGCAACTGTCCCGGAATTTACCAACCAAGGAGCTCCTCTTAACGAGAATCCTAGTACTTTTCCTTGCTTTGGAAATGTTGGTCCTCCTTATATGGCTACTTTGTCATTACCTGGATTTACAATAGGTTTACCGATATGGTTATTTTCAACTTCGTTGGCCCCGAATACTCCATTTGTTCCACCTCAACCGGATGCTTCACTTCAACAGATTTCACCATCTCAACATCACCAACCTTCTGTTGACCCTTTACCTTCTTCGCCTAATATTTCTTCCTCCATTTCTTCCTCTTCGCTTGGTAAAAGCCTTGACGCTAGTAACCAGGTGACAAAGAAGAAGAAAGGGAAGAAGAAGAAGAAGAAGAAGCAGCAAGATAAGAAAGAAGTCAACCAACCAACCATGGTTGTAAATGTTAGTTGTGTTGAGGAAACCTCCAACATGCATCATAAACCAAAATACCCTTGTAGGCTTTGTAAGGGTGACCACTTCCTTATCAATTGTCCTGGTATTCCAAAGGTCTTGGAAGTATGGTCAGAAAAATCTTATCAACTTTCCGTTGATCCATCATCCAGTGATAGTCAGGTTCTGGGGAAAAAGGGTAAAGTTAGGTTTCCTTGTAAGTTATGCAAAGGGAGTCATCAAACTCACATTTTCCCTCACATGCATGAAGCCTCAAAATTGTTGGAAAACCTTACTGTTCCACAGCAAGAATTTCCAACTGATTACCGTAAACTTTCTCCCAACCTACCGTCAACTGACGGAGTGATTGATCTAATTTCAA
Organism: Pinus albicaulis; assembly: GCA_034641835.2. Lineage (NCBI taxonomy): Eukaryota > Viridiplantae > Streptophyta > Pinopsida > Pinales > Pinaceae > Pinus > Pinus albicaulis. Next base: position 1,307,711,043 of record CM076578.1, on the reverse strand, counting down.
GTACAGTCGATCCCACTCTTCCATTGGAGAGTGAAACTCATATCACTCAGGTTGATGATCCATTAGTTGATCAAGTGGTCGATTCGATTTCACATTCGATCGATCCCATTCTCCCTGTAGAGAGTGAACTTCATACCGCTCAGGTTCTTCTTGTTACATCAGATTCTTCTACGCCGGGGGGCATTTCACCTGTTTCTACAGAACCCCCTCCAAGTACTGAGGTATTTTCCTTTGATTGGAATAGATTGACAGAACCTCGTCTTCCTTCCTCCATCCCTTTCCAAATCATTGTGAATTTTGGTGGTAGGGACATACACCGCACACGGGTAGATGAAGGTGCTTCTGTTAGTATTTTATCCTCAACTGCTTGGAAAGCTTTGGGTTCTCCTCAGCTTGTGCCTATTACGCAGAATCTGAAAGCTTTTAACAGAACCATTAGTGAACCTTTAGGGATCCTTCCTAAGTTTTCTATTACTTTGGAAGGTAAAACTATTTGTATTGATCTTATGGTAGTTCGAGGTCCCTTGGATTTCAATTTACTCCTTGGGCGAGACTATGTTTATGCAATGAAAGCTGTCGTATCGACACTCTTTCGCGTGATGTCTTTCCCTCACAATGGCAATATTGTGACTGTAGACCAACTTTCGTTCCCTAGTCTTGATTTGACTACCAATAATCCAACATCCCTTAATGTTCCTCATACGAAAGTGGTATCTACCCTACCATGGGTTAATTATGTGGTAACTAGTCCCATGTTTTCAATTACCGATGTAAGTGAGACTCTCACTCTTTGCTCATCTTCCTTTGACTTAGATTCGGTATTTGACATGGAAAACTATATGAGATTATTTGAACATGATGTTCTTATCCCTTTTGAGTCCCTTGACATCTGTTCCTTCCAGAGAACTATTCTTCCTTCTGATGAAGACCTCTTGGAAGCTATGATCAAGGTGTGTCCATTGACATGTGTTTCTTCTAGTTGGAAGCCATGATCAGTAGTTTCTAAGGATGGTTCCTTTTACTGTGTCAACCTCGTTAAAAAATGAATCAGTGAGTCTGAGGAAAGTTCTTTTCCTGTGTCAACCTCGTTAAAAAATGAATCAGTTGGTGTGAGGATAGTTCCTTTTCCTGTGTCAACCTCATTAAAAAATGAATCAGTGAGTATGAGGAAAGTTCCTTTTACTGTGTCAACCTCATTAAAAAATGAATCAGTTAGTGTGAGGATAGTTCCTTTTACTGTGTCAACCTCGTTAAAAAAATGAATCAGTTAGTCGAGAGCATAGTTCCTTTTCTTGTGTCAAGCTCATTTAAAAAAATGAAACAAGTCGGCGAGGATAGTTCCTTTTACTGTGTCAACCTCGTTAAAAAATGAATCAGTGGGTATGAGGATAGTTCCTTTTACTGTGTCAACCTCATTAAAAAATGAATCAGTAAGTCATGAGGAGAGTTCCTTTTACTGTGTCAACCTCGTTAAAAAATGAATCAGTGAGTACGAGGATAATTCCTTTTACTGTGTCAACCTCGTTAAAAAATGAATCAGTCGGTGATGAGGACAGTTCTTTTCCTGTGTCAACCTCATTAAAAATGAATCAGTAGGTAGATTGTAGAGAGTAGATTAATAGATTAGAAATAAGTAGTTTCTAAGGATGGTTCCTGTTACTGAGGCAACCTCGTTAAAAAATGAATCAAGTATGAGGACAGTTCTTTTCCTGTGTCAACCTCATTAAAAAATGAATCAGTTGGTCAGAGGATGGTTCCTGTTACTGAGTGAACCTCGTTAAAAAATGAATCAGGTATGAGGAAAGTTCTTTTCCTGTGTTAACCTCGTTAAAAAATGAATCAGTTGGTGAGAGGATAGTTCTTGTTACTGAGTCAACCTCGTTAAAAAATGAATCAAGTATGAGGATAGTTATTTTCCTGTGTCAACCTCATTAAAAAATAAATCAATAGGTAGATTGTAGAAAGTCAATACGAGGATAGTTTCTTTTATTGTGTCAACCTCATTAAAAAATGAAACATGTAGGTGAGGATAGTTCCTGTTACTGTGTCAACCTCATTAAAAAATGAAACACGTTGCCATGAGCATAGTTCTTTTGCTGTGTCAAGCTCGTTAAAAAATGAAACAACTCCTCCCCTAATTGAGTCAAGTCTTTAACTAGATCTCTTAAATGAAGTCATATATTTAGGTTAGTTATTTCAATTTTTACATAATTTTCTTATAATTTTAGGTCAGGTCTTTCATATGATCTCGTAAATGAACCTTCATTCCATCCAGATATTAATTACCAAATGTGTACTTAGTTGAATGAAATCAAGCTGGGGGGGCATGCGCTCTAGCAGTTATGCTTAGGGGGCATCAAGCACAGTTTTCTCTCTGTTTCAAGCTTGTGTAAAAATGAAACCACTCTGAAGCATAGTTTTTCTTAGTTTCAAGCTTTTGTAAAAATGAAAACTATCTTGAGTCAATTTTGGTTATTATTTTAAAGACTCATTAAACTCATTAAAATCCCAAGATTATTTTGCTATCTTTCATTCTCGTAAAACACATGAAAATGCCGAGTTCTTTCCGTCTTTTCCTGCTCGTAAATTAAATTGAAATTCAGCCGTAGGAGTACATTTTTATCCCTTTTTCGAACTCGTTAAAACTTACGAAAAAGTGAAAACCATGAGTACATTTTTATCCTTTTTCGAACTCGTTAAAATTTACAGAAAAACGAAACTACTGAGTATACTTTTATCACTTTTTTGGACTCTTGAAAATTACGAAAAAGCGAAACCCTGGAGTTCTCTTTTAAGCCCTTTTCAGACTCTCTAAACATGAAAAGATTGCCGAGTACTTGATTGTTTGAACTCGTTAAAGTAAATGAATAATCGTCCTTTCAGTATAAGTTTACCCCTTTTACGGACTGAAATGGACTATTTACGAAAAAGGTATACGTTGAATAATTACGGTCAATAGAGTTCTCTCCCGCATTATTTTATCCTTTTTCAGGCTCAAGAGACAAAAATTACGAAAAATTACACCAATGGAGTTTTCTTAAGTTTTTTCTTTTGACTCCCTAAAATTGAAAAACACCGAGTTTCTCCTATACTGGACTCGTTAAAATTTAACAGTAAAGGACATGTTCAATTTCAAATAGGAACGGACTACTCCTTCTTAGGGTTCGAATCTTAAACTAAGTTGGAATCATTCGAAGGATGAGCTTATAAACAAGCAAATGTTATCCTCCTCAAGCTTGTCAAAAATAAAGAGGTACTTGCCAGAAATGGTGGGGGGAAAGAGAGAAAAGCGAACTTGTTTGTTACATTTTGATTATTCGGAAAACCGTTAACCACTCTTGAACACGACACTTTTTGTTCACCTGGGTCGGGAAATCCTTTGCCTAACAGTTAATCAAACCATATTGCAAGTCTTCAGCCGGTTTCTGGGTATTAGCTTTGGGTCAATTGTCACCAAGCCATCTGCAATGTTGTTATGTGTTCAAGAGGAAAGTTAAAATAAACCATTTATCTGCAAAATATCTGTCATCCATTTTGACCATCCCCGAGTCAGTCCTTGCCAATATATTTCTTCAAAACTTGATCTATGATTTCATGTTGTGGGCTTACCTATGACGGATCACTTTCTATCGACGACAACTCATTATCTAGGAAGTTGCTCTAGAAATCGTCAATACCTTGAAATCTGCATGCCTTAATGGCAGGTTTCTCGCCTTCGATGACAGGTTGCATCATTGACCTTCGATCGAATGATTCCGTGACATGTTCGACTTCAGCTCATTCATTCACATTTCATGGATTGTACTGAGTACTTTGAGAGCCATTGACATTGCTGGTGGTTTCTCTCACACTTGTTAACAGTTTGCATCATTGACTGGTAATCAAGTGGTTTCTACCATGTTCGACTTCAACACATGTAATCGCATGGATAGAATCGTACTAGTTCGGGAAGCAGAAATCAAGACCCTGGATCTAGTTTCCACCATCCAGGCTGCGAGGAATTTTATTATTATACAGTAGACTATTCATTACATATGGTTGCGCCCATGCTGTGTCTACACTATTGATGTAATATTAAAATCATTTCTGTATCAGAACAAGTTTAGTTAGTTTTTGATCTGAGTATGGGAATGCCTACCTCAGCGATGATATGATTACATATATATATTTTGCATTGAATTTTTTTACAGGTTCCGACGGGGCTGTCCACAAGATGATCCTTGAAATTATAAAGTACTTCACTCTTCAAATATGACAGACTTCATCTTCATATTTTTCAGACTTCGCACTTTAGGGGGCAATCTGTTACACTAAAAACTGTCACCTTGACATTTTGCTGACTTTATGAGCTCATTAACACTCATACATGCCTCCTCTGCAAGTCTTACAACCTTTACTCCTCATGTCAAGCCCTGAAACAAGAGGAAAAACCCTAAAAATCTCTAAAACTTTGGGTACGCAGGTAACATGAGGCCTACCTGTGTTCCCTCCTTTGCAATGCCTGCGTACCCTCCTCAAAGTCAAAAAGGTGAGAAAGTAAAGTCAAAAATCTGATTTGAGGTCAATTCTAGAAGGTTCTAGATGAGATTTTTTGGGGATGAGTACGCTTTGATAAGGTGCATGTATCCCTCACCTTAAGGAACTAATCCCTTGATGTGAGGAGTCTATCCCTTTGAAGGAGGATTCTATCCCTACAAAGTGTTGGGAAAAATACTGAGAGGGGGTGGGGGGGGTGAATCAGTATTTAGGACATACTCAAACTTTTTACTTTTTCTTACTTCTAAAACCCATACGCTACTTTCCTGATACAGACTCACGTATATATGCGGATACCCTTTATGAAACTCGCGTATACACAGAGATCTAATTATGCCATTAATTCTTCACTTATATCATTCCATCATTCATTCATCAGATGTTCAATAAACAGTAAACATGTGCAATAAGAACAGAATAAGCCATCACACAAAGCATCACACATGAACACCAGGATTTTTAGGTGGAAACCCAAGTCGGGAGAAAACCACCGCTGCAGTTGCTCAGCCTTCAATATTTTATTATAGAGAAAACATCTTACAACTTATGTGCTGGCGCAGACTTGACCAGCACGCAGGCACCCACCTGCGCTCGTTTACCAGCCTCTCCTGGAAGGGAGCTCCAACCCCCTGACTCGTTTACCAGCCTCTCCTGGAAGGGAGCTACAACCCCCTGACTAAAGGCTACAACCCTCAGCACCTCTTATGGACCACGTTTCATCAATTTTCACACTGGATCCAACCCATAATTAAGCTTAAGGAACATTCATCAATTCAACAACTTGCTCAATATTCGAACTACCCAGATCAACATTAACAGATAGCAGTACACATCAGAAACAGATATCAGCAAGACAGCAGAAAAGATCAGACATCTCACAACTTCAGCAAACCCTAGTTTATCATACGCGCTTTCCTTTCACTGATATCACGTATATACGCGCCTTCATGCACACAAACCCGCGTATACCTCTATACATATTACAGAGCTAATTTCTCTGCCCATACGTGCTTTTACTTCATCAAACCCTCGTATATACGCACTTCCTCTTCGGCGAACTAGCGTATGGTTCTTCAGACATATATGTCATTGCAATTATTTAGAACAGATACATCACACAAATTTTACCCTTTACTTCAGACAGATGTTCGCCTTATCTCAGATCTAATCGTTCCATAAACAGATCTAGCAAATACAAGTACATTTTAGATCTAGATACCCTTCTTCATCATTGGTGCATCATGCATTCAGATCTATCATTCAACTGTAACCCTTTCCATTCAGATATCCTTGAGGAGAAGTATTCATTCAAACTCCAGGCCATCTTGCACACCCACACTCATGTGTTGCACAATGGTTCTTCCTCATTATATGGGTTACCTTTTCAATACCATGAGCCAAAACCACATTACTTGATGGTATTCCATAGTGATTTGATGAGTCATTACTAAATGCAATGATTGATACTGTGAATTGTTTGTTTTTTTCACTTTATTACTAGTTTTTATATACGTGACTGTACATCTTCCATTAATATGACTTCTATGCATTCAATCATGCCTGCCTTGAGACATACTCTTTTAATCATAGATCTAGCACATACTGAATTTCTTTCTTCATTCCCTTCTGTACTCACTATAGATACATCAGATGTACATCATTTAACAAGTTTATCAAGACATATTCTATCAAGCATAACTTCATCAAGTAGGTTGCCATCATCTTCATCAAGTGGGTTGCCATCAAGGACAACACTCTACATCATATTGCCAACAATCTCCCCCTTTGGACTTGATGGCAACCACGATGGTGTTTGACCACCACGACGAGATGGGCTACATTAAGAATACAAATGACTATATCACTCTCACCATTCTTTGACACAATTCGTTCACTCTCCCCCTATCAAGGGCAAAGGGCGGTTGAAAACCAACACAAGAGTTTTTCTCCTTTTGCCAGAAAGCGATTCTGCCCAGACCAAGTCGCACACTAAAGTGACCAAGCTCCCTCTGAGCTCATGCTGAATCTTCAAACATATTTTTTCAATGAAGCACATGACTCTATGACCTTCCTATCATGAAGGACTCATACTTACATCAAAGATCCAACCAGGTGGATTTACATATGAGACTCAAATACCCAACCAAGTGGGTTTACAAATTTGACAAGTCCTTACATGATTGAATATTACAATTTTACATCATGGGTCTCAACATGACCTTTTCATCAAATTACAAACATGACCAATACCAAAAAGACCTCAAGAAAGATATCATTTTTCAGAATCATCATAATGCTAACAATGCATTATACTCTTCAAGACCAATGCTCCCCCTGAAGCTGTGCATCCGATCTTCAGCTCTCATATAAATTCTCTTATCATCAATTCATACGCGACTATGTCTGCTGGAACTCGCGTGTATATGTGGATTTGTTTCATAGAACCCGCGTATGGAAAGTGAAGTATAGAAATTTTCACATTCCTCCATCTCCCCCTGAAGTTGTACTTCCTGTACCTATCTTCTTCTCATCAGAGATACCAACCAACACCACAGCTTGTGCTGAAGAAATGTTGATCCTGAGAAAATTGTCAGCAACCACTCATACGTGGTTTTCTATGTATTAATGCATGTATATATGCTACTTTCTTTCAGGAAACTCGCGTATCTAATTTAATCTTCAGAATTTAAACATATTTTTTCTTCTGACTGGCAGAGACTACTCCCTGCTTCTGTCTTAGATATTCGAATGCTTCCCTGGGCAGAGGTTTGGTAAAGATATCAGCAACTTGTTCTTTGGAGGAAACATATTCCAAATTCACCTTTTGTTCAAGCACTTGTTCACGTATGAAGTGATACTTGATGGGAATGTGCTTGGTCTTTGAATGCATAACAAGATTCTTTGAGATATTGATGGCACTTGTGTTATCGCACATAATGGAGATAGGAGATGTACATTTGATTTGGAAATCTTGTAGGGTTTGCATCATCCAAAGGAGTTGAGTGCAACAAGATGCGGTAGCCACATATTCTGCTTCTACTGTAGATAAGGCAATAGAATTTTGCTTCTTGCTGAACCAAGATACTAACCGGGGTCCCATATAGAATGCACCACCACTAGTGATTTTCCGATCATCAACACTTCCAGCCCAATCTGCATCAGTGTAAGCATGAAGAGTAAGATCAACATTCTTTGGATACCATAGACCAAAGTCTTGACTTCCTTGTAGATATTTGAATATTATTTTGACAGCCTGAAGGTGAGACTCTTTTGGATTAGCTTGGAATCGTCCAACAATACCAACTGCATGCATAATGTCTGGTCGAGTCCCAGTGAGATAAAGTAGAATTCCTATCATTGATCTGTATTCTGGTTGATTCACCGTGGGAGAATCATCATGAGAACTGGGATTGCATCCGGTTATCATTTGTGTACTTACAGGTTTGCATTCTTCCATGCCATACTTCTTCAGAATTTGCTTAAGATATTTTGCTTGTGATAGGAATATACCATCTTCAGTTTGATGCACTTGCAAGCCAAGAAAGAATGTTAGTTCTCCAAGTAAAGACATTTCAAATTCTTGCTGCATGACAGAAGCAAATATTTTACTCATAGATTCTTCATTACCCCCAAAAATGATATCATCAACATATACAACCATAATCAATAGTTTATCATTTTCAACTTTTGTGTATAAGTTGCTATCAACAGACCCCTTTGAAAATCCTTGTTGATGAAGATATTTGTCAAGACGATAATACCATGCCCTTGGAGCTTGTTTGAGACCATATATTTCCTTTTTAAGTCTACAAACAAGATTTTCATCATTTCCCAAAATGAATCCTTCTAGTTGTTCTATATATACTTCTTCTTCTAGATCACCATTGAGAAAAGAAGATTTAACATCCATTTGATAAACTTTGATTCGCTGAAAACTTGAAAAAGCAAGAAACATTCTTATGGCTTCAAGTCTAGCTACAGGGGAAAAAGTTTCTTCAAAGTCTATACCTTCTTGTTGAGTATACCCCTTGCACACCAATCTAGCTTTGTTTCTTATAACATCTCCATTCTCATTTAACTTGTTCTTGAATATCCATTTAGTTCCAATGACATTTTTATCATGTGGTCTTGGTACCAATTCCCAAGTGTGATTTTTTTCAATTTGATCAAGCTCTTCATTCATGGCTTGAATCCAACATTCATCTTTGCTGGCTTGATTGACATTGTGTGGTTCAATTTTGGATAGAAGTGCCAGATAGCTAGGGGATCCCACAAGATTCCTTCTTGTTTGTACACCTGATTCCTTGTCTCCCAGAATTTGTGATTCAGGATGATTCTTTTGAACATATCTGGATGGAGCTTTTTCGGATACATCATCTTCAGATTCTTCATTGGATCCATTGTCTATATCATTTCTACTTGATGTAGAAGGACAAGAATTGCCATCATCTTCTTTTGTTGTTTGATTTTCTTCTTTAGGAGCTGCAGGAGACTCATCAATAGCAACATCAATACATTCAACAATCTTTCGAAGCCTTTCATTGTAACATTTGTATGTTTTTCTTGAAGATGAGTAACCAAGAAATATTCCTTTATCTGCTCTAGGTTCAAACTTGCCAAGATTTTCATCATTATTTTTGATAAAGCATTTGCTTCCAAAAACTCTAAAATGCTTTACAGAGGGAGAATTACCATACCAGAGTTCATATGGAGTTTTATCACTATTTACCCAAACATGTGCCTTGTTGAGAATGTTTGCTGCTGTATGTGCTGCTTCTCCCCAGAAAGTGTCAGGTGTTCCAGAATCATCAAGCATAGCTCTAGCCATTTGTTCAATTGTTCTATTCATTCTTTCTGCTACGCCATTTTGTTGTGGAGTGACAGCTACAGAGAACTGTCTTTTTATGCCATGTTGTTCACAAAATTCAAGGAATTCATTTGATGTATATTCTCCTCCTCGATCAGATCTAAGACACTTGATTTTTAGATCTAATTCATTTTCAACCAGTGCTTTAAAGATATGAAATTTCTCAAATGCTTCATCTTTGTGTTTAATGAAACCAATCCAACACATTCTAGAGAAATCATCAATAAATAAGATGTAATATTCTTCACCACGTGGTGAATTTTTCTTCATAGGTCCACATATGTCTGTATGAATGAGTTCAAGTGGCCTACTTGATGAAACTTCCTTGGCCTTAAATTGTACTCTGGTCTGTTTACCGAATTGGCAAGATTTGCATATGATACTTTCTGGTAGAGTAATATTGGGAAGACCACGAACAGCTTTAAGTTTGCTTGATTTTTTGATTTGAGAGAAGCTCAGATGCCCTAGCCTTCTATGCCATAGCCAATTTTCTGAAGATTTGCTCAAGTAACATTGATCTTTGCAGTTCTTCAATATATACAGGTTGCTTGGAGTTCTTTTCCCTTTTATAATAGTTTTACCTGTATCCAGATCACGAACCACACATTGTTTTGAACTAAAGACAACTTCAGTTCCTTGATCACACATTTGAATTACACTTAACAGATTATGCCTTAATCCATCCACATACATGACATCATTAGCCTTCACCTTTTCTTTTAGAAACACGGACCCTTTTCCTTTAATTACAGCAAGAGAATCATTTCCAAATGTTACTTTCTTTTCCTTTTCTAGAGCATTATATGTAAGGAGTTTGCTTTTGTCACCTGTCATGTGTCTTGAGCACCCACTATCAATGTACCATTGATTTTCTTCACCTTCTGCAAATAACGCTATCCCACAATTTTCAACAGGCGGTTCTTTCTTTTTCCACACTTTAGAGCTTGAGGGAACATGTTCTTTTGGCTGGATCTTGCTCCTACATTCAGATTCTTCATGGCCAAAATTATTGCAATAAGCACATTCAACTTCACTTTGAAGAGGAGAAAAGTTGTTATAGGTATTCTTCTTTGGTTCAGTATCCAACCTTTTCTTTCTTGCTTCTCGTGTCATGATGGTTTTGTAAGCAACACATTTAGCAGCTTTGTGACCAAAATTGTGACATGTAAAACATTGTCCATTGAAATAGACATTTTTGTAATCACGAAATCTTCTATTTGGATTTACCTGCTGGTTGGAGCTCCTTTGAAAGTTATTCCTTCCAGTGTTCCTTGAAGTGCGATGATCCTGCTTTACCTGTAAAGAGTCCTTGCTTCTTTGTTGAGAGGAAGAATATTGTAGACCAGTAGTTGCTGCCTTTAGATAGTTTGGTGCTGAAGCTTGAGAGGATCTTGATATATCACAGACATGTTTTTGAGAGAGAACGTTGGGCCTTGATAATTTCATCAGGTATCACGATCCTTTAGCAAATGCGAGATTGATACGAACTTTCTCAGTCCTTTTTCTTAGACTTACCACTTCACATTACTTTCTCCATGTGCTTCTTTTCTTCTTCAATCTGATTTTTTGGTGATTATGATCTTATTTTCTTCTAGGTATACTTTGGATTAATTGTTTCTTGAGAAAATCATTGTCCTCTAGAGCATCCACATAAAAGTATCTTTATTCTCTTTGTTCAAATGCCATGAGAAGTCTAAGATCTTCTTCACATTCTTCCTCACTATCCGAGATGATCCATCACTGTCTTCATTAGTACAATAACTTTTTCTTGTGCTAGATCGATTCTTATTCCTTCTTGCTACTTCTTTTCCTTTAGCCGATGTTTCTTTATAAGGACACTTTGCAGCATAATGACCAACTCTTCCAAAATTGAAACATTTGAAAGGAAGCTTACCTTTGAATTTTCCAGTACCTAGTTGAAGTCTTCTCACAAAATTTGCTTCTTCTTCTTCTTGAGATATATTTAGTTCCTTAGCAACTTCCTTTTCTTTTCCTTTTAGAATAACCTTAAGCACCTTCTTTGATTTGAGAAGGACCTCCTTGTCATTTCAAACGTTGGAATTGTAATTGAGCAGTAGTAAAGTTGGATCTTTTTCTTTAATGTTGACTTTAGAATCATTTGAAGTCAAAGATCTTAAGACTTTTTCCACCAGAGCAGTATCGGCTATGGTTTCACCCAAATTTCTCATTCGATTTACAATATCATCTAGACGTAAAAATAAACTGGCAACACTTTCATCACTATGCATCCTTAAGTTTTCATATTGGTCACGAGTTTGAGTTTTACACTTTTTTACCTTTGTATCTCCTTCATAGCCTAAGATGATTTTTGTCCCATATTTCTTTCTTTGATTTTGTTTGCATCACTTTAACAAATTCTGATTCGAGACACTGTGCTTCCCTAATAGGACATTGAGTACTTTGGCATTGGTTTCATACTTCTTCCTTTAAATTTCTTGTCAGTGGGAATGCTACTGGGATCTTTAAATGGCCCTTCTTCCAGGTGCTATGTACTTACCACACAGACTTTGCGAGATGGCACGTTGGTACCTTCAGAATGTCCAGTTGCTTCCATTGAATAGGAGTGGCTTTATGAAATTCACTCCTTCAAGACTTCCCATTGATGGATCTCATTCAAATCAAGATTGGCCTCAAGGACCTCTACGATACCAACATTGTTGGGAAAAATGCGGGGGGTGAGTCGTGTTAGGGCATACTCAAAATTTTTACTTTTTCTTACTTCTAAAACCCATACGCTACTTTCCTGATACAGACTCGCATATATACGCGGATACCCTTTATGAAACTCGCGTATACATAGAGATCTAATTATGCCATTAATTCTTCACTTATATCATTCCATCATTCATTCATCAGATGTTCAATAAATAGTAAACATGTGCAGTAAGAACAAAATAAACCATCACACATAAGCATCACACATGAACACCAGGATTTTAGGTGGAAACCCAAGTCGGGAGAAAACCACCGCTGCCGTTGCTCATCCTTCAATGTTTTATTATAAAGAAAACATATTACAACTTATGTATTGGCGCAGACTCATACCAGTACGTAGGCACCCACCTGCGCTTGTTTACCAGCCTCTCCTGGAAGGGAGCACCAACCCTCTGTTCTCGTTTACCAGCCTCTCCTGGAAGGGAGCACCAACCCCCTGCTCTCGTTTTCCAGACTCACCTAGAAGGGAGCACCAACCCCCTGACTGAAGGCTACAACCCTCAGCACCTCTTTGGACCACGTTTCATCAATTTTCACACTGGATCCAACCCATACAATTAAGCTTAAGGAACATTCATCAATTCAACAACTTTCTCAATATTCGAACTACCCAGATCAACATTAACAGATAGCAGTACACATCAGAAAAAGATATCAGCAATACAGCAGAACAGATCAGACATCTCACAACTTCAGTAAACCCTAGTTTATCATACACGCTTTCCTTTCACTGATATCGCGTATATATGCACCTTCATGCACACAAACCCGCGTATACCTCTGTGCATATTACAGAGCTAATTTCTCTACCCATACGCGCTTTTACTTCATCAAACCTGCGTATATACGCACTTCCTCTTTGGCAAACTAGCGTATGGTTCTTCAGACATATATGTCATTGCAATTCTTCAGAACAGATACATCACATAGATTTTACCCTTTACTTCAGAGAGATGTTCGCCTTATCTCAGATCTAATCATTCCATAAACAGATCTAGCAAATACAAGTACATTTCAGATCTAGATACCCTTCTTCATCATTGGTGCATCATGCATTCAGATCTATCATTCAACTATAACCCTTTCCATTCAGATATACTTCAGAGAGAAGTATTCATTCAAGCTCAGACATCTTGCACCCATAAAGATTTTACCTAATTAATTTTTTTATAAGTTATATAGGTTTACCCTTTTTCAATACCATGAGCCAAAACCACATTACTTCCGATGGTATTCCTGGACGGGGTCACATAGACGAATCATTACTCAATACAATGGGTCAACACCATGGTGTTTACCCCTGGTTTTTCACTTTATGAGCGCTTTTGCCCATACGCGACTTGGCACGTCATTTCCCGCGTGCATACGCGACTTCTCTTAGACAAATCCGTGTATGCCTTGAGACATACTCTTTTCATCATTGATCTAGCACATACTGAATTCCTTTCTTCATTACCTTCTGTACTCACTACAGATACATCAGATTTACATCATTTAACAAGTTCATCAAGACATATTCTATCAAGCATAACTTCATCAAGTAGGTTGCCATTCAAGGACAACACGATATTGCCAACAAAAAGGCGGAATCCTAACCTCCTCATCTGCTCTATAAAAGGAGGCATTGGGTAGCCTCAAAGGGTTAATAAGTTAATGAATTTTTTTTTGGAGATTGAGAATTAGAGTTCAAGCTTTAGGTGTGATTGAGCTTGAAGTGCTGTTGAGATTTAGTCCTCTTTCTACTGAGCTTTTGAGAGGAAAGATCACATACCTCTTTGTGCTTCTGAAGGAAGAGTGCAAGGCTTATCAAAGTAGAGAAGACTCTTGTTCCGAACCCCGGGAAGGCCTTTCGAACATCAAGGCAAAGGTTGTAAGGTTCTTCTGTTTATTTTAAGATTAATACAATCAAGTTTTGTTTTTCTCAATAAATTTTCGTTCGATTGTTTAATTCAATAAGCTGTCGTTTGATCATTTATTTCATAGATTCCTTGATCACTATGATAGGTATGTTTTATGATTATTTGTTATACAGGTGCTTTTTATATTTTATTTTTTGTGTTTGCAGATCGACAAAAGACGACACTTTGTGACGAAAGAATCATTGTTGTGACGAAAGATCTCTTATTGCGACGAAAGAACTATTATTGCGACGAAAGGATTATTGATTGCGATGGAAGCACTATGACTGCAAATAAGCATTTGGATCTAAGGTAGGATCAACACCCTCATAGCATTTATTTGTAAAACGAATATACTTAGAGAAATACAAACTTAGTTGTTCGTTTGTTGCTATATTGTCTTTTGACACTAGGGAGATCGGTCTTGTCAGCAAGAACGATTTATCCAGCCAACAGGGAGACCTCCTCTACATTACATAAATGAAAAATTATTGGATGATACAAATTTCAAAACCTATTTTTTATATATAGGAGTCTATGGGGTCACAATATAATCTTAGCCTAACAATAATAATGTAAGGGAACAACAATAAGAATATGGGGGCTACAGGGTTACAAAAATAATAATAAGGGGGATAAATTAACAAAAATAAGGGACTAAACTAGTAGCATAGTGACCTAACAAATATGGAATACCACAATGACTTTTGTTCACTGAAAAGACATGAAATTTGATAAATGAAACAAAACTGTTAGAATTATTTCTTTAAAGCACAAGAGAAAAGAAGGTTCTAATATTAAGTGATTTAATTAGTTTTTTGTTTCTCTATTTATGATTATATGTGAAGGTTTTTAGTGTTAATATGCTTCGATAAATGAAAGAAAACCGTTAAATATATTTTTCAAAACACACGAGAAAAGAAGGTTCTAATATTAAGTGATTTAATTACTTTTTGTTTCTCTAATTATGCTTATATGTGAAGGTGTTTAGTGTTAATGCTCCATATCCATGTGAAAAGGTTATGAATTCTAACAAGGCATTTGAAATTTTAAATATAGTATTATGGAGCGATAAAATAATTTTTGTTAATATGATTTTGGAATAAGTCTCTAAATTGTTTTATTCAATTATATTTTTTTAATTAAATATGATTTTTAATTTTTTATTATTTCAATAAAAAAGTTCATTCAAATATACAAAATAATTTAATATTTAATAAGATATTATAAAAAAAAAAGTGTAAAAAGTACGTTAATATAGATGGATTGTAAGGGGATAAGTATATGTATTATAAATCATCAATAAATCATTCTAAGTAGTCATCACCAACAAGTTAATATAAGTGGTTTATATTTAGGAATGTTATTAACCAATAGTCGTCCAAGTATGAGATAATTTTTCCTACTTTAAAAAAATTATGTTTTTAAGGTCCTTACTCTATTAAAAACCTCTATTTGATTAAACAAATATTTAGTTGAGTGATCATAGTTGTTCATTGGATGTTTTGATGTCTTTTTTTATCTAAATTGTGACCACCTTGATTTGGAAACCATCTGTGATGATGTAATACTGATATTTTTGGTCATTTTTTAATGATGTAATACCAATATTTTTATGTCTTTTTTTTTAAGATGTAATATTAATATTTTATGGAAAAAACATGGGAGCTGTGTGCTATAGCCTACAGATTAGGTTATCGCAGCCACAGGGGAGCAAGCATCCACCGCCATGAGTTCTTAGGGGGTGGGGAGCCTCCTCCCACCCCTCCAATATCCACAAAAGAAGCTTTTAGAAGGCCAATTTCGCAGAAAGGGAATAAATAGTCGATCCCATCAGTCCCAAAATTGATCAAAAAGTTCGAATAAATCCCTGAGATTGCCTTGCCAGAAGAACAACCAATAAAAATTGCCCTAGCTCTAGCTAACAGAGGATTGGTAGGAAAGTTTATGGGGTGCTAGCCCTCAACAAAAATAACATATTACTGGATCCAGCTCAATTGGATACCTTAGCTTAAAAACAATGTGATCTGTTATGCCGTTGGAAGAGGATTTTTCATTTTCGAGTTCACCACCAAAGAAGATCAAGATCTGGTCTTCATGAGGGACCTGTATTTCATGGGAAACCAAGATTTACATCTTAACAAGTGGACACCCAACTTTGATACTTCAGTCGATGTCCCCAAAGGGGTCCCAGTTTGGGTCCATCTTCCCAATCTCCCGATCCATTACTGGAGCTACCACTCTCTGTAGAAGATCGGAAATGGACTAGGTCATTTCATTGAAAAAGTAGATAAAAAAGGCCAATACACCCGCGCAAGAATATGTGTTGAAGTTGATCTGGAAGCTGGCCTTCCGGAAGTAGTAAAACTCACCATTGGTGAATGGAATCACTATAAGAACTTGGACTACGAGCAATTACCTTTCAAATACAGAACTTTCCATGAACATGGACACTTCCAACAAAACTGACCAAAAGCCCAAGCAGTGGAAAACGTGGATGGAGAAGGACGGAAAGAGATCAAAAAGGGCGAGGCAGTCCCAAAACCAAACGAGAAGAAAAGCTCAGGGCAAATGGAGAAGCCCCAACTCAATCCAAAAGCCAAAGAAGTGCCAAAATAAGGTTCATCTTTTGGGGAAACGACCGATGCCAATGAGATCCAAGAAATTTGAGAGGACCCATCAAAGAAAGTGAAATAAACCGAGGCAATGACATACTTACCTCCTTTAGAGGATAATCAAAGGGAAAAAAAAGAAAAATAATAGCACATTAGCCTTTGTTCTGACACAGGGGGAGAATCAGAAGATGGAGACTCTGAATCAAGCAACTTTCAAGTCACTCCTATCAAGACGGCTAGGGGTTGAAAGTATAAGAAGAAACAGAGAGAGGAGAAAACATATCTGGATGTGCTCCAAGGCTCGCAGAAGACCCTCAAAGGAATGATCAATACCAGATCCAAACACAAGCATGGCCAGGCTCCAAAGGGATCCAAAAATCCCAAAGCCAGTAAATAATGAAATACGTCTCCTGGAATTGCAGAGGGATAGGAAACAATCTAAAAGAAGAAGCCCTAAAAAACATTGTGAGATTGTACTCACCTAAAATCCTTCTCATCCAAGAGACAAAGTTGGAGGACCATGTCCTCCTCCAAGCAAGCAAAGCATTCTGGAAAAAAGGTGAAGGGAGAGCTCTCAGTGGTAGAGGTGCTTTTGGAGGGATAGCTTCCTTCTGGGACAACTCCAAATATGACCTAATAAATGAAGAAAGTAGCCTCCACTAAGCTTCTCCACAAAGACTCTGGCCATCAAGTAAGTATGTTCAACTTATATGCTCCGGCCTTACCAGCTAAGAAAAGAATCTGTTGGGACTTGCTATAGTCCTATCTTTATTTGCATAATCCAAAAAATGTTATTATTGCAGGTGATATGAATGTGACTCTCACTGCTGAAGAGAAAAAGGGGGGCTCACCTGTTAGGGATCCAGCTAGAGAATGGGTTGAAGATCTCATGTTAGACTGGGACATGGGGGTTATCAAGCCCTCCATTGGAAAATTCACCTAGACCAACAAAAGTATAGGTCTCGGTTACATTGATGCTCGCTTGGACAAATTTCTTGTCCAATTCTCCTTCTTGACCTTTGGACTAATGGACACCTCTAAAATTCTTCCCAACTACACCTCTGATCATAAACCCATTCTTCTTGAGCTTTCCCTCGATAAAATCCTTTGCCCCATCCCTTTTAGATTCATCCCCCTGTGGATTCACCAATAAGGATTCTAGGAGGTGGTCTCCGCAGCCTGGAACCGGCAAATCCATGGCTCCCACTTCTTTGTTTTGGAAGAAAAGATGAGGGGTCTTAAAAAAGAGCTTAAAGATTGGGCTAAAATGTTGAAATCTCCTTCCTCCAAAAGAAAGGAGGCGCATGACAGTTTAGAATTCCATCAATTGATCATGGAGGAATCTGAAGTAAATCAAGACCACCTTCATAAAGAAGTAGAGCTGCAAAAATATTTCCATAGAGCAAGCAGGGAGGAAGAATATTTTTGGAGATAGAAGTCTATAAATCTATGGTTGCAAGCTGGAGACAAAAATACAATCTACTTCCATAAATAAGCAGAGGCCTGCAAACACTTCAAAGCAGTAAATGAAATTGACTATCAAAACACCTTGGTTAAAGACTTTGAACGCATAAAGAGAGCAGCCCATTCTTTCTTCAAAGATCTTTTCTCCACCCTAGAAGATCCCCCTATTGATACTCACTCCTATCTGATAGATCTGATCCCTCAGCGTGTTCAAGATGCAGATAATCTTATGTTGATTGCTCTGATAAGTATGAATGAGCTTAAAAAAGCTTTGGATTGCATGGAACCTGATAAGGCACCTAGCCCTAATGGGTTCACTACAAGGTTCTTCTTGACTTGTTGGTCTACAATTAAAAAATATCTTTTGAGAATGGTCAGGAAATCTCAGAATTGCTCCAAGCTTGGAGGCAATACCAATTTGGCCTTCCTTACCCTGATCCCGAAAGATAAAGGAGCCACCAACTTTAGCAGATTCTGGCCCATTTCCTTGTGTAATACAGGCTATAAAATAGTCACTAAAATCATAGCCAACCGTCTTAAGAATATTATGCCAGTTATCGTTCCTGAAAACCAAGGAGGTTTCATCAAGGGGAGAAATATTCTTGACAATATTGTGCTGGTGCAAGAATAAATTCTTTCAAGTTTTCAATGGAAAGAAAAAGGTATGGTTATTAAGCTAGATTTGGCAAATGCTTTTGACAGGGTGAGACATGATTTCCTGTTTATTGTGATGGAGAAGCTCGGATTTTCAAAAGCATTCATAAGTTGGGCGAAAGCCTATATAGCCTCTCCCTGGATAGCTCCACTGGTTAATGGTTGATCAACGAAGTTTTTCCAAGCCTCGAGGGGGCTAAGACAAGGTTTTCCAATGTCCCTGCTTCTTTACGCCATACAAGCTTCGGTGCTGAGCTTCCAACTAGACTACTGCCAATAGATCCAAAAAATTTCAGGCCTTAGGATGGTTCATAATGTTAAAGACATCAACCATGCCCAATTTTTCGATGACACCTTGCTGCTTGGAGGAGCAAGCATAAATTCATCAAGGTCCTTCAAGAAGGAGATGAACATTTATAAGGAGGTCTCGGGCAGCAAGATCAACTATCTGAAAAGCATGATTTATGGCTAGAATTCTTTGACAAGGGAAATGACAAAAATTGCAAGGCTGTTAGAAATGGAAGGATCCCTGATCTGGGAGTCTTTCAAATATCTTGGGATCCCTATCTTCAAATAAAAACCTAAAGTTTCTCATTGGATGCCTCTGCTAGAAATAATAAAACTCAGAATACAAGCTTGGGGAGCATCGTGGTTGAACACTGCGGGAAAGGTGATCCTATTGAAATATGTCCTCATAAGCCTCCCCTTATATTAGAACTCATTTCTTCTTGCCCCTAAAGCCATCATTAGTAAATTGGATGGTCTGTTGAGAACATTTCTGTGGGAGGGTGGGAAAAACAATGAAAGAAGGCTCCCTTTAATAAGCTGGGAAAAACTAAAGAAGCCATTCTCGAAAGGAGGACTCCAATTTTGTGATATTGCATCTCAAAACCTTGCTCTGGGCTCCAAGCTCCTTTGGAATCTTGTATTTGGGAATTATAGTTGGAGCAAGAGAGTTCTGTGGAAAAAATATTTTCATGGGCAACGCACAAGATGTTTGGACCAGCCTTCAAGAACTCTTATAAGATCACCTGTCTTCAAGCTATGTCTCACAGCAATGGAGCACTTCAATCCCAAGCTTTACTAGATTCCAGGTAATGGGAAAAAAAATTATAATCTGGGAAGATTCGATCCTTGGGGATCAACCCTTTAATTAGAAGGCAGATTTGGAAAATATAAAAATTTGGCTTCGGTCCAGCAACCTAATAACCCTTTGGGACATTTCCAAATGGACTGATGATGTACAGAATCTTTGGGATGGTTGGAATATGGGGGTTGTCCCTCAGTTGCTGGATGAAGAAGCCACCTTATTGCTAGATTTGCTTCAATGGAAAGCTTCCTTAAAGGTCTCTTCTAAGGAAAAAAGAGGGTGGGGCTCAACCTTTCGCTCATACTCAGCAGTTGAAGGATACAAAAGCATCATGGCTATTCCAAAAAATTCCCCTGATCCATCACGATGGAAATTTATTTGGTCCTTTCCTTCTCTCCCAAAAATCAATTTCTGTTGCTGGACTTTGGCTCATAAAAGCGTCCTCACTAGAGACAATATTAGAAGGCGTGGAATGGAAGGACCCTCCAGGTGTCCTCTGTGTGTTTCAGATGAGGAAACTGCAGACCATCTGTTGCTAAATTGCCTATTTGCTCGAGAATTTTGGAGGGATGTCCTGATGATAGGTCCTGACAGAATCAATGTCCCTAAAAATATTCCAGACCTAATAAAAAATTGGGCCAATCTATCTCCATTTTGCCTCACCAAAAAAGATCTCCTCAAGACTGGATGGATGTGGATTCCCAAATTCACTTGCTGGAAACTGTGGCTTGAGATAAATAATAGAATTTTCAGGGAGGAGAGTTGCAATCTGATCAGAATAGTTTCTAAAATTTAAGCTCTTTTGGGAGAGGCCTTAGACGTCAAACCTTCCATAAGAAATGTTATGACACTGGACATCGAGGAATATCAATGGCTAAAAGAGCTGGTCCCAAATCATAAGGATAGATCCATCCCTCCAGCAAAAGCTTTTACTGAGTGGGAAATTTGATTGGAAGAGCAGGGATTCATTAAATGGAGACCGGCTCTGGAAGATCACTGCCTATTCTTTGACAGGGCCTCTAAAGGAAACCTAGGAGTGGCTGGTGGTGGAGGAGTGATCCTGAGTCCTAGAGGCTCTATTGAGCTGCACTTTGCATGGGGTTTGGGCCATGAAACTAACAATAGAGTGGAGGTGCTCGCTCTCTGGCAGGGTTTTAATTTAGCTCTTGAAAGGAAATTCCTCTCCATCTCAGTCTTTGGAGATTCCAGGTTAATCATTCAAGCTATGAACTCACAGAAAAACCCCTCTTAGGTGCATCTAACTACCATTCTCAAAAAAATTAGGCTAGTGCTATCGAAATTCCACAAAATTAATTTCTTTCATATCCTTAGGAAATTAAATTCAATGGCCGATCTAGAAGCCAATCTAAGCACTCTCTGGAGCAGGAGATCTCTGTCATTTAATGGTATCGACTTGATTTTTAGCATTCCCTAATCCTGGAGGAGACTGGACCTATGTCTCTGCGATCACATATGTGTTTCAAGACTCTCTCCATTGGCCAGATCTACGAGATTGGTCCATTATGGCCTGGAAAATGAGAGGGGACTCAACTTCTTCTTCTGAAATGAATGAAAGGAGCAATACTTTATGCCTCTACCTTTGCTTTCAATGGGATCCCAAAGCAGCAAAACTCTTCAAAACATTGTGTAGTCTGTAGGAGGATAACTCTGACTCCAAGGAAGCAAGAATCGTTCTCAAGGAGGAATCCGCTATGCTATTTAATGAAGCGACAATAAATTTAGTTAGTGATGGGATTCCTCTTTTCAATCTAGGAAACAAAGTTTGGGCTCTGCAGGCAGACAAAAAGAAGATCCAAGAGGCGGTCTCTAGATTGAATTTAGAACAAGCGTATCACCCAGTTTTGGCCAAATCCTGCACTCGTATTGAAAACTCATTAGCGTAATCGTTTGAAGCTAACTATAACCTCCTCGACCTCTATCAGAAGAAAACCAATATATGTAACAGTGAAAATAAGAACTCTCATGTAAAAGCCCTCGGCAGCCGTTTTGCCGAGCCATAAATAAAACATAGCCGTTATTGTCAAAAAAAAAATATTAATATTTTTGGGTCATTTTTTTTGCATATTTACTTAGGTCTTTTAAGTTTTCATGTATTTTTAAGGCAATTATGTTTAATGGTAAGAGGCTAGATTTAATGTGCAAATATGGTTGGGTTTTTTTTTTTTCACCAATCCTACAATCAATCAATGATAATGATAGTTGTACACATATTATGATACATATACATAATACCTATCACTAAATGACTCTAATACCTCTATTTTTCCTACCACACTGAATTTTTAGTCTTCGAAAAAATTGATTTTTCATCCTCCCCTCCCCCAAATGACAACTGATGAAATCTTTCATTTCCACAACCAATTATCTCCAAAGATATATCCAACCTCTATATTTAGATCTTACTTCATTGAAAAAAGGAATGACTCATTCGTTGTTCTTTTCAAAGATACAACAATAATAATATAGTGCTTTTTTTCTACAAAATGGGAATGTTCCAAAACAGAAAATAGAATGGGAAGGGAAACAAGAGGAAAAAGAATTGGATGAATATATGACTGAAGGTGGGGTGAAGAACTAATTAAAAATGTAGTATTTTTCTCTGAAAAAGGAAATGTCACATTGCCAAGGATAGTACCATTAACAGAAGAGTCATGTTTGCACCATGACTGCCTTAGAAAATACAAGAACCGTGACTTGGATCAATAGTGTTTATAGTAGCGACTCCATTGAAGTCATAAGACCAGGAGGCCATGTTCATCTTATGGTAATAGTTGTAAAAGGCTACCTGGACTGTAACAACTTTGACTGACCTGAATAACAAATAAATCATCCTTCCCAAGACTATAGGCCCAATCCAGTGTCAACTGGAGGATTTTAGTATCATCCCCGGATAGGGCTACACAAATGGTCTAGGCCAAAGTCTAATTGGCGAGATTCAATCTCATGCCATTGACATGGAGGACATACATGGGCATGAAATTGGCACTAAAGAGCCCCCGGTTTTTATCTAAAGTCCCATGAGGCCTGAGGTCCTCATTGAAGAGCTCATAGATGTAGGTGTTGACAACCACGTCGGGGAGCTTAGGTGTTCCAGTGTCATTGATCACGTGGTGGACAAGATTTTTGTTGTAAGTGTCAGTGTTGTCTATGGTGGCATTGCCAATGGAGGGCCACCCAATCTCTGTCATGACCACATGGATGTTTGGGAATTTCAGCAAGGTCATGGGGTAGTAGGTCACAATGAACATGACATCCAAGACATTGGTATAGTGGAGCAATGTGTTGGGGTCAACGACGTCCCTGTTGGGCAGGAGCAGTTGAAACAAAGTGTAGTTTAGTGACACGACACTGTTTCCCTGCATGTAGACAAAGTAGGGGTGGACTTTGAGCATCAGGTAGGACTTTGTGTTGCATAGGAAGGACAACAGGGAATCATCATGTTGTTCCAAGAGGAGTTGAAGGCTTGTGAAGGTGGGAATGAATCCAGGATATGGTCGGCAACGTGGGGAGTCAAAAAAGTTCACCTTCCCATCAAGATTGGTTGCCACCAAGGCCAAATGCAAGAATCTCATGGTGGGGACTAGGATGAGGGCGACATTGGGGATTTTTGTGAGAACTTCACCACCCACAACAATGGTAGTGATGTTGGTGTTGGGCAAGGACACTGCCATGTCCTTTTTCACTCCATATAAGTTTTACTTCTTTATTTTATGCTATTGTTTCATATGCTAGAGTCTTACACTGCTTCCTTTGCAACATGTGGTGCAATTTCTAGTTATAAAGAATCTCTATTATGCATTACGTATGAGGTTGGCTATGTATTAATTTGGTCAAAGGATCACATATTTTTCAATAAATCAAAGTGTAATTTTAAGAAAATATTTTTATGTTTTTTACTAATTATTTTATTTGGATTTATATGTTATATAATTGATTGTTTATTTGTAGATCTTATTGGAAAACATCTTGCTTGGCACACCCTCTACAACAGTATGAAGTACGGGGCCGCAACAGGAGATATTGGATGATTTTTCTCGTCTATAATTCCATTTATTGCAGATAATTTATATTTTTGTTTCAAATTTTATATCATTTTGTATGTGTGTCGAGTTGAATTCTAATTTTCCTTTTCCGTCATTTCATTTCTTTTCACATTACCTACGCAGATTGTACATAGGAATAGTAGTACTACCCTCTCCTTTGTGTGTTTCAAGGAGCAAAGGATATTCATTGTAGACGCCATGAAGATGTCAGAAAAACATCAGAATCCCGAATCCTTTGCAAAAATTGTCATATTTTATGGAGGCTCGTAATCTGCAAAGCAAATTGAAATATTATATTTTATCAAATTCTATATATCTCTTCTTGTATTTTTTGCATTATCATGATAGAAGAGAAACATGTGGATAGTGTACAACTAAAAATAATGTTATTTTATCATTAAAATATAAAAATTAGATGTTAAAAGTGAGATCATGGCACGAGAAAATATGTGGAAAGTGTATATTTTTTTTTTGTGAACTTCGTGGCACTTCTCCATTCATTATATTTAAAGTAGGTTTACAAAATATGTGTTACTGATGACCTCAACCCTCCGAAGGAAACCAGGTCTGTTGGCCACCGGTTTGCATTATATGCCATCCAAAATTTAATTTTTTTGAGGATATTTAACCAAGTTTTTGATCTTATGCAGTCTAATATCATACTATGAAAACATAAACAACTAGAAATGTAAAAGCTCGCTGACATCATTATAAAAAAATTAACAGGAAAACCATAAAAAATGCTAACATCTAGTCTTTAGAAGAATCCACTGGTGTCAGATCCTTCACACTTGATTTTGGAACTTCTTGTTGCTGCATGCTTTGCAACATCTTCTCCATTCGTCCTAGCATGAAATTTTGGTGGAAAAATTGAACCTCCACTCACTAAATTTACTTTTGGATCACTAGCAAACTAGGTTATTCCTCCCTGTTTTGATTTTGTTCTTGCCAGGTTGGCTCCTCTCTCTGTTGGTAATTTTTAGATATGGCTTTCGCCAATAAATTCTTCATGATCCAGTAAGTTTGTATGACTTGCTGAAACAAAGTAATCCTGCCTCAAGTGTTTCCTGGGTCCACAACTAGTGGATCCCATTCCTCTTCTTGCATATGCTCCCTTGTGGCTCTTCCTCTCACTTCTGTCTCCCACCTGGATATTTCGGCTTTTGCTAGTGTAGGAGATATTTCACTATACACATGCAGTAAATTCTGCATTGTCTCCACCCCTGACCTCCTTTCTCTTTTCTAGGGGGCTTGGCTCCTGGAAAAAAATTTCCTGCCTTTTTCCTCTATCACCTTCCTTGTGGCCCGACCGACCCCTCTTTCATGTCGCCTATTCTTTCATCATTTTCCTACCCTCTAACCTTGTGACCCACGGAAACCTTGACCACCCACAATACCAACCTCTTGAATGGAACAATAGTCACAGCCTTGTGGCTATTACTTGGGCCCGCAGAAGAAGAAAATCGCATTAATAAATTAATGGTAGTCTTCTTTCCTGGTTCCATTCTCCAATTACCCAAATAAAATGGTGTCTATATGTTTACATGTGTTGCAGGTAGAGTGGGTTCCCAGGTTACAAGAAAGGTCATTTCCCCCCCAAGCCTATTATCCATCATTAATATGCCCTTACCTCCTCGACTGGCCTCTCTGCACTAGTCCTAGGGACTTAGATGGCCTGTAAATTTGGCAACACTGCTTACCCCTACCTGAATAGAGACAGGGTTCAAAAAACTGGTTTGTTCCCTCTCTTTAAGAGTCCAAAATTTTTTACTCATCTCCCTGGTGCCCTCCCAACCTTTCCCATTGAAAACGCCTCTCTCCCAATTCTCCCCAGTCTCGCCTAGACAGCTTCTCAGCTTTCTATGAAGTTCTCCTATCCCACCTTCCCCCAGCAGCAAAGATGCAAAAACTCACACCCCCAAACCATCCCATTCCTCCTCACTACACCATACTACCTAAGGACCCCTCAAGACCAGGGAGACATCAAGCTTGAGCATATGAGAAGGCTTCGAGGAGCACCCAAAAGGTTTGCTCGCAACAATTGAGATATTCAGAGTTCCATGCAACAAATTCTTGAGCACAATCAGAACTAAACCCGCCCTACTATCCCCAACTATCAAGAAGCACCACGAATTCATTTTCCTCTTTCTAGTTTCATGCACAGGTAGGGTCTGGGCTACACACCAGTGTCTATGCTTCTTTGGAGCCTTCTGGTGCAGATGAACCCTCGATTTCTACCTCCTCTATGTGCTTGTGTTTAGTTGCTTCCTTTTTTGACAATATAGGGGTTGCATGCTTCGTATGAATGCCCTTAAATAACATCTCCCAGACGTCTCCACTCCTGTGAGCCAGCTGGCCCACCTATCACCTACTCTCTCATTCATTACCTTTCTCATATGACAGCGTCAGTTTTCACACCCTTATCTACGACCTCCTTCTGGACCCTTTATCCACGTGTGGTTCGACCGTACTATCTGTCCTGTTGACACCCCAATCAGGGTTAGTGTATCTCATTCCCCTTGTGTCTTTCTCCAGAATTAGCATCAGTTTTGTTAGACCATTCTCCTGCTTGACTCTTTCACCTATAAGGTATAACTCCTTGCCCTGATTATTTCATCCCTAGTTGGCTAAGAAGTGTGCCGCTGCATTACCTAAGCATCTCACATGCCTAAGGATGATATAGTGCATTCCTGAGATTAATGCACCTATCTTCTATGTCAGTATAGCCGTTCTCCAAATTTTTCTTTTCTTCTCCCATTTGGATACATGGTGAAGTTTTTTTATTGTCTCTATCACTGAGGTTGAGTATCCTTCCATCACTAATTTCTGGAATCTTTCTCTTTGCACTAGGATTAGTCCTTGCTTCACTACGTTGAATTCCACCTTGTTATTGCTTGCAATGCCACAATTAGTTGCGAACACTAGGCCTACCTTTCCCACGTGGTCTCTAAATATGCTGCCATACCCTTCCGCACCTGGGTTTCCTTACGAGGTTCCATCAAAATTTAATTTTATGAATCTAATAGGCGAATTCCTAAATTGGGCATCCTCGAGGGTCCTTTGAACTTGGGGCTTCGACGAGCTTGGTTCTAGCATCTAAGGTGAAAGGTTCAACATGCAGAGTATCCTTGCTTCTCACCCCAATGCTTTCAAATCATCCTGATGCCATTTATCTACTAGGATAGTTTCCCAAATATTTTGTATAATGATCCCCCAAACTTCCTTCTCTGCCTTATTTTCCTCTTTGAATATTCTCCCCTTTCTTTCCTTCCATACTACCCAGAGTAGGAACCCCAGGGATATGCCCACACTCTATTTAGAATCGACTTCTTGTGTACTTTCTTCCTTCACTTTTCCAGAGTGGTTGGAACACTTTTACAATCATGATCTAAGTACCCAAAGAGGTATTCATGGTTTTTCTATAGCTGCTGGGCGTAGGGGCACAAATTGAGAAGATGTTCTAGTGTTTCCTAATTTGCACAAAACATGGGGCATATTAAAGGTCCTTGCACCCCCCGTTTTTGAATTTGGTCCCAGGTGAGGGCACAGCCATGGCAGATGAGCCAAAGGGAGAAGGTCACTTTAGGCTAGAGGTTTTGAGACCATATCTTGGCCCAAATAGTGGGGAGTTTTTTCCTTTGGTGTTCTGCTTTAATGTGGTATCCTTCCTGGATAGTAGATATCCCCTTGTTCTCGTATTCCCATATGAGGATTTTTTGTCCCTCTGTAATGGCTATTTTCTATGATTGCATCTCCTTCTCAAATTATTTCCATCGTGGGTAATTTGGTGCATTCTACCAATGTTCTTTTGATTTCCATGTACGTCAATTATTCCCATGTTCTCGTTGCCAATATTTTCTAACCTTCCTATTATCTAGTTCGTTTGTGAACAGGAAAATTTTAGCCAGGTCTCGTCTATTTAAGAGCTTCTCTCATTGTTCCCATGCCTCTTCCTAGAACAATTCCTCATCCCCTCCTCAAATTTCCTAGAAACTGTGTATATGAATTAAATCCTTGTTTTCTACTTCTAGATTCCAAATTGAATAACCTCTTGGTGTTTCTTGAATTCTAAGTCTCTCTACCATGGCTTGTGGCATCCTATATTTCCTTTCCCGGATTTTTTTCCATAGGTCCTCTCCCCCTTGAATCCATCTCCACCATAACTTTGTCCCCATCACCTGGTTGAGGGTGTGCAGGTCTCGAAGTCCTAGCCCGCCTTCCATCCAAGGTTTGGATAGGTAATTCGATGACAATCGAACCTATTTCTTTTCTTTTTGTGGCCCTTGCCATAGGAATCTTTTAAAAATATTATCCATTTAATTTTAGTCCATTTTAGGTTCTACAAGACCCGAGAGCTCGTATATGGGAATTCATTGAAGCATTGATTTGAGGAGTACAACCCGACTAGCTATGTGTAGGTCCTTGAAGGTCCAATTTTGAAGGCGCCCATGAATCCAAACCAAAAGGAGCTTCCAATTTGAGGCTCTAAGGGAGTTGAGGCTGAAGAGGGTGCCTAGATATTTGGCTTGCATGATCCAGTTTTGGGGCTCTCTAGTTATTTTCCCGGGGTTCATTAGAATGATCCAGTTTTGGAGTTAGAGCTAGAAAAGTAGAATTGAGGGCATGATGTACATTTATAGTTCTCCTTGATTCTTCTACAACCTTCAGAATGTTTGGTCAAATTATTGACCACGCTACTTGATAAAATTTTGTTGTGAATCCATCTGAACCTAGCGCCTTATTTTTAGCTAGCCCTTTAACTACTTCCTCTAGCTCTTCCATGGTGACAACCCACATTAGAGAAAGGTTTTAGTCCCTGTTTACCAGTCGGGGTTTATGTTGAGTGATCCTATCAATTTCTGCTAACTGGTTTGGGATTGGTTCTCACAGGATATCTTGGAAGTGGTTTACCATGATGTTTTCCATGTCTACATGCTCAAGCACCATGTTTATGTCTGGGTCCTTCAAGGAGAATATTATATATTGTTGTCTTTGTTGAATCATAACCTTGTGGAAAAATATGGTGTTCCTTTCTCCTTCCCTAATCCATTAAACTCGTGAATTCTGCCTCCACAATATCTCGTGTTGATGTCTAGGGTTTGTTCTTGTTCTTCCTTGTCTAGTGGTTTTGTTTAGGTTTTCCTTTTCGATGTCGTTGCTCATTTTTGCTGGTCTTTTTCAATTTCCTGTTGCATTTCCACTTCCATATTCTTAGGCCTTTCCTAATCTAGCTCCTGATCTCCCTCATTTGTCTTCTTCTCATCTTGTTACTCTTCCCCTTCCTCCAATAACACTTCATAAGTGTTCTTCTTTGTATTTTTTTTAGGGTGGTTAAGTTTTAGGGTTGACAGACCCTTTTTGTTCTCCTTCTTTCCTTTGACCTCTATGAACCCATCATTATCTTCTACTACATTCACTAGTCTCTTCCCTTCCTATGATTCCCCTATATCTTGATTGTTCAGAGGGAAGGCTTTGTACAAATGGTCATATGCATGGCACCGTCAGCATATGAATGGAATATGTTCATAATCTAGGGGTTGTTGCTAGATCTCATCATGGTATTCTAGTTCCACAGTGTCCAAGAAGGGATCCTCTATATTCACATACACATAGATGGGGGCGTACAAAGTATATCTACCTCTGCGGGTGGATTATGCTATCTTCACAAACTTGCCGATGGAATTTCCAATCCCTTCTAGTATTTCCAGATCCTATAGATCGACCAGTAGGGAAAAAGGCCACACCCATACCGGTGTCGCCAGGAAGTACTCCTTATCTAGATTATAACATTCCTCCCAGTACCTCATTAATAGTCTCGCATTATGGAAGAAATATGACCTATTTTCCAATACTCTCTCTTTATCTTATAGGTTCGACAATATAATTTTAAAGAATCCTCTAGCACTAAGCTTAAGTTCAATGTGGCCTTTTGGGTGCCATTTCAGTTGGATCCATTAGATCAAGTCCTTTTTCCGTTGGCAATGTTACTATAAACTTATAGATTATTGTGTGATCCTTCATATAGTTACGTTATTGTTCTAGTTTGTATGTTGGAATCAAAAATCTGGGCTTCTTGGTTGCCCGCGCAAGAAATTGGCCTCGCATTTTGGCCTACCAACTTGCGCCAAGGAATAGACCTGGGTATTCATCATTTGTCTGGGAGCTTGGTTTTTTTTCTTTTGCTCTCGCTCGCTTCTCCTGCTATAACATTGTTGTATGAGGGGATCACACCTCCCCCAGTTGTTGTTGCCATTACCACCGTCAGTTTCCCGATGTGTGTGCCCTGCAACTTCTGACCTATGAGCACCCTGAACATCCTTGAAAACTTACCCAAAGCTTGTAAGCCTAGCCACGTGCATCCTCTGTTTGGATAGTATATAGTTAAAAATAACTTTAATTTATCATTAAAATATAAAAGACATAATATATGTTAAAGTTTTAGAATATAAATAGATTTATAAACATTTTTATATCTTAAAAGTTTAGGATATAAATAAATTTATAAATGTGTATATATATATATATATATATATATATATATATATATATATATATTACATTATTTTCTATTTGTGTTAAATTTATTACTTCTATTTGTGTTAATTATATATGTACATTATTTTATATTTTTATATTTTATTAATTTATATTTGTCTTCCTTAAAAATATTATACTAATAAAAATATAATCGTGGACAAGAATAAATGTGCACAAATTCATATTTGGCAACAAAGTTGCTCATATCTGTAAATTTAACAATGAGTAAAACCAAATTTAATAGGATTATAAACCTTCACACTAAGTTAAATTCAATATTTTTACCTTAATGTAATTATATTTAAATTACTTCGCAGGGACTACCTACTATGTAGCACTTGTTTAGTATGTAAAGAGTTGTATTTTATTTTATATCATGAGTTACATGTAATATAACTATATATACTTTTTTTTAAATATAATCTAACTAAAGTAATATAATTATATATTAAAATTAATAAATTATCCTAATTATATATTAAAATTAAAAAATTATCGTATGTAATTAAAAAATATATATATTTTATAATTATTTCCAAAAATAAATTTAGTTAAAAAATTAAAGAATGTAATTTTATATTTATTGACTATTTATACAAGGTTGGCTCTCTATTAATCTCAAAATTTTTTGGTTTTATTTTATTTTTGAAAATTTTTATTGCCTTGGAACACTGAGAGTTACATCAAAAACCTTGATTGACTCACTAGTTTCACACAAGGGAGACAAGGCCATGACAAGAAAAACACTCTCAAAATCTAGGATAAAGATAGTTGTAGAGAAAAATAGCGATAATGTAACACCCCGTTTTATTTTTAATGATTGTCTAATGATTGTCTAAAAGACTATTATAAATACATTTGAATTTTTTAGTAAAAACATATTAACAAATGATAATGTAACACCCCATTTTATTTTTAATGATTGTTTGAAAGAATGATATAAATACATTTGAATTTTTTAGCGAAAACATATTAACGAATATGGTTATTCGTTATTAGGAAGAACTTGAATTCTATTTCAAGAATAAAAATTACATCAAGTAAATTGATTAACTATTTGGTAAAAGAATTCCAAGATTCTAGAGCAAAAGGAAGAGGCAGTTTGTGTTGCGATTACCTTCACCAAGAGGATATAAAGGAAATCTCGAGAAGTGGAAGGGGTTCTATTCAAGAAGGGAGAAGAGGGTTTTACAACAGAATGTTGTAAGGAATGGAGTTGTCCAGAGATAATGGAGCTCTATAACCCAAAGGGAGTTTAGACTGAACTGAGGTCTTGAGGTCTAACTTCTGGTATATAACTGCTACTTAGATTTCTGGTATATAACTGCTACTTAGATTCTCGTGCGGAGCACAGGGGGAGCAAAGGATGTGATCGTCTCTCTCAAGTTTGGGCAGCACCATCAGTTAAAGCAAGAATACAAAGATAAGTATATAATTTTACTGGTTGAGTTACAAGAGTTGATAGTTAAATGTTATTTAAATTTAGAATACTGGGAATTGTAAAAATATCTCTGTGAATTATAAATAAGGTTGTTATGTATTCATTTTGTAAAAGATGAAGTAATTATGTTATGAATAAAATAGTGAGGAAATGCTATGACAGGGTAAACATGAAATACAGTAAAGTGAAATCTTGCTGTCTAAATACTGTAAGATTAGAACAACTCTAAAAATATTGTAAAGACAGGAAAGGTAGAAAATATAAGTAGTGGAAAAATTGACATATAAACACTTCTAGGCGAGCAAGTGAAAAAAAACATATACTGTCAAATTTCCATCTATTACTGATCACATATTAAAAAAATAAATACTTTAAATTACAATGGATTGAATAAAAATCAAATACTAGATAAAAAATTCATGCAGACTGTAGTTTGGCATAAGTACGATACATCATTCATTAATTCTGAATATAGAATAAAATAGGCTCAGAGATTTAGAAGCCGAGCCCTGTGGTGAACAGGGCAAGGTTCAGAGTCCTCTAGCCACTGAATCCACAAGTATATAGAAAACCATATTACACCGTATAATCGTATTATAGAAGGGTATAATCGTATTACCGTGAATAATGATTAAGTTCAGAGAAACAAATTAACTCAAAAGCTCAAATGTCAACCTCTAGACTCTAAGGCTAAAACAAGTTTATACATTAAAGAAAAACACAGAAGATATTAACAAGTTGTAAACTATTCCGATAAGTGATAGAGCCAAGCAAGGGGATGGCTAAATTAAACTTCATATAGGCATCCCCAGAGCATGAATGCTTAATATGCAACTGTCCAAACTATGTACTCGGGTATGCAAATAACGTCTCGAATATTCAGCTTAATAAAAATATTACACAATGCCAAATAAAAATAATACGCAATCTCCTTCTAAAAATGAATCAAACAGTCATAAAAACGAACGATGAATTAACAGTTAATTTTTTGAATGCTTGGACTATGGTCAGCCCTTCACACATGAATAGGCACATTCAAGGTCGGAGTCTGGAGCTTGTGCATACATATGGTTTTACCCTCAGTGAAAACCTTAAAGAAACTCACTTTAAAACTATAACTAGACTAAAGATAGGTTTCAAATTACACGGCCATTCTTGGAAGAGCCATGTAGGATCGAGGAAGACGCCCCATTCCACCATGACAACAGAACCTAGCAAAACAAGAAAGACATAAACTGTAAGTAAATTTAAACTAACGTGAGAAACCCTAAATAGAATGATTTCTAAGTAGGGGTCTAGTAGGATAATCAAACCATACCTGAGGTCGTTGCTCTCAGCGTGCTGGACGGGTCACATTTGTTGAAGAAGAGAAAATCCAAATTCTGATAAAACTAGAAACCCTGGCCTCACCAGGGTTAACAAAAACTGGAAAAAGCATATCCAAAAGCGCAAGGGATTAAGGGCCCGTAAAAACATTAAACTAAGCAATCTTGTTGTAACCTATGCAAAAATACAGAAAATGAACGGTAAACATTCACTAGAGCTTTGCATTCCTGTTCTAGAGAAACACTTTGAAAGAAAATTAATAGATATCCTATAGTCCTGAGTGGTTACGATACCATGGGTTCACTAACAAATGAGGAAAAACAGAACTCCTAATTCAAGCTTCACACCGGAGTAAAAGTCATTACCGAAATCTGAGCAAGATTACCAACAAATTTGTTTCCATTGATAAGGGTTGAACACCACAACAATCAGAGGAAGAGCTCAGAGTGCGTAACAGTTGTAGACCAGAACCATGATGGAGAATTACAAACCGAATGAACTATGTGCGTAGTGATGGGTTAGGGTAACCCCAACTGCATCATCCTCCACCATTAGATCTAGGTTACATCCAGATTGACTGTCACACAATTATCAATAAAACTTAGTGAATAACAGCTGCGAGGCATATTCCGTGGGCCAGATCAATGGAATGAATAAACCTTTTAATAATGTTTCAATTCACGGTTTTCTGAATCTGCTATGCATTCGAATTCATAGAATAATATGATAACGCCATAATGATATATTCTTAAAATTGTCCAATGATAAATTATTGGGTCATTGATGTAGTAAAAAGGTAAGGGAAATTATTATTTAAATTTCGTAATAGAACCCATATGAATGCAATAAGTTTGTGAGTATAAGGTACTAATGCATAGAGATAAATATTCCATGCATGAATGTTAATTATATTCATGTCATGTGTTGGAGATAATTTTTTTTTATATAAAGAAAGTTTTATGTATGATAAGTTGATATAGGTGACATAAGAATCTAGAAGATTATTATGGAACTTTTTTAGGATACAAAGCCAAGAGTTACTTGTATCCAAAACTACTTAAAGTGGACTCATTAGAAAAATTATCTAGATGGGTTGGAATCAAAGGTGGTTATCTACATAGGCTCCTTGGAGCCCTCCTTAGCTACTGCTCACTGAAAAGGGCTACCCAACTACTTCTCAATCCTTTAAAGCTTGGAATCCATCCTATCCATATGGTTAAAGTTTCAATCGAGGGAATGCCTAATGTCATCCCAATTCTTCCACCTATCAACCAACATATGCCCGAGAATGTATTGATTGAACTGTCCCTTATTTTGCATAGTGTGTGGGATCTAATCATCCCATTCCACTAGAACCTCTTTGTCAGAAACATCATTGCTCCACCTTCAGCTTGGGTAATTTACTCCCTAACTGACCGTGGAGTTAGCTAATTGTATCACCTAATGCATCCCAATACTCTTTGGTGCATATGAGATTTCCCCCTCAAGGCTCGATCCCAATAATATGTTTCCCTTCTCCTTGCCTGTTTCCTATGACATGGCATTATATCCCATGGCTTCTTCTTTTCCTACAAATTCTCCATAGAGTGATATTATTTTTCACAAAAGGGGCCATATATCCCTTGTGACCATATCGAGTGTCGCTTTTGAGGACCTGAGTGCAACCAACAAAATCGCCACTCAAAATATCCCCATACCCCCATGCAAAGTAAATATTATAGAAAATCCCAAGGAAACTATGTCATGACACATACCACCACTTCAACCCAATAGTGGCTTATAGCCCCGCCATCTTGCATCCTTGTTATCACTTGGATAAAGCACTAGCCCAGAAGTTCTTCCTTTGCAATGGCAAGGGGTGAGGCAAGTTAAGATAGATACCCCAACCCAAATAACAAATTCCCTTGGAAAGTATAGTATGGACAACAATTCATGGATTCTCTCATGAATTTCTCAGGTTCACACCTTCAAACACACATCTTGTGAGAGTAGTCAAATGCTGAAGAACATTGTCTCCCCCAAATTCAAACCAAACACAATTGAAAAGATTGTATAAGTTTACTAGGGGTGAGAGTGCTCAGATAGCGCACCCCCTTAATGCTTCAATCCCATCCACAAACAAGATTAATAAAAAAAATAACCCAAAATAACCTAGTGACGACCCAAGGTTTGACATCTTCCCTAATACACAACACAACAATATAGAAAAGAAAAAGGGAAAGAAAATTTGATCATACATGAAACAACCCAAGGTTTGACATCTTCCCCAATACACAACACAACAATATAGAAAAGAAAAAGGGAAAGAAAATTTGATCATACATGAAACAAGTGGAGTCCCTTGAGACTAAGTAGTCGGCACTAATTTTTCCTCCTCTCATCCCTCTATTCTAAAGATTGCATAGAGGTTCACCTTGCTTATTACGCTGGTTGACAGTCATCCTTGAGGTAAATGTCCAATCCTTTCTCTTATCAAAATTCTCCCCACCAAACCCAACTCCTAGTGATTTCAAAGCCAATATCCCCACACTCCGCTGCGGCACCAAAATACTATAATACATAGTGGTATGCTTCCGCTAGTGCAATACCAAGACTACATTTATAGACCATGAACATCTCAATTCATGGATCCTCTTCCTATTTCTCGTGAACTCTCCCTTTTCTCTTCCATGCAATTCATTATTCTTCAATTAGCCACATAGAGGGAGCGAGCTAATATAAGAATCAGAAATCAAACATGCACATGTGTAGCCCTCAGCCTAATTTATCCTCTAGCACATCAATGCATACTTTCTAAAGCTCTTGGATTTCCTTCACTCCTTTTCATGATGATGAATTAACATAACAATTATAAAATCTTTAGCCTATAGCTTCACATGCTCCCACTCGCATAATAATCCATGCAACCTACACACCATTCTTATTTCCATAATTACATAATAACTTGAGCACTGAACATTAAACTCCACCGGGAGAAAATTCCATGTCCCCATAGATGAGGTGACGGTGTCTTCCACCCTTGCCTCCATCAACCTCCAAGCTTATCATCACATTGGGGGGAGTTCTCTGTTAATGTTAAAGAGTTAAATAATGATTTCAAGATATTTGTATTGATGTATTGTAAAATAGTTTTTTTGATTTTTTATACTTACTTTCACGTTTCACTATTTTCATAAATAGCGTATGTAATTTTTAAAGATAGTTAAAAACTTAATTAATGTTGAAAGTCGACTCTATATTAATGTTGAAAAACCCCAACTAATGCAGGAGCGTCGACCCCAGCTGAACAATGGTTGAATTTCCTCTGGTCAATAAGGGAAACAATGTTTGAATATCCTCTCGTTAATAAGCAACCAACCAACATATTACATACATATATATAGAATCATCCATCCCACGGGAGCATTCACCAGTTCATGCAGATATATAGAGAAATATCCATCTCACGGGAGCATTTACTGGTTTCAGTATGAACGAATTAGTTATTTATATATTAAAGAATGTTAAGGAAATTTAATTATAAAATTGTAAATGTTTTTTTTTAAATGTGGAATTTGTATTAAAAAATTACAAGAAAGTGTAAGTTTTATATTTTAAATATTGTAAAAACTTTAAAATATATTTTTCAATTGCAATTATTATGGAAATTAGTTTTACTCATAATTGAGATGGAATTCAATTAAAATATTTATTTTGTGTGATTTATCACAAAAATTAATCTACACCTATATTGTTGAATAAATTTGAATTGAAAAGGAATTAGTATTTGAGATATAATTTTTTTGATTTGTAGAGATTATTTAAGTGTATCTTTAATATCAGATATTTCATTTTTTATTTTGGACATCAATTTTTAGTTTTTATTATTTATATTATTATATTTTATTTAAATGTTTTTTAAATTGATAATAAAAATAATAGATTATCTTAAACAAACATAAAAGATTAATGCTCAAAATAAAAAAAATAAAAATATCATTATAAGAAAAATCCATTTCAATTTTATAATTTTTTTTAAATAAAAATAATAAAAATAGATGTTCTCTTTTTTAAAATTAAATTTGAATACTATTTTTCGTTATTGAATTCATATTGGAATTCGAAATTTAATAGCTATGGTTAAAAAGATTAATGATAGTGAGGATTCAAATGTAATGAGGTTAACCTACAACTGGCCAGAAGAAATTGGGAAGGGACCCGCCGCCTTGCCTGACGGGCGGGGCCCAGTCAGGTGGGTGGGGCCTGCTTCAAGTCCACAGCAGAGGTAATGCAAAAAAGTCGACACCGACCACGATAAACTCCCTGTGATGTCATACTCGGGACCCTGAGCTCAGACTACCAAAAATTATTAGGAGTTGTCTTTAGTGCTGGAATCCTGTGAAACAATTTGAGGTGAAAAAGTTGCACTAAAGATAACTTAAAATTATTATGCATTAGTTAGGAATGTGGAATGAGGGGGTAAATTTATTTTTGAACGTGGTTGTGAGATTTTTTATGTGAGTATGGTTTTGGAGTTTTATTGTCACAGAAATTAGAGCTTTTGTGGGTCATAGGTCACAGTTTCAGAATTGGAATTATTGGGATTGAAATGAACCACTATGTTACGAATTAGTTATTGTATTTAGTTGAAAAACTTGATGTGAAATCTTGATTTGTGTTATTTAAATGGTTTAGCACTCTAAAAAACCCTAAGGCAATTGGATTGTGAAGAGTTTACTCATTAAACTTGTGATTTCAATAAATTCCTATAGAATTTTAGATAAATTAGATGGAACAACTTTTCAAAAAACTACATTAAAAACAATTAAGAAAACTTTATACTTGTGATATAAAGGGGAGAGAGAAAGTCCAAGAAACCGATTAGTGTACATTTAAGTGATAAATTCAATATTAATTAATTAATTAAAATAACAGAAAAAAGGAGATATAGCAAAATTGAGAAAGCGAAAATACAAGATAGAACATCAACAATCAAACCAAGTTGCCTTTTATTCTTAACTTTTAAATCAAGTTACATCAATAAAGGTTTGCCATTGAATTCTAAATGGCTGTAAGTGAATAGAAAAAAGCAACTAAAGCAACACTGACTATAAAACACATAAATCTGTTTTCACCGTAACAGTGAAATAAAAAAAATGCAGTAACTATAGAACATAGTTTTATATTATCATACAGGCTCTAAGTGAATGGCAAAAATCCACTAAAGCAACATTGACCATAAAACACATAAATCTGTTTTCACCTTAACAGTGAAGTCAAAATTGCAGTAATTATAGAACATAGTTTTATATTATCATACAGTTTTTACATCTCTTTTTGTTTCCCCAAGGAATGTAAAACTTCTACTCAGCAACAGCAACACTCTTCGCACATAAAACAGCAGCATAAACCCGCAAGGCTGCAAATCCAAAAAACCAAAACAGTCAATAACACAAAATCATACCCTATATATATAATTAATGAAAAAAGGGATTGAATTCATACCATGCTTCAATGCATCCTTTCTCAGCTCTCGTTTGCGTTTTAACAGGTCCAGCTGCTTGAGCGTACTGTGGAGGAGGAGCCTCAGTGGGATACCCTATTCACCACCACATTAAAACCCTTTTAATGAAAAATGAAATTTATCGATTTTTAAACATTTCTCAGCAAGTCTGCAATTATGATCTATGGTCTTTTTGTGCGTAATCTGCGCTCTATGATTTTCCTGCAGATTTATGATCTCTGAATAAAAATACAATTGATTGAAATAAGAGAAAAGGAAGAGCAGAGAGCCGAACCTGGAGGAGGATTTCCTTGAGGGTAACCTGCAGGTGGCGATTGAAACTTTTTGTCAGACATGGCGAACTTCTTCAGAGTCGATTTCTTGGAACTTTCAAGTCAGAGAATGTAAGGAATAACGATGATGATGGATTGATTCTGTAGTTATGTGTGGGTTCAGAATTGATGTTATATTACAGTAAATGATAAAGAGCAGAGAGGCGGTGCAAAGGTTATGTGATTCTTCCACGCGTTCACGCTTAAAACAAGCACACTCTTTTACGCCTCTACCGGTCAAATTTAAACCGTAAATTATAAAATTTCAACTTTGACGCTGGTAACGCGTTTTACAGCTCTACTGATCTAACCGTCAAATTGAAAGCGGAATTTACAGAATTTGAACTATGGAATATATACCTGGTAAGATCTTTTTGCATTTTTTTCACTTTTAAGGATATAACGGTCAAATTTAAAGCAGAAATTATACAATTTCAAATT
This sequence comes from Pinus albicaulis, assembly GCA_034641835.2. Classification (NCBI taxonomy): domain Eukaryota; kingdom Viridiplantae; phylum Streptophyta; class Pinopsida; order Pinales; family Pinaceae; genus Pinus; species Pinus albicaulis. Next base: position 1,307,671,560 of record CM076578.1, on the reverse strand, counting down.
AGTAACATATTCCTTCCAATTTCTTGGTAACACGTTTCCCAGAGTTGTGGCAACATGCCACACCATTTCAACCTTATCCGGTCCGGTCCCACCTTATCCGGCATATGATTTATGTATAGCAAAAACTCGCTCCTATCCTTATCCGGCATCTGATTTATGATAGCAAAAATTCGCTCTCACTTTTTTTTTTATGAGGTGTGTTTTCCTTTTATGTAATATTTTTTATTTTTTATTTTTTTTTAAATTTTGATATTTTAGCAAAAACAAATTTCACATAAAATTTTGATTTGTATTATTTAAATTAATTTTTTTTTATTGTATATATAAATTCAGAATGCAGTTTATTTGAAAATTTTTAAAGCACTTCTTATTTTATTGAGCAAAATTGACATATCAAACTTAAAACTTAAAACTTATGATTTAAATAAATTTCGACCAAATTTTAAACAAATTAAGTATTAAAAAACGACTCAATTACCGTGACAAAACATGGGCTAATTAAATACGAATTGACCATCGATTTTGATGCTTCCAGATTTTCCAAAGTTCGCATTCTCTCAAAGTGTTTTTTAAATACAAATTAATAATAATAAAGATGTCGGCATTATCTCAGTGTTTTTAAAAAGAAAATTAATAATAATGAAGTCGGTGGTAATTAATAATCTAAAGGATATACTTGATTCAGAAGTGGTTAATTTCAAATATCGAAGTGTTGACTTTCGGCCAGAAATAGCCTTTATCGACTTTGGCTCGTAAAGAGACTTATTAATAAAATCAAATCTAATGCGTATGAAAAGAAATCAAGTATTAAATTTGTTAATTCGACTCCAGTATTAATTCGACTTTATATATTTGTATTTACATAGGAGTCAAATTTTGATTCCTAGTTTACATAATATTTTATATTATAATATGGTGATTATTAATTGAGTTATATTTTTATGATTTTTTTTTTTTATAAAAAAATATCTATTTTTTATCAATGATAATTTAAATTTTGAATTTCATGACTTACAAAATATTTCACAATATTATGATGGCTAGCTAAATTGCTCCATCCAATTCTATGTATATAGAATCTAACCAATTTTATAATTTATTAAATCTAATTCAATTTTAATGTAATAGGTTTTTAATTCCAAAGTCATTTTAATATATAGTGTAAATAATTTTGAAATAAAATATATTAAAAATATAAAAAAAATGAAAATTTAATTTATATTATTATTTTTTAAATTACCAAAATCATATATTTAACTAAATTTCAAATTTCAGTATGACAATGATTATGATTATGATTATGTGTAATTCTCGATAGGATGTCTGATGTTTAGTTAAGATTTATGTTCCCAAAGATGAATAAGTGTTCACCCTAAACTTGGGGGCATCTCATTAAGAATTACATGTAATTTATCAAAAAATTTCACAATCATCAAATCTTTGAGTGTAAAATCTTCTTGCAAAAATGATGATGTCAAATTTATATGTGATATATGGGTTTGCAGCTAGCACCCATATATGGATAACTATTGGTTAGTCTAGTAACTTTTTTAACTCTTTTAATGTATTAAAATATATGTTAAACAAAATTTAATGTAATTATGAAAAAATTATATGTGATTTATAATAATTTTGGTTAGTTCTTAATATTTTATTCATCCATTTTTAATATATGATGTATATGGTATTATTTTTTTTTTTATATTGGTTGATTATTGATTTAGCATGTTGTTTTATTGATAGCATATTAAACAATATGAGTAGTACCTTATAATTTATATATTAAGTATACCTTTGAGATGTAAATTATGTGGTTTGTGTGGGGTTTAGTTTCCATTAAGTTTTAGGTTCAAATTTCATAAGTAGAGGTTCACAATGGGAGCTAGCTAGGGTAAATCGCACATGTGCAACCTCAATCGTCCAATGAGATGGACGTTCAGATGCCTGAAGTGGGGTCATCAAGGAGTGTCATTAAAAACTTACAAATATTTCTACCACCATTCAATGAAATTGCATGGAGGGTTGGGATCATTCCAGATAAGATCCAAATTTGAGCTGCAGTAGACAAACTCGTGTTAGGTGCAATCGCAAGAAACAAGGGTACTAAACTCTTACGAAAATAGCATTGTAGTCTGACCACACTTAACCCTTTAAACAAATATGTTTGCAGTGTCATGCACAACCCGTGGGGCGAATAAACTATAATATTTGATAAGAAATGCAGAAGACAGAAGTTTAGACAAACACACGGGAGCTCACAGGTGCAGATCACCAGGAGCTCCCACCAGCAAATGCATTCGCTTGGGATTCTTCATTAAGCATCAGGAATTAAATAGATACATAGGCAAAACAAATTCCTAATTAATAGGAACTGAATGTCAAATAAAGAGCAAATCATAACTACGTAACCTATTCTCCATTAATTTCTAACACCCCCCCTTAATGGAGAAAGGGATTTTTAAACACACCTAAAGTGTCCCTAAATAAATCAAACTTCAGTCTTCCTAGTGGCTTAGTGAATATGTCAGCCATATTATCACAAGAATTACAATATTCTATAGAAATCTCTTTGGACTGCACTTTCTCCCTAACAAAATGAAATCGAGTGTCTATGTGCTTAGTGTTTTTATGAAACACGGGATTGTAAGCCAGTTTGATGGAACTTTGATTGTCACAATTGATGATCGTAGCCTCTGTCTGTTCTTCCCCTGCATCTTGGAGAATTCTACGCAACCAAACTGCCTCACATGTCGCTGCACACATAGCTTGATATTCAGCTTCTGCCGAGGATAACGCAACAGTATGCTGCTTCTTGCTGCACCAAGAGATGACCCCGGAACCAATGTTGAGGGCGTAACCTGTAATTGATCTTCTGTCATCTAGATTTCTCGCCCAATCAGAGTCTGTATAACCTGTCAACTTAACATCAAATGAGTCAGAATACAAAATACCAAAATCTGATGTTCCTTGCAGATACCTTAATACTCCTTTCGCTGCACTCTAGTGACTGTCATGAGGTTGAGTCATAAACTGACTCAAAACACTCGCTGCATAGGCTAAATCAGGTCTTGTTGTAGTCAAATAAATAAGACTACCAACCAACTATCTGTACAATGTTGCATCTGCATATTTCGAACCATCATCCATCTGAAGTTTGCTATTTTGCTGTAAAGGTATGCATGAAGGCTTACACTCATCCATATTAAACCTGGATAACAGACTCTTTGCATACTTACCCTGGGACAAGAAAGTTTGACTTGAATCTCTCCAAACTTCTAGACCCAAACAGTATTGCATTTCTCCAAGGTCCTTCATCTCAAATTTCTGTGATAATTGCTGCTTGATTTCTTCAATGAGATTGTCTGCACTTCCTGTTATTATCAAATCATCTACATACAAAGAAATCACCACTATCTTCCCTTCATTATTAAATATGGTATATAAATTGGGATCATTTTTGCTCCTTTCATAACCATTCATGAGGAAAAAGGAATTAATTTTTTCATACCAGGATCTAGGTGCCTGCTTTAAACCATATAAAGCTTTCTTTAATCTACACACTAGATGTTCTTCTCCCTTCTTAACAAATCCTTCAGGTTGTACTAAGTATACTTCTTCTTTTAAATCACCGTTTAAGAAAGCAGACTTAACATCTAATTGATGTATTTTCCAATGATGTTTAGTGGCTAAAGCAATGATCATTCTGATGGTGTTTAATTTTGCAACAGGGGCAAATGTCTCCTCAAAATCAATACGTTCTATCTGGTAATATCCCTTTGCCACCAACCTTGCTTTATGTTTATCAATAGACCCATCTGCTCTAAATTTCAACTTAAATAACCATTTGCAACCTATGGGTTATTTATCATCAGGAAGTTTTACTAGATCCCACGTATTGTTCTTAATGATGGATTCATATTCCTCATTCATTGCTTTCTTCCATTCAAGACTTTTACTAGCTTCATAAAAGTTAGAAGGTTCTGCAATGTTTAACATACCAGTCATAAGCGCATAATCCCTATATCGAGCTGGTAACTGTCTTGGCCTGTTTGATCTTCTGAGTGGTGGGGGTTCAATTATTCTGCTTATTTCTTCCCTTTGTGGACTGAACTCCACATTATCCTGCTGCTGCTGTACCTACTGCTGTTCCTGCTTCTGTTCCTGCTGCAGACTGACTCCTGTTTCAGTATCCTCTTCTGAGAGTAAGGGCACATGCCATTCTTCATTGTTTTGGACAGGATTTCCATCATCAATCTATTCATGGAATAATACATCTCTACTGACAAACACCTTGTGAGTAGCAGGGTCAAACAATTTATAAGCCTTATAGTCACTGCAGTATCCAATGAAAGTGCATTTAATGGCCTTTGAATCTAACTTCTTTCTATTCTCTTTAGGAACATGTGCAAAAGCTTTACAACCAAATACTCTAAGATGACTTACTGCAGGCTTGAAGCCAAACAATGCTTCAAAAGGAGTTTTATACTCAAGACTTTTAGTAGGACTCCTATTCTTTAAATACACTGCAGTATTAACAGCTTCTGCCCAAAAACCATTGGTTAGATTCTTACCTTTCAACATACTGCGAGTACACTCCACCAGTGTTCTGTTTTTCCTCTCAGCAACTCCATTCTATTGAGGAGTGTAAGGTGTTGTGAATTGCTGCTGTATCCCATGCTCGTTGCAATATTTGGTGAAGACTCCTTTCTTGTATCCCCCCCCCTTGATCTGATCGAAGAATCCTGATGAATTTTCCTGTTTGCTTCTCATTCATGTTTCTGAATTGCTTACTGGAATTTTGCTACATGAAGAGGAAAGGAGGTTGTCTCTCAAGCCTCAAGATCCAGATCTTGCATTGATAACAAAGTTCAAGTCAAAAGGGAGAGCGATGATTGATCAGAGGAGGGGCAACACATCAAAAATGACACCACAAGGTATGACCTCGTATAGAAATGACTCTACTCCTGAATGTTTTTATTGTGGTAAGATAGGCCATATTGCTAAATTTTGTCGCAAGAAGAAGGAAAATCAAGAGAGGTACAATCAGAGAAGGCATGCAGGTCATTTGGCGGATGTAGATGCAGATACAGACCCAGATCAGAATCTGGATGTTAGACTATTTATGGCCGAGGCTGACACTGCTACTGAGGAGGATGAATCAGATATTTGGTTCGTGGATTCTGGAGCCTCCTTGCATATGTCAGGTAAAAAGCAATGGTTCAGAAATTTTAAAGAATCCAACTCTGGAGTAAAAGTCTATCTTGGAGATAATAGTGGGTACGAGATCAAGGGACATGGAGATGTCCTTGTTACTCTGCCTGATGGTAAGATCAGGAATATATCTGATGTGTGGTATGCTCCTGGCATTAAGAAGAACCTGATTTCTGTGTCCAAGATTACAGATCAGGACCTCAAGGTAGAATTTTTTAAATCTTATTGCATTATTAAAGATTTGTTGGATCAGATGAAGCCCATTGCTACAGGTATTCGCATAGGAGGACTCTACAAGTTGGATGTGAAAAGTACGCCTCAGCAAGCCTTGATGGCGTCAAATAAGTCTGCTGAAAATAGTCTAACATCCAGATTCTGATCTGGGTCTGTATCTGCATCTGCATCCGCCAAATGACCTGCATGCCTTCTCTGATTGTACCTCTCTTGATTTTCCTTCTTCTTGCGACAAAATTTAGCAATATGGCCTATCTTACCACAATAAAAACATTCAGGAGCAGAGTCATTTCTATACAAGGTCATACCTTGTGGTGTCATTTTTGATGTGTTGCCCCTCCTCTGATCAGTCATCGCTCTCCCTTTTGACTTGAACTTTGTTATCAATGCAAGATCTGGATCTTGAGGCTTGAGAGACAACCTCCTTTCCTCTTCATGTAGCAAAATTCCAGTAAGCTCTTCAAAACACGGAGGCTTTTCCCTTTCATTCAATCCAGTTATAAACATCTGATAGTCATCTGTCATACCGTTCACGGTGATTGTCACCAGATCATCATTTGCCACGGTTTGACCGATATCAGATAGTTTATCTTTAACTTCCTTTATCCGGGATAAGAATGACGAAACAGACTCATTCTCCTCCATCTTGATTGAGAGGATCTTCTTCCTGAGGAACAAGGTTCGGCTGGTGTTCTTGATTTCATACATGTCTTTGAGAGTTGTCCAGATTTCAGTCGCTGTCTTGCAATCCCGAATATGAGGGATGATGCAATCTTTAACTGACAATTTTAGTAGGAACTTTGCCTTCAGCTCCCTTTTCTCCCATTCTTGAATTGTTGCATTCGTTCCACCATTTGCAACCGTCGGCTTACCTTCATCGCCGATGACAATACTATAGGTATTCTGCCCTTCAAGCAAAGTCTGAAGCTTAAATTTCCAATTTGTGTAATTGGAACCATCCAATTTGCTGCTTTCATTTAAGTAATCTGCCATTTGAGAATTCATCTTGGAGGAAAAAAAAAATAGGGTACCCCCGACAACTTAAAAAATGAACAATTCTCAAATTATCACAACAAATTGAATATGGTTGTGAAAGCATTGATATCGCTCAGCATAAACTAAATGTCAAACTGTTTGCATAAAAAAAAATAACGCTGCATAAAGACAGCGAATGTCAACTGAGCTGCGTAGATGAACATTGAACAACAAATTGGACCACTTTAGGAACACAGAACAACAACGTTCAGATAAAAAAAAAATTGCCCTTGTTTCCCGAAAGCAGCAATCAACTCAATACTTGTATTGGCTTTTTCACAACTCGGATCTTCTCAAATTTGTCAAGGACTTTTGGGTATCTTCCATCTGTTGATCTTGATAAACATCTGAACATCTGTGGGAATAGAACAGAGTATTGCAATCCCTGTGGCAAGAATGTGAGATTGTGTGAAAAAACTAGCTCACGATTTACAGTTTCATGAAGGAAATTCTGATGGCACTGGGGATTCTTCAAGAGAGCAGCACGGGGAAAGTAATCACAGCTCACCAACAGCAGATCTGTCTCGGAGAATTCCTAGGGAACGGCCACGAGATACCTCGCAGCGTCGTTGGCTTGTCACATTAGTAATCACAGGAATTGCCATAATTATAGGATCATTTGTTCTTCAGAGACGCAATCCTAGTCAACAACAATAATATGTATCTTTACACTACTGTATATGCTTATGCTTAATGTGATGGTGCCGATGACGACCGAAAAAATAAACTTTGTTTTGTCCAATTAGACTGGCTGTATTGGTGTGTATAATGATAAGATTTCTTTGGTCAACATGTATGAAGAAAAAAAAACAAATGTCGCCGTGTTAAATGCAAACAAATTTAACCAAAACCCCAAAAAACAAGTCCTTCAGTCTTTTAGTCATTGCCCCGGTCGACGAGAGCTGGGTTGCCACACGATGGTATTATGATTGCAATAATAAGTTTTTGCGTTTTTACCTGTTCACCGCAGTTAAAAATGAAAATAGTGAATCTACCAGCCACCTGACTCGAAGACTGTCACGCACGACGAACAGGTGGGCCTTCACGCTACTGTATTCAGCACACAGCTCGATCCACTTCCAGGCAACACCACCACAAACAAAATCGCCTTCTCGGCCTTCAAAACGCCTTCACGGCAACACGATCTCCCTCACGCATTCAACAGAGAACGATATTGGCATAGAGTTCACAAAAAAACAACACAGAGGATTGGACAGATATACCAGATTCTGGAGCCGAAAATTTGGGCGGATTTGTGCTGCACTCCTCCTTTCTTATCCGCACAGCCAAAACGTGTGGGCTCCCTTCTCGTGCCTTGGCAACGTTCAGCAACTAGCCTCTTCGACCAAGCAGCAAAGGCTCAAACCATAGTATCGATTTCTGCAAGCGCAAACTCTATAATCGATCTCCCCAGCACGCTGTTAACAACACAGCAGATTCACGCTGCATTCCAGCTCTCTTCATGCAGATCGCTTCTCAACACGCAACCGCAGCGATCCTCCACGGAACCTCACGTCCTCATATCTCTATAAATCACAGGTCCACTTAGCAAGCTCCGATACCATGATAAGAAATGCAGAAGACAGAAGTTTAGACAAACACACGGGAGCTCACAGGTGCAGATCACCAGGAGCTCCCACCAGCAAATGCATTCACTTGGGATTCTTCATTAAGCATCAGGAATTAAATAGATACATAGGCAAAACAGATTCCTAATTAATAGGAACTGAATGTCAAATAAAGAGCAAATCATAACTACGTAACCTATTCTCCATTAATTTCTAACAAGATTAACATGTGTGTTATAAAAAAATGGATTCTGACCATGGTTTCCAAAAATATAGTGTATACCTAAGTCTTATAGCTCATTGTTTTAATGCATCTATGTATAGCAGAATTTTTTAACTATTATGAAATGAATGTATCAGGCTTAGTGTGTAGTCTTTTATGTGGCTAATGTCGATGCTTATGTTAATGTTGATGCTTATGAATGTGTATTTAAATTTTTTTATTTATTCTTTGATGGGATACATGTTACAATCTATCAAGCACCCCGAGCTTAAAGAGAAAATAGATTGTATCCCTCTCGGTGCTTGACAGATTTAGTGTTATGATGGATCTAGGATCGTTTTTATATACACATACCATATATAGGTTTGCTCTATCTCTCCCTCTCTGTATCTCTCTCTTCCCTCCTGCTCTACTCTCTTCCTCCCTCTCTCCATCTCTCTCTTAACTCTTCTCTCTCCCTTTCATTCCCACTTATCCGTCTCCCCCCCATCTCTCTCTGCCCCCTCCAACTCTATTAATATCTCCATCCCTCTTTCCTTCCCTCTCTCCCCCTTCTCCCCCATTGAATTCTATCACTATCTCCCTCCCTCTTTCCTTCTCCCTCTCCCTCTTCTCCCCCTCTCTCTTCCCTTTATCTCCCTCTCTCTCTCATCTCGTTCCCTTTGTCTTCCCTTCTCTCCTTTCACCTTCTCTTTCCATATATCCCTTGTTGCTCGCTCTCTCTCTACCTCTATATCTTTATGTATTTTTTATTCCATCCATCTCTCTCCCAAAAACTACATCTATATCTTCCTCCCCTCAGCTCTCTCTTCATTCCTCTATCTCCACCTCTTTTATACTTCTCTATCCCATCACTCTCTCTATCACTATCTCCCTCCGTATCTTCGGTGGGTATCTCCTTCTCTCCCCTCATTCTCTCTCTCTCTCTCTCTCTCTCTCTCTCTCTCTCTCTCTATGATGAAGAATTTTCATTCTATGTATTAAATGCTATATGTAATTTCTTTTTCATTATGAAATGAGTTCTGGTTTTTTGACATGTAGTATTGGTAAGCCATGGTATTGTAACAAAATTTTTTTAAAAGCTAATAATATCCATGGTAAAGTGGGGGTGGATTTCCATGGTTAAGAAACTTGTTATATTGTAAATTTATTATAAGTATTACGTTTTTATGTGCTTAATGGCTAAATTTAAATTTCTGCAGTGATTTTTTATTCTTAAGGTTTGAAGAAAAACCATTCAAAAATCAAATAATTGAAAATAACTTATACTAAAGTAAATAGCATATCTACCATCAGTTACTTCCCACCATAATTCAAAAAATTCTTTGTGTAAAAAATCGATAGGAATAAGATGTAAAAATTATACTTATAGGAGTTACTTCCCACAATTATTTATTTTTACTTTAGCTCTTATGTAGGAGTAAAAGTGCAAGTGTGTAGACTTACAAGTGGTTACTAGTCACCAAAATTTATGCAAGTTATTCTACATGAGAAATAAATTTATTTATCCAAAAATATAACAAATTGAATTTTATTAATTTTAACATTTTAATTGAGCCAAGATTTAAAATTTTACACTAGAACATCTCGCCCATACTAGTTCTATAATACTTTGAACATTTTTATTATTTAATTGTGTTGACATATAAACATTAAATTTTTATGTTAAATGTTAAGCACTTATCCATACACATCTACCCTTATACTGGGTTGTAGAGCACATCCCCATGGCATTAATGTGGAATATAGCTTGGGAAATTAAAATATCTTAGATCCATCTTAACTTTGGATCTACCAAGCCTCGAGAGGGATCAAATCTTTGTAATATTATGTTAAAAATTTAACTGTGTCAAAATAAAACAAAAAAAATAAAGATAAAAATAAACCAGCCTAGATCCATCTTAGCCCATTATCTATCAAGGGTTGAGAAGGATCGAGTCTCTTTTGGGATCAAATATCTTGAGATAAAAATGTATTTTAAATTGAAAATTGAAAAGAGATTTTATCCTTCTCTCTCCTCTGTCTCTCCCCTCTTCCCTCTACTCTCTCCATCCCTCTCTCCATCTATCTCTCAACTCCTCTCTCTACCTTTCATTCCCACCTCAATCTATCTATCCCCCTATCTCTCTCTCTCTACCCTCCAACTCTATCACTATCTCCCTCCCTCTTTCCTTCTCTTGTTGCCCCTTATCCCCCCTCCAACTCTATGTCTCCCTCTCTCTCTCTTCCCTTTCTCACCCTCTCTTCTTGTCACTCCCTCTCTCTCGCCCTCTAGTTCTTTATCTATTTTTTCTTCCTTCCCTCTCTCTCCATTTATCCTTGTCACTCCCTTCTCTCTACCTCTATCTATTTATGTCTTTTTTACAAGAACATGTATTTCATTAAAATTGGAAAAAATCTATTACAAGGACTTTAACAACAAACATGTTTCATTAAATTTGGAATTATTGAGTGGATCTAGAATTTAGAACTTTAACTAGATTAAGTTTTAAAATCAGTTAGTTCACTATTTCAATGTATCTATTCACCATTTTTTGCAATAAATTTATCATGACAAGCTATATGAAAAAAAATTATATAAATTTGTAGAAGGAAATCTTTGATATCTTAGTCTTGGACTCCTTACATTATTTCTTCTAATATTATTTATGGTTCCTTTTAAAAATTTGAATAATATTAGTTGGTGACAAGAGTATTATGCGTATTAGTATTATTTACCAATTTAATTATAATTCGATATAGTAAATATGGCATTGATTGTGATGAGTTACTATTCTAGTAGAAGGTTGGAACAATTTTAAAGTCTCCATAGAATTTATTTAATCATATAATTATAGTAGTATGTTTATTACCATAACGATTTTAATTACAGGTACTATTAGAAATTTTGTTTATTTTTGTGGTATCATATTTTATAATTATATAATTTAGGACATGAATAAAATTTATAATCGACAAGACAAAATATTTCATAAGACCGATATTATGTTTAAATTTATTATTTCAACAATCAAAACCAACACAAGAACTTCATTAACATTATTTATTTTGTAAACCAACATAGATCCATCTTATATCGAGATCTAGCAAGTGCCAACAGGGATCAACTCTAGAGTTAAGATGGATCTAAGCTAGAAGTCTTACATTTCATAATGGATTTGTTGAAGCCTTTAAGTAGGCTTCATCATGTAACACAAAAAAATAGCATGGGATATGCAATACTATGGGCTTGTAAAGAACCATCGGTAAACCCACCAAATGAATAACTCAAAATTATGTTAACTAGTCTATGAGCAGAACATTTAACAAGGACCTTCCCATATCCTTGTAAACAAATATTTACAAGTGTAAATGTTTATGTGGGGTCTATCCATACTAGGAAGTAAAAATCCTCTCAAAAAAATCACAATATTAACTTAAAATAAGATAAGGTAAATATTTTTATTAATGTAAAACCAATTAGTGACCCGTGAAGAGGTTAAACATGGAATTGCTTGTCACGAAAATATCAGTACATAGTATGGGTGTGAAAGTAGCTATTAGTAGTAATAAATTAAATCATATTATTATTATGTATAACTTGAAATCAAGCTATTATAGTTACGAATGATAAACTAGACTCCTTGATGTCCAAAATTTTGTGCCTAAAAACTCTCACCCCCAAGTTTACCACATTTCAGAGGGGGAGTTCTTGTTCAAACTATGATGGTGTTATGAGGATCTTACTGTAAGACTTGGTAAGGAGTGCCTACGTTGCAAATTTTTCATTGCATCTGGTATACTAGAAAGCTACTAAGTAAAATAAGCTTTTATGCTAAATTTTCTAGGTCCCCTTAGTGCCTTTATAAAGAATTGAGGGGAGATCCAGACCACTTAGAAATAATTATCAAATAATTATAATTTGTTTAAATACCATTTAAGATTCATTATATATTAATTGTAATTTGTAAAAAAATTGTCATAATAATGGTGCAATAATTCTAAAGACATTAATTTTTTACCCTTCTCTTCAGTGAACCTTGAAAGTACACTTAAGAGTCCTTATCAATGTATTATTCCATGTTTTATTCAGAAAACTATTTTTTTTACATGGAGTTTTATTTCAAAAACAACAATATCACCTTTATACATTCATATTAAACCACATGATAGGAAAATATAAGTCATAGTTAAGCTATTGACTTATATGATATGATTGCAAATATGAGTTATTGATTTAAGAATATATAGTTAGAAAATGTTATGGATACAAAATAAAGTAAACCATTTAAAATGTATTATCAATTAAATTCTAAATTATTCATTTTCAAAAATTTGTATCTTTACTTACATCGAGCGCTTTATTTCAATAACCCATTACATTTATAAAAATGTATTATGGAAAAATATAACTCATTAGGGGAGTTTTGAGTTCTAAAATGGGTCTCCTAAGGAAATTATAAGATAATTGTGGAAATAATAAAATAAGGTTAGATTACATCATCATGTTTTGGAAGGAAAAAAGAAAAGTAAAAAGAAAAATAAATAATAAAATAATAAAACTACTTTTTCAACCTATATTTTCAACTTATCTCCCTAAGTTTTTACTCAAATTTCGAGTGGGAGTACTTTTGGATGAAAGATTTAATTCTTCATCTAAGGATTACCCATGTTGCATACTTTCGATGGATCCTGATACGCGAATGACAAATACATGAACAACGTGATTGCAATCACGTTTTTCATGTATTTATCATTTTTTGTGTAGCAATGTCCATCAAAAGTATGCAACATGGATACTCATTGGATGAGAAATTAAATTTTGCATCCAATGAGTACTCTTGCTCAAAATTTGAGTAAAAACTTAGGGAGATAAGTTGAAAATATGAGTTGAAAAAGTAGCTTTATTATTTTATTATTTTTTATTTTTTTACTCCAAAAAAGATGAATCATCCCCCATGGTTGAAATCATCATCTTGAATAGTATTGGTTATTATACATTTTATTTTGGTTGTACATTTTTCCTTGGAGGCCCATTTTAGACCTCAAAATTCCCCTAATGAAATATAATGAACTAAATAGCACCATGTCTTATTGGCTTCTATTAGATTATATAAACTACAAATAATGTATTTAAATGTTGAAATTTACATATTGTTAGTATGGATGGAAAAATCTAATCTCATATTATGGTGAAAAAAGTTTAAAGATATCCATTTATGCCTCATCTCTTGAATGAACCTGAATAGTCCACTTGACATTTAACAAGTAATTATTCCACGTTTTATGAGGAAAATCATGTTCTTTTACATGGATTTTTGTTCAAAAAAAACAATGCCACATTTATGCATTGATATCAAACCACATAATAGGCATATAACAGTCAATAAATGGTTTCTTGACTGATAGAATTACATGAGATGATTCCATGTATAAGTAATTGATTTAGTAATACATAGTTATAAAAAGGTATGGATTGAAAATTAAATGGACCACATAGAACTCATGAATCAATTCTAATTTTTTTTGAAAAAAATAAATCTTAATGTACATTAAGATCTTAAATAATTTCAAAAGTGCAATGCATTCATAAACTTGTGTCAATGCATATAACTAAATAGAATTAAATAAATAGGTTAATGTGTTAGCTTCTATCAAATTATTTCTATTAGAAATAATTTATTTAAGAGTTGAAGTTTACAAATAATTAATTTGGATGGGAAAATCAAATATCATATATGAAAATTGTTTAAATATGTCCATTTATGACTCATCTCTTGAATAACTCTGAATAGTCCATGTTTTCTTTCTTTTTACTTGGAATGAAATCATACGAAACCCCATAATACATCCCACCATTCTGCAGATGGTACATTGAGTAAATCATCAGCCCTAATTATGGAACGTCACCCCAATAGAGAGTTGAACCCGTAATCAGCAAAAATATCAAAGAACTTCGCATTTGGCTCTAGACCTCTTGAGCTAACCCTTGGGACTTAATGAATATTCCACTTAACATTCATTATCTTCATGATCAATTAATTATTACATGTTTAATCATGATTTTTTTTTTTTTACATGGAGTTTTATTTCAAAAACAATGATATCACATTTATACACTCTTATTAAATCACATGATAGAAAATGAAAGTCAATAAATGGCTTCTTGATTTATTAACTCGTATGAGACAATTGCAGACAAAAATAATTGATTTACAAGCACATGTAAGTTACAAATAATTGCGGATTGATAATCAAATGCCTTCAAATTTTAAGAGTTTGAAGTCCCTAATTTATGTCCCATTGCACAGTAGTTCAAATAGTATACTTAGCACTTATTATCAAGAAAATTTAATATTTGTTTTTGGAAGAAACGATTCATAATTTATGGATATTATATATCACATTAATACACTCATATTAATCAATATAAATAAATAAAAATTGATATTAGATAACATAACTTTGTGCCTTGTTGGCTCATATGATATAATTTCATTTTATTTAAAAATGCAAATTTATAAAATGTCATGAGTGGAAAATGAAATGAAATTCCTTTCAATTCATAAAGTTCAAAGACGTAAATCATCTATGATACATGACCAATGAAATATTAACACTCCACTTAACAATCATTATCAATTAATTATGTCTTTTTAAGAAATGAAAACTTTTCTACAATGGAGTTTGATTTTAAAATTTTTATATCGCATTTATACACTCATATTAATGCATTTTTAAAGGAAATTAAAATTCAACAAGTGAATTTTTGTCATGATAATTTTCAATATGATATGATTGCAATAAAAAATATTAATTGAAGTCTATACAAAAATATCAGAAAATATCAATTGGGAAGTCTATACAAAATTACAAAATTGAAGTAAACCATTTAAAATGTATTATCAATTAAATTATAAATTATTTATTTTGTAAACTTTTTATCTTTGATTACATCAAGCGCTTTATTTGAATAACCCATTACATTTATAAACATGTATTATGGAAGCATATAAATAAATAGAATACAGTAAATAGCACCATGTCTTGTTGGCTTCTATTAGATTATATCAACTAAAAATAATGTATTTAAGTGTTGAAATTTACATAATGTTATTATGGATGGAAAAATCATCTCATATTATGGTGCAAAAAGTTTAAAGACATCCATTTATGCCCCATCTCTTGAATGAGCCTAAATAGTCCACTTGACATTCATTGTCATGTAATTATTCCATGTTTTATGAGGAAACTCATTTTCTTTTACATGGAGTGTTATTTCAAAAACAACAATGCCACATTTATGCATTGATATCAAACCACATAATAGGCATATAAAAGTCAATAAATGGCTTCCTAATCGATAGAATTTCATGAGATGATTGCATATATAAGTAATTGATTTAGTAATACATAGTTATAAAAAGTTATAGATTGAAAATCAGATGAAACACATAGAACTTATCAATTAATTCTAATTTGTTTTGAAAAAAATATATCTACACGTACATTAAGATCTTAAATAAGTTCAAAAGTGAAATACATTCATAAACTTGTATCAACGCATATAACTAAATAGAATTCAATAAATAGGTTAGTGTTGGCTTCTAGAATATTATTTCTATTAGAATTAATTTATTTAAGACTTGAAGTTTACAAATAATTAATTTGGATGGAAAAATCAAATATCATAAATGAAAACTGTTTAAATATGTCCATTTATGAGTCATCTCTTGAATAACTTTGAATATTCCATGTTTTCTTTCTTTTTACTTGGAATGAAAGCACGAGAAACCCCAAGGTACATCCCACCATTTTGCAGATGCTACATTGAGTAAATCATCAGCCCTAGGTATGGAACCTCACCCCAATAGAGAATCGAACCTGGGATCAGCAAAAATATCAAAGAACTTCACATTTGGCTCTAGACCTCTTGAGCTAACCCTTGGGGCTTAATGAATAGTCCACTTAACATTCATTATCTTCATGATTAATTAATTATTAGATGTTTAATTATGAAAAACATTTTGTTTTACATGGAGTTTGATTTCAAAAACAATGATATCACATATATACACTCTTATTAAACCACATGATAGAAAATGAAAGTCAATAAATGGCTTCCTGATTTATTAACTCGTATGAGACAATTGCAGACAAAAATAATTGATTTACAAGCACATGTAAGTTACAAAGAATTACGGATTTATAATCAAATGCCTTCAAATTTTAAGAGTTTGAAGTCACTAATTTATGTCCCATTGCACACTAATATAAATAGTATACTTAGCACTTGTTATCAAGAAAAATTAATATTTATTTTTGGAAGAAATTATTCATAATTTATGGCTATTATATATCACATTTATACACTCATATTAATCAATATAAATAAATAAAATTTGATAACATAACTTTGTGCCTTGTTAGCTCATATTATATAATTTCATTTTATTTAAAAATACAAATTTATACAAAGTCTTGAGTGGACAATGAAACGAAATTCTTTGCAATTCATAATGTTCAAAGACATAAATCATCTATGATACATGATCGATGAAATATTAACACTCCACTTAACAATCATTATCAATTAATTATGACTTTTTAAGAAATGAATTTTTTTTTACAATGGAGTTTGATTTTGGAATTTTTATATCACATTTATACAGTCATATTAATGCATTTTTATAGGAAATTAAAAGTTAACAAGTGACTTTATGTCTTGATAATTTTCAATATGATTGCAATAAAAAATATTAATTGAAGTGTATACAAAATTACCAAAAAATATCAATTGGGAAATAGCATATCTTGTACTTCAGAAAGTTCAAATCATTCACCTATGGCCCATAACCTATGGCCGATTACCTGTGCCCCATTTCCTATTAGCCTTAATATTGCATGCAACATTTATCAACTAAATTATCTATAATTGTTTTTGGTAAAAGTTGTACATTTATTTTCATTGAACTTTATTTAAAAAATTACATTTCACATTTATATATTAGTATTAATGAATATTATTAAATATAAATCCATAAAATAACTTTTTGCCTTAATGTATCATATAATAAGATGAGTTCAATGACAAATAATTTATTTAAAAATGTAAATTAATATACACGCATACACATAATAAAAATAAAACTTTTGTACAACAAATTCAATGAAAAAATAATTATAAATAATAATAATAATTTATATTAGTATAATTTTCAATTCTCATATATTTTGAAAAAAATAATAAATCATACAAATTCATTCACAAAATACTATGTCGAAGTTGCATTGAAAAAAAAAAAATGCTCTTGTGAGTAAATTTATTAAAAAAATCCCCATTTATTACAATGAAGTAGATGTTATATGAACATTCAAATGTACTCACGTTTATGTTTGATACAATTAAATGGCTCAAGAAATGGAAATAAAACTTCCATAATCCAATTATCATGCTCTTGTCTTGTATAGGCTTTTATTAAGATGTGGTTTGACCGATATATAGCGAATTGAGAAGGATGCTTTGATGCATCTATTAGCAATATATTTGATTCTTCATATTTATCTCCATATTGGGACCACAGGTAAATCAATCTTTTCTATATAATTGTATTATTCTCCCTGCTTTCACTTTTGTTTGAAAATGCCAACAAGACCTGCTTCATATGAATTTAAAATCCCCTATATCAACAATTTATTTTCCAAGTGCTTATCAGATGTAATAAATCATACAGATTCATTCAAAAAAAACTCTCTCCAAGTTCCATTGAAAAATATAATTCTCTTGTGAGTAAATTTATTAAAAAAAATCACATCCATTACAATGAAGTACATGTTCTATTTAACATTCAAATGTACTCACGTTTATGTTTTATACAATGAAATGGATTAATAAATGGAAATAAAACTTGCATAAGCCAATTATAATGTTCTTGTCTTGTATAGGATTTTATTAAGTTGTGGTTTGACCAATATCTAGTGAATTGAGAAGGATGCTTTGATGCATCTATTAGAAATATATTTAATTATTCATATTTATATCCATATTGGGACCACACATCAATCAATATTTTCTCATAGAATTGTATTGTTCTCCTTGCTTTCACTTTTGTTTGCAAATGGCAACAAGACCTGCTTAATATTAGTTTAAAATCCCCTATATCAATATTTTATTTTCCAAGTGCTTATTATATGTACTTGTGAGTGACATCTAATGTCCATATTGCAACATAATAACTTTTTAAGCAATATTTAATACGTACGATTGAGAAGGACTAAAAAAATAGGAGTTATTACCAAACTGCCAATTTACTTCTCTTCGAATATGGCAACTCGGTTCATCTCCGATGTATGATTCGAAGAGTACTCCTTCCATTTCAAAGATCAACAACATATTTCAACTTACATTAATTCCCATATGCATCTACACTCCAACCACATATATCGCATTAGCATATATAAACTTCAACACTTCATTGCTTGAGAACGCCAAAATATAAAATTTCAAAACGTTTAAAAAATGATGTTAGTATATATTATATTTTTTTTCCATTTGTAACAAAGAAAATTTTACTATTTTTTCCAAACGAAAAAAATCAACAACTTTCTATTAATGAAAATGAAAAGTTACATTTTGTATATGCAATTAAGAATTGAGAATGCCTCGAAGGAATCGTGTGCACAAACACACAGAATAGCGAGGCTACCAAAAGAGAAAAATAATTAATTTACAGAGTGATAGAAGGGTTGGGATTTTCATGCTTTCCTTTTTTATTTTGGAGTCCCCGAATGCAAGGAAAAAGAAACCAAGGCCAGCTCATTATTCATTGTGATGGTTTCTTTGGCTGAGTCAGAACTTTCAGACACATGCGATATTTTATTTCCACTTGTAACTGTAGTGATTTTAGTGGCTTCTATTTGAAGTTCAGTAGGTGAGGGAGCAACAATGATGGGATGGCTATTAGATTGTTTGTTGAGATCCTGTTTCCCTTCCCCCATTGCTTGTGCTCCTTTTTGTTCTCATATTCCCTGAGTTTCTTGATTTTCTTCCATTTCTTCCTCATCTTCTGATAAAGGACTATGAGGGAACTCCCATCCTTTCTGATTTTGAACTTTTTGTTTTGTTCCTTTCTTTTCTAGTTTGCATGTGCTTTGAAGATGCCCAGTTTGTTGACATATCCTGCAACAGAAATTCATTTTTTCGAAGTCTAGTGACTATACCCTCCTAAAATATTTATGTATCATGTTAATATTGTCCGTAAGATATTTAATTAGATCCATTTCAACAGAAATTCGGGCAAAAGTAAAAATTAATTTTTCAATTCTTTCATTGTCTATCTTTAGGAATCTTCTCAAAGAGTTTCCTATTCCTTTAAGAACCCTATGGTTCTAAAAAGGAAGAAGAAGGTTGTGACGTCTTACCCATAATGGAATTTTTCTTACCACCATTGTATTTAAATCAAAGTCACGGAATCATGGGGATACGAATAGGCTCGCCATTCCACAAAACCATGGAACATCATTTATGATAGATTTAAAATCATTTTGGGAATTAAACTAAACCAAAAAAATCCTTTTGCGCATAAATAAATATCACATTCACTGGTCCAGGTTTGGTGAATCCACTCATTTAGCACATCGGATTTTTTCCAAAAGCCATTAAAACGTCCAATAATTTATTTTGATTGAAGAATGTTGAATATATCACTTACTTCTAGTAATTCCATATTTATCTCTGGTGATTTTTCCATCTTACCCACCATATAGGGGCTTGGAAGATTAGGGGATTGTTTGCCCTATAAGACCTCTTTCCCCTCTAAGGCGTCTTTGGAGGAAACCTTGTCCTTTCCTCGGGAATATTCTCTAGATGGTATAAGTGTTATAGGAACCCCTCCCTGTATTCTATAGATTTGGATGATAGTGGAGTTCCTTTGAATCCCACATTATTTGAACTTTGTCTCATCCTCGATTAATTTGGTAGAAAAAAGTAGAACTTGGGCTGAATTAGGGATGTGAGTTGATATATGACCTTTCTGCTTCACATTTTTCATAGACTCTCTATGCTACACCTAGATTAGTTTTTTAACCCTAGATACAATTTTTAGTAGATCCTGAATGGATTCCTCCACCTCCGTGGTCTCTCTATCTACAGTCATTAGTTTTTTGGTTCCTTTTTTAGGCTGAATCAAAATTTCCTTGTCTTCCCCTAAAAATAAATGGATGTGGTTGTCTTTTGGTAGATCTGGTTTTGGGTTAGCTTGAGGCATCCCCATAGAGGGTCGTAGCTCTCTGTGTGTTGGGAAATTATGTTGCAGTTTCATTTTGCTGTCGCACCCTAAATAAACCTCTGCCTTAGAATGACAAAAGCAGAATCATTGAAGGAGGCATAGATCTAGGATAATATGAAGTAGATGTGGGATTAATGTAAAGTGTAACCTATTTTTCATAAGCCAATCTAGGCCATGAGGGAAATGTTCCGAAAAAAGGGACCCCTTTGACTAGTAAGGTGCCATCGAACCAGCAAGTTGTGTCCCAAGATCTGGTGCAAAATACCCTTGTAACATTTCCAAACCAGTTGCAACACCTCTTGCATCAAAAAAATAAACAAAATACAACACAAAATATTCTTCACGAGGACGTCTAGGTTCCTTTTGTACTAGTCGAACTTCTTTGAAACCAATGAATGGACGAAAAATGTGTGAATTTTCCCTACAAGTACAATAAACTAGAATACCCTCAACAAAGAGGGTATTCGATGTGTTAGATGGAAGGTGCCCATCAGGACTTCTTAAAGGTTCTCTCAATCGTTGCGACTTTGACCTTTGATAGCCCAAACCTAGGCACCCTAACTTCCCCCCAAGTCTAGGATCTACACTTCCAATGGATGGTCTCCGACCTATTAAAATAGAGTCAGGAAATGATGAACCTCACAATCCTCCATAACCTCTACTGCCTCCAAAACTTGTCCCAAGGGACCTTCCCAAGCAAAAAATATCACCAGATGTTAACCCCCCACCAGAATATGGAAGCCCTTTTTAAACATGAGAATCTAGAGCTGTAAGAGCATTGGATTTCGGTAGAAATGATCGACCTCCCAAATCAGGTAAATAACTTGAAATATCACGACCGCCAAAAATCTCCGATGGTAGGATATCACCACGAGCATGCTTGGCCAGAGCAGGAAACCCTAATGAACAACCATACCTCCAAAAAGTGTTGGCCATTGAGTTCAAGTTTTAAAAAAAAACCGCGAAATTTACTAGTTAAATGACAATCAAAAAACATTATTACAGTGGTTCCATTCAAATGAAAAAACTAATGATATGTCTAGTTTATATATACAACCTAATATGTTTATTTAATTTTTATGGAACAAAAATTACATGAATAGATTGACCCACCATTTAAATGGTTGATTTTAAAACCTAGAATTATTTATTTAATTGCAATTGATAAATATAATTAAAATTTCCCAGTTCAAGTAAACAAACAAATTATATGTGAATTTCCACATAAAATTTAATAAATTTTTTAAATTTCAAATATTCTAGTTAATTATATATTAAATTTTAAAGTATATCCTTAATTTTTTTTGCCCTTTATTTTAGTGCAATATCTACTTCTATTGTTGGTGCTACATACAACCTAATATAATTTTTAAACTTTTGTAGAAAAATAGAAGTTATAAGAACACAATGAAGCATCCCTCAAATCAAGAATTTTTTAGAGATATGATGACAAGGTAAACCACAACTAAAAAAATAATTGCAATGGTCCAAATGAGACAAACATCTAAATTTTATAATAATTTCTACATACTAGCTCGCCCATTTTTAAAATTTCAATGAATAAATAAATTTAAAAAAAAATATGAACACATTAAAAAACCATTCAACCAATAATTGTCATTAACAATACATTACTATAAATTAAAAAATTCAGAAATATTTTATTTCTATGAATGTATTGGTATTGTGAAATACAAGTCAAATCAAACTAATAAAGGCTACAAAATGCACAAATAAATCATGATGTATTTGGAATCTAATAGTCCTTAGAATTTAGAAACATTTGTATAGAAATATTTGACAAATTTCAATGAATTAAAAAGATACACGTAAGTTAAAAAATATTATGAAATCACTTTTTACAACATTTCATTTCACACATGCATAAGAATAAGGAATTTCAAACCATATGCAAATTCCTTATAAGAAAATTGTAGCTCAAAATTCCTTAATCAACATTCATTTATTTTCATAATGCCTAACCATTTGCAGCAAATTATAAACTTGTGTTGAAAATTCCATACGATTTACAGCAAAATCTTGTGGTAAATTTCCTTACCTTTCCTCTCCCTTAGATGCTTCCTTTGGATTTTCTTTTGCTTCATAGTCCATGATTTTTGAAATTAAAATGAAGAAACTACTACCAAAGTTTCTAATATTAAAAAAAATATGAATTATAAATATTATCATTACCTTCATCATTATATTTGTCATAAAATAAACAATAATAATGAATATGTTACACGGAAATAGAAATTTAACACACTCTAAGTTTGTGTTATATTTCCTTCTTGCACAAACAAAATCACATTGCATGGTGAAACAAATCTAGCCCGTGCTAGATTTTTTTTACCCTGCAATTTCTAGGTCTGTGTTAGAAACAAACCTAATACTTGTTAGATTTGTTTTTCCTTGCAATGCTTGTGTTTATACTAGAAGAAAATCTATTGCATGTTAGATTTGTTTTACTTTACAATGTTGGTGTTTATGCTACAAACAACTCTAACACACATTATATATGTTATACCCTATAATGTTTTCATTTATACTAGAAACAAAAGTATTGTGCGCTATAATTATTTTACCCTGTAATGCTTGTGTTTGCACTTTTGTTTTAACCTACAATGCTTTTGTATTTTTTCTTACACTAGATTTTCTTTATCTTACAATGCTTATGTTAGGCATAAAAACAAATCTAGTGGGCACTAAATTTGTTTTACCTCGCAATGCTTTTGTTTGTGCTAGAAAGAAATATAGAGTGTGCTTTATTTGTTTTACCATGCAATGTTTTTTTTATGCTTTGTCTTACCCTACAATGTTTGTGTTTTTGTTTGTGCTAGAAGAAAACCTAGCATGAGGTAAGATTTTTTTTGTTTGACCTACCATGATTATGTTTGTGCTAGAAAAACATCTAGTTCGCACTAGATTTGTTTTAGCCGACAATGTTTGTGTTTATGCTAGAAGAAAACCTAGCATGAAATATACTTATTCTGTTTCACCTTACCATGCTTGAGTTTTTGCAAGAAGGAAATCTAGGGGACAATAGTTTTATTTTACCTTGCAATGCATCTGTTTGTGTTTTTACTAAAATTTGTTTTACCTTGCAATGCTTATGTTTATGCTACAAGGAAATCTAGCACATCTTATATTTGGTTTACTTTGCAATTTTGGTGTTTGTACGGGAAACAAATCTAACATGCACTAAATTTGTTTACCCTACATTGCTTGTGTTTGTGCTTTTGCATTACCCGACAATGTTCTTGTTTTTTTCCTTACAATAGATTTGTTTCTCCTTTGTTTCTAGCAGAAACAAACACATTGTAGAGTAAGAAAATTTAATGTTAGGAAAAACACAAGAGCATGTCGAGTAATGTTTGTGTTTGTGATAGAAACAAATGTAACACATGTTAGATTTTTTTTTACATTGCAAATATTTTATTTGTGCTAAAAACAAATCTAGCATGCACTAGGTTTTTCTTAACCTAACATTTTTGTGATTTTGCTACAAAAAAATCTAGCATGTCCTAGATTTGTTTTCCTCACAATGTCTCTTTTTGTGCTAAAAAAAATCTAGTGCATGCCACATTTTTTTCACATTACAATGCTTATGTTTGTGCTGGAAACAAATCTGACATGCACTAAATTTTTTTTAACTTGTAATTCATGTGTTTATGCTAGAAGGAAATATAACACATGTTAAATTATTTTACTTTGCAATTTTGGTGTTTGTATTGGAAACAAGCCTTCCCAAATCTAGCTAAAGATCAAAATGTAATCAAAACACACCACCACGAATGAGTTAGTGAATGGTCAAAAGATTTCATCCATTAGCCTCATGAATGTTGTAGGAGCATTCGTCAACCCGAAAGGGATGACCAACCATTCAAAAAGGCCCTCCTTGGCTTTCAAGGAAGTCTTCCACAAATCAAAGGGTTTGATTGGTACTTGGTGATACCAGGACTTCAAGTAAATCTTGATGAAATATTTGGCCCCCTTGAGTTGGTCCATAAGGTCATCAATCAATGGGATTAAATATCTATTTTGGATAACGATCTTTTTCAACACTCGATAGTCAATACAAAGTCTCCAAGTCACATCCTTCTTTTTCACCAACATAATCAAACTCTCACACGGTGATGAACTTGGTCGGATGTGACGTTTCTGCAATAGCTCTTGAATCTTCATCTTGGTTTTGTTGTTCTCCAGAACAGAGCGTTGATAGATTGGTCCTTTAGGTAGTAGTGTTCCTAGGGGCACATCGATGGAGTGCTTGACCTGACAGTGTAGAGGCACCCATGTAAGGTGAAGATGTCCCCATACTCTTCCAAGACCTACTCCATCTATTGTTTTCACACAGAGGAGCCTTGTCTAGATGTCGTGGCCAACATCTTCCTCTTGCCCCGTGAGAAGACCATTAGGAAAAAAAATTCCCATTTTTTGAAATGATCTTACCTCATTGCTTCGCGGTGATCAAAGAGATGGTGGTAGGTGGTGCTACCTCTGGTATCGTGTACAAATTATTACACAAAGTAACAATAATATCGTGAGGCTGAGACTCATACACAACATATCGCTTCCATAAGTGTGGTTAGCCTAATAATATATCACAAACTCAGGAGGAGAAATATCACATAATACCTCATCTTTGCATGATTTGATGATGTATGGAAGGTGTCACTGTTGGCTGATGCAGAGGTCCAGTCCTTGGTGAAGCCACTCGATGGTGTATGGTTGTGGGTGTGTTGTGATCAACAGGCCCAACCACTTCACAACCTTTGCTAAAATGAGGTTCTTTTGGCTCCCACTGTCAACAATGAACTGCAACGGGGAACCCTTCACCCACATCTAGGGATCGAAGAGGTGTTCCCCCTCCTATGGATCTTCGAGTTCTTCCTTCTGAACCTTGGTGGTGCAAATAGTGTCGTTCGGCTCCCCATCGATAATCTACTTCCCTTTGTCATTCCCCTTTTTGGGTTTTGACTCAAAGTCAGAACATGCATCTAAATCAGAAGCCTTCATCTCAACCACTAGTGATCGCTTGGCCTGACACTCACTTGTATTGTGAGTGGAGCTCTTATGGAACTCACAACACTTTCCCCTGTCCTTCTTTGGCTTCATCATGTTTTTCTTCACTTTTGGATTCGACGGGTTGTCCTGGGCCACCCTGCCTTGGCCTTTTCCTTTGCTCTATAGTTTGGGATCACCTTTACCTTACTTGTGATTCATAGATCCAAAGTATCACTTCTTCTGTTTGAATTTATGTTCAATCTTGGTAACATACCGGTATACTGCACCAAGCGAGGACATTTCGAGGAACTCCTTTTCCTCTTAGATGTATCTATGTAGACAAATTCAGTATGTAAGCATCAATATCTGAATCATTGATATCCAAATTTTTTCGCAGGTTATGGAAAAAATTTGTCAACTCATGCACATATTTATCCCTTTGTTGCCACAACGTATTCCATTGTATGTACTTGTCCTCATATCTCCCCATGAAGTAGTATTGTTCCTTGAAGGAATTTCAAAAATAATTCCATGTTGGTATGGTCAAGAACATAGAGGATTCCCCCTCATAATTTTTCTCATAGTAGGTTTCCCATGAGTCCTTGACAACAGAGGCGGCTTTAAGGAGTGCAAAAGTAATATTTTCCTGATTATAAAATTCATGAACCGAAAATTATACTTCTAGTAGGTATAGCCATCTATCTACGGTGTCTGAATCTATTTGGCCCTCAAATATGGTAATATTGAAGTTAATTGGTACCTTAAAAGGAGTGGTGCCTCCAGAGTGGTTGCTAGATGAAGATGTGTTGCTAGTGGGTAGCCTTCGAAGGACATTACAGGAAATTTTAGCCTAAAGTTACCCATGAATTTTTCACGTAATTTCCATGTCATAATATGTAAACCAATCAAAATATTTTAAGTTTAAAAAGATTTACATGTAAATATTTTAGAGGGAAAATAAGAAAAAACTAATTTTTTTACTTTTATTTATAGTTTATCTCATTATAGGTTTAACCAAATTTCAAGTGTAGACACTAGTTGGATCTGGAATTAAATTCCACATCCAACGAGTACTCATTATGCATACTTTTGACATGACCAAATTGACAAAAAATGAAGGTACATTATAAAAACTTGTTCCATACAATTTTTAATGTATATTCAATTTCTATCAATGTGGGTCTTCTCAAAAGTATGTGTAATGGGTACTCGGTAGATGTGGAATTTAATTCCCCATCTAACGTGTAGAAATTATATGCACTATGCATGAATATGTCCAATATTCTCCTGATCAAACACTATTTTAACTTCATGCACAATACAAAATCTATTCCACCATTGATCATCACATGCGGAAATTAACACAATTGCAATGCACACATGAAACCATAAAAATTCACACACATTAACAAAGTTGTTTTAACGGGAAAGCCTGAAGCTAAAAACCCCAACTATCTATATATAATATATGTCATAGAGATCATGTAACAATCCTCATACAAAGCTTATCACAAGCTCTCAGTACAATCCAATCACTACACACTAATCAGGCCCGATCTTCCAAATCCATGCACCGATCTTTGCCACCTACTAGCTTGCATGTACTGTGGAATCCCTACTGAATAATGGCTCTAGATGAAATTTAATTGCTCCAGCCTTGCTCACACAATCCTCATAGGAAACTCTACTAAATTTGTGGTGCAAACAATGCAACACTATAGTCACAAATGATAGTCACACTGGCTCTTTCACCTACCTCTCCACCGGTCTCCACTGAAACTATCCATGAACTGTAGTTAACTAATGTATTCTTCAGTTGATTAATGAGTTATTACTTAGTGAATTAATTAATAATTAATTCACACCACTCTCACTAGTGTATCAATCAGTTAGACCATATACAACTAGCTCAACTGTGTCTAACTGAGTTAAACTGAACACAACTCCACCAACTAAACCCTTAGGAATAGCGTAATTCCTTCTTTCAGCTGTTGTGCCACATATATGCACTTAACTTGACTTCTCCAAGAGAATAAGATAATGTTTAGAGGCCAAATATTATTAAGAGCTAATAATATTCGACATATCTATTTTTAGACTAGCAATCTAAAAATAGATTCCGCCCAATATGTCTAAAAATAGAAGTCCATCTATTTTTCCAACTTGATCAACCATCAACAAATAACATCCTGCAACTCATAGAATATGATCTACATGTCTAAAAATAGACTTTGCGCCAAAAATCACTTGTGTGGGCCCCACCTAGTTTAGGTGATTATTTTCCAACTAGGATCAGGAATGATGTTTCAGGATGCCTCCTTCACTGTTTCTTGTTGCAATATTTAACATAACAAGTGTCTAAAATTGAAATTTGGATAGATTTATAAGGAGATAAGCCAAAAATACAAGCAAGAAAATTATTTTTGATATTTTCCCCCAAAAATTCATAGCTATTATTTTATTATTTTTCCTTAGGAGGCCACTTTTATGTTGAAATTTCCTCTAATGTCTGGGTAAAGTTATCTATCATTTCATTCCTTTTTTTTTCAAGGACCTCCTCGAGAAATATTTGATAGGATCTCTTGCTCCCTCGTATTTATTTTCCTCCACCATGGGAGGCTTTTGGGGTTTTCACGACTGATCTTGCAAAGGTTCAACCAAATCCAACCCTAACTCCTTATACCCTGATCTCTTTTGGGACATGCAAATAAATATCGAGAAAGAAAAATTTTCTATGATACCATTGATCCATATTTATGCAAGAATACAATAAAATATAGAAATAAAAATAAACACAGAGATGCAACATAAAATATTCTTCATTTCATTAATATAAAATAAGTGAAATAGGCTTACAGCCATAATGGAAATCAACTAGCTTGGGATATGGTAGCTTATCTCTAAGAAGATATGTTGGAACTAAATGAATCTAAATTGTTTCACAATGAGGCTCGAAGGCCTATTTACTATTGAGAAACAATGGAAAACCTTAAACATCCAAAAAACTAACCCTAGTTGGAGATGAAGCACCAAAACTATGGGCCTCGTTTGGGTAAATTGGTACATCAACTTCTCGAGGTCATAACTTTGGCATACGATCTCCGTTTGACATGAAAAATACCTCGTTGGAAATATATGTCAAAGGAATACAACATTCGAGTTACCAAAATTGGTTGAAGACCGATGTTGGTCACAGGTTTCTCAAAAAAATTGTTTAGGGCCTCAAAAATGCTTCGGAAGTTTAGGACCCGAAAAATTGCCAAAAATAGTAAATTGTGCTACAATTAAGGAAATTGAAAAACTTAAAGAAAAAATGGTGGGTCCCCAAGTGGAATAGGAGGGTGGACACCAATATCCACATGGATCACAAAATGGGGTTACAAAGGGAGAGAGAGAGAGAGGGGAATTTTACCATTCTTATACTTTTATTGGTGGTATTGGTGGTTTTATGAAACATCAAGGTTATTATTGAAATGTCCTCATGTTCCAATAAAGTTTCACATAGCCTAGGAATAGAGAAGGGTATCAATGTGAAGCCCATGCACTAAAAGAATCGTATTAATATGTAATTCATTAGGAATATGCTTCACATTGATACCCTTCTCTATTCCTAGGCTATGTGAAACTTTATTGGAACATGAGGACATTTCAAGATATATATATATATATATATATATATATATAAAATAACAATCCATGTACCTCAATATAGAAGATAATGTTGAACATGCCATTCTATCTGTTTTGAGTAGACTATTTGGATCATTATTGTTGCTAATGGCATCCAATAGTCTATCATGTGCTCTGAATGAACATCAAAATGGTGTATTTTATGTGATCTCTTAGATAAAATTCTTTGTAGCAATTACTAAGGGTGTAAAGTGATACATTAATACACCTAGTCTATAATACGTGAAAACATAACCAATAGTATTTCTTGAATTTCCATCTATCATAAGCTATTGACCATTTATAACCATCAATCCAATTGTCAATTCATTTCCTTCATCCTTAGCTAATGATGTATTTATTGTTTTCTTCTCTTGTATGCATCATGTCAATCAATAATCAATGGCCCATTTATCGTATTTGGAGAAACAACTGCATATATGTGTCCTACAAAAAATGAAATGTATGGTCAAGTGCATGTAGGTATAGGTTTGATAACATATTTAACTAAAAAAAAGTCTAATCCAAGATACAATGTGAGATATCTCTACCTAGTTGTACAAGATTAGAGATGGTCATAGTCTATTGAGATTATTAATTGTTCATGCTTTAGTTGTTATTTTTCCGCAACTACACATGGATCTATGGAAAATGATACACAATCATGTTCATTGACCCTATCCATCAAGTCATAATCATCCCATTCAACACTACTACATGCTCTACAAAAGAAAGTGATTTTTTGTGTACATGTTTTGAACAAATGGTTATCTAAACTTCAAACTAAATGAAATCCACAAGTCATTTGTATTTCGTTACAATGATATGAATGTAAGTAATATTTACTTACCTTTACCTCTGATAATGATAAGAAATTTCTTAGCTCATGGCCTATCCTTCTTGATGTTTGTTTCTCTTTTTCTACATCGGACACTACCTTAGAGCACCACTGGACCATATACTTTGCATCTTAGATATGTGTATTTCCTGAGAACTTCATATCCTCCCTCCATAGTGCAATTTTGATGATTTCCCAGGCTCCATCATTATCACCTTTCCCATGTCCAATCTCAATATAGTTCCAAATATGAGACACATTATATGTTTTTTTCAGTTAAGTAAACCATTAGAATACATGAGCACTATTTATCTAGTCCAGACAACCATTTGATCAAATGAAATGTCAATAAATATATATATTTCTATCCTTTAAGCATTCATAAAACATTTGAAAGAAATTTTGAACATATATAGGTCATGGCACCTACCATCATTTATGTATAAATTTTTATCCTTTATTATTATCCTCCTATCATTGATGTTATTTTGCCAATGCCTATATGTGATATGCATCACTATGAAAACTTGATGTGAATTATAATATTGGCATTAGATCTCATTCTATGATTTTTGGTTGTAGTTCCCAACAAAATCCACAACTAAAAATATAGTTCCAAGTGTAAATTTGTCCTTGTATATTCTAAAGTCTCAATATAGACATTGTTTTACATGCACATGTTGAACATATACTTTGGTTTTTATAAAAAATAATATTTCACAAAATCACATAGTTATACCTAGTGACATGGTCAAGTACTCAAAATTATGCTAAAAAATGAAAGTTGTCGGAATGGTATGGAACCTGAACAATCACATATATTTCATCATTCTGAAACCGGTGCAACTAGTTTTGCGGAAAACCAAAAATATATGAACCCAAAAATGCGTTATGTCTGTTTTATCAAAAGAGATAAATTTTTGAACAAAAATGTAGGGACAACCCAGTGGGTAGGTTGACTGGTCAAAGGATTTCTCTGACGAATCAGGGGGTGCCAAGTGGCATGATAGAAATGGTTTTTTCTAGCATGATGTGATTGGTTGGAAATGTGACCAACCATATGCTGCCATATGGCCCAACCAAAGGCTGCTACACAGCAGCACGGGAGGCCACGAATTTTGGTTAGGGTCAAACCACAATCCACCAAGGTCGAACACCTGACCTCACCACCATCAACACAAGTCCTTATCTCTATGTTGCATGAGTTCCTTAGTATTTAATATGGCACAATATATATTTCAACTATGTTTGGAAAAGGTATGGGGGGAAGTGGGGCCTGGGCTTAGCCCTGACACCCCAAAACATTTTTTCTTATAACCTATGGTCTAGAACCGGGGGCACGCCAGAACTTTTTCCTTGACCGTCACTGTCGTCGTGGTATATGGCCACCACGAAAGCCGCCTGCCCTGACCGCCACCTGACCGTGGAGTTTAGCCACTTGCACTGCCTATGCTAAGTTGCCATGTGAGCACTAAGGCTCAAACCGCCGAGAGTTATTTAATCATTTGACGTGTTTTTTTATATATAAAAAATATAAAATGCACCGTACCATTATATTTAATTTTTCGGACTTGAGGCGTTAGTGGACCTTTTAATTAATATATCCTCTTCATATTTCCCCCAGTTTCTCTGTCTTATTTTTCCTACAATTCACTATTCCTCCATTACCCATGCAAAGGGAGAAGTCTGATATAAGAATTAGAGATCAGAGTGGCACCTATGTATCCCTCAACCTGATTTATCCTCTAAAATTTCAATGCATACCTCCTAAAGCTCTTGGATTTCCTTCACTCCTTTTACTCATGATGGATTAACATAACAATTGTAAAAACTCCAACCTATACCTTCACACGTTCCCACTCGCATAGTAATCAATGCAACCTACACACCATTTTTCTTTCCATAATTACATAGTAACTTGAGCACTTGAAATTAAACTCCACGAGGAGCAAATTCCATGTCCCCATAGATGAGGTGACAGTGTCTCGTACCCTTGCCCCCCTAACCTCCAAGCTCATCACCCCATTGGGGGAAGTTTTCTATTAATGTTAAAGAGTTAGATAATGATTTTAAGATATTTTTATTGATGTATTGTAAAATAGTTTGTTGTTTTTTTATAATTAGCTTTCACCTTTCACTATTTTCATAAATAGTATATGTAATTTTTAAAAATAGTTAAAGACTTAATTAATGCTAAACGTCACCTCTATATTAATGTTGAAAAGTTAGATAATAACTAATGCAGAAGTGTGAAACCCACCCACAAAACTGAAATTGATTATGGATGCTCCGAGAAGGGAATTGTGGTAGCAAAGAAAGATGACACGATTTCCTCTGATTTTTGTGTAAAATTTTAATTATTTGAAGCCTCTAAAAAGCCAATCATGGAAGGAAACTGTGATGCCTCATGTGTTTTTAGGTTTTTTCATTTTTTTTTAAATTTTCACATGCAAGTATGTTTGGGAGATGACCAATATAATGTGGTATCAGGCTGAATGACGCCATTACCCGAGAGTCCAAATACGCAATTTTTTATTTTCCTTTTATATAGCCTATGTGTTCATATAGAATGTTTGTGTGTTCTTGGTGTGTTTATGGTTGTTTTGTTTTGTTGACTGAGGCCACGAGAGGTTGAGGTTGACATTGATGTTGGAGGGATCGTAGTTTTCACGCCCTTATATCTGTGGTCATCATTTAGCCAACAATAAGCAGGTGCGGAACTACCTTACCTTCCTTTTCTCAACACTAAGTAGAGTATGCTTCTCTACAACACTCAATTAATTATCTTTTAGTGTTTTATCAAATTTAGCAAAGGAATAACATAAACATCAACATTAAATCCATATTTACACCCATAAATACAAGGGAGGGGCAACTCCCAAAATATGAGTGCTCGATATTATGTTTCACAAACAATAATACAACTTATTAAACCTACATACTTCTTTTAAAAATACATCTATACAAAAATTAACAACCTTCTCGGTCATGTTGTGCACTTGTTTCACACACTCAGGTCAAGTGATGACCTCTCCTGCACATCTGTTTTGTCTTTGAACGTGTTGACGACACTTCCTACAGAGTACACAAGTCGACCTGGTTGTCTTGTAGCTTAGGGCCATGACCCAACTCTACCCACGATATTGTAGACTCACTCGTTCACCACTTCCGCACCTCTATTGCACATCGCATCGCAGAACTCCTCAACTACATGACTCTATCGGTCGGGCATGTTCAACATGACATGAATCGTCAGAACGCTCTAGGTGTTTATACATGACTCTACCAGTCTGCACACTTCCACACTATGAAACCTGACTCTGGCCAGTGCCGCTGTTTAGTACACCTATCCGGATGTTGTTTTTACATTCGGGTGAAAGAACACAACTTGGCCCATTCTGTGATTTATTTGCAAAAACCACAATATCAAACTTAAAAACATAGCTTCAACTTGAAGTCCACCTGCTGCACTTCCTCGTTGCAGTTCAGCTCCTTTTGGAGCTCGTTTTTTCCTATTCGCTCTTATGCTATGCTTCCATGAATTCTGAGTTTGATGATGATCCAAATTTCATCCAACACTTGCCTATTCATACGGCTAAGTGTGGACCCATATGAGGGTCTTGCATGTCCAACCATGGGGTCATCCCACTTGTCAAATATGTCAGATTCCATTCTTTTATGCATCAGCCTGTCCATCAAGTAATCCATGCAACCTCTATAAACATGTCAAATGACCGATGATGTATTGTCACACCGTAACCGAGCGTTTAGTTCGTGCGAGAGCCCGGGTCAAGTCATGTTGTCTGCGCCTGTGCTAGAACCACTACACGTAGTGCTGCTAGTTATATCCATCTGTGTCACACCTGTGTGTCACACCTGTGTACACGTTATTGTCACATGCTGCCCATGAAAACGTCACGTGCTACCCAAGCAAACGTTCGTGTTCGGTTTCATCAGAGCGTGCCCATCCAAGTGCATTTTGTCACACTTTCGTCACACACTCACCAAGTGTCGTTGCATTTCCACCTGAGTTGGGCGCCCATTGCGCCAAAGTGTGCCCACCACCATTGGTGGTCGCCATACAATGTGTGGTCCTTACATCCTCCACCACTCTAAAAATGTTTTCGTCCATGACAACACCATCATATCATCATAATTCGTCATCGAAATATCTCATCCCAATATATCGTCGCAACTTCCATCACAAAGAGTCATTGGCTCCAACATGCCCATGCCCATGCCACCAACCTTGCTATGTATCATGTCAGCATGCAAATGTGATCACTCCTGATCTGATTCATGTCTCGAATTGGCCTACAACTCTACATGAAATCATGTGCTCGATCCCCCTATAATGGTGATAAGTTGGGTAACTAATCCAACCGAAAATCTCCTCCATAAGAAAATATGCTCCCAACATCATCATCACTGTCAAAAC
Organism: Pinus albicaulis; assembly: GCA_034641835.2. Taxonomy (NCBI): domain Eukaryota; kingdom Viridiplantae; phylum Streptophyta; class Pinopsida; order Pinales; family Pinaceae; genus Pinus; species Pinus albicaulis. The sequence goes on along the minus strand of CM076578.1, from coordinate 1,307,637,071 downwards.
ATCCTACTATCATGTGTACATATCGCTCCAATGCCTCCTCATAAGGTTAGAGAACTCATTGCCTTGAGCAGATGACAATGAGTCTCATATCCATGTTAGTCTAGGAAGAGGGGGAAGAAGTGGAGGATGAAGGCTCTCCCTCTTTTTCAGCTATCAGCTCAATCATCCAATATGGATCTTCCTCTTCCAATCTCAACATGTATGATTCCTCACATTCTTCCCGAATCCATGGTCTAACATCCTTTCTTTTCCACTGCTCAAGTCTTATTGTGATATCCAAGAGACTATTGGACAATGAAATAATAACCTATGCCTACTCTTGAAGTTTTTCTTCTGTAATGGCCAATCTTCCCTGGAGTTCTTCTTCTCATTTGATGTCCTGCACACTCATAGTTATCACTTTACAACTGGTTTTATCTACTCCTATGGTTGGAACACAAATAGGATGATCGTCTTGGCCATCATAGATGTAAAACTTCCTCATATGTGGTACCACCATAACTTCAAATTTCTTGAAAAATCCCATGCGTATCACAACTTCATAACCATCTATCCTCACAACCATGAAATCAACATCTTCGTGCCAATATCTAATCTCAATCGGTGTTTTCTCAGCAACTCCAATTACAAAATCAGGAGGTGAATTAACTGCTTTCAACTTAAATTGGACTGGTTTGAACTTCAATCCAAATTTCCAGGAAGTTTCCTCTCCAATGAAGTTGTGTGTAACACCACTATCCACCATACTGAGAAGTGTTCCCTTCACAATCTTCATGTTCACAAATTCAAGCTTGTTCCACTCAGGATCACGTCTAAGGACAACTTCTACAACTACTGCAGCTCCCAAAACCTTCATAGTCCCCATTGTGGGTTCCTTCTTGTTCTGCGTGTGTACTGTCACGACCAATTTCAGTCTAGATAGGCATTTCTTTAGCGTGTGATCCTCATCACAAATCCAACACTTCAAGGGATTCTTTATTTTCGACATAGTATTCAATCTTGAAGTTTCTTCCTTTGGTGCTTTTCCTTTGACTTCTCACATTTATTCTTCTTTTAGGTCCCCTCATCATAGTGCTAAGTTAGTCTGTCCACTCCATAAAAATCCTCTTTCAAGGTTTTAGTCTTTTGCCTCTTCACCTCATTGTGTGTCCAAGGTTTTAATCCAATGATGAAGTTAAACACCTTTTCTTTCTCCGCCATGTCTTGTAATTCTAGGGTAGTACTTTGATATTGTTGGAGACTTCCATTCTATTTAATGTACTTAATGATAGCCCTCACATCTCATGTCTCATCTTGTGGGCTAAAGTGTACCTGATAAGCTTCTTTCATTGCTTCCCATGTCGTGATTTCATCTCCTTCAACATGTGAAATTTTGTCAAGTTTCCTTCTCCACCACATTTGCACATCCTTTGTCAAGAATTGAGCAACAATATTCACCTTGGCTTCTTCATTAGGGATAACTAATCAGTCCAAGTATTGTTTCATGTCCCATAAGAAGTTTCCAAGTGTCTTTGCATTCCTTGGTTGACCCTATGATTCTGGTTATTTAATCTTCACATGGGCAGTCCCTCTAGAAGTTCCTTACCCCATAGCTCTTTTCAATAAAGCTATTTCTCCATTCACATCTTTCAGCTTCTCATGAGCCTTGGCAATCTCATCTACGGATCGATCCCTCGATGCTATGTTTTATTTCATAGCTTCACCAAGTTTCCATTCAGTGTACTCATAATGTACAAGAAATGCCTCAAACTCAGCCTTCCATATAACTTTTTCTTTTTCCAAAATGTCCATATTCTCAAGAGCATCTGTGTGTCTCTCTTGAAGATATTCCAATTTCTTTTCAGAATCTTCCATATGATCCAACATCTTCTCCATGATGACTTCTTGAGGAAGTACTTGTGGTGCCTCAACCACTTAAGGTTCCTCCATAATACCTTCCATTTGTCTTTCCTGACAACGAGTTAAGACCATACACCAATCGGTTCAACTTCAGCCCTGCAATGTGCCCCTGTCAAACTTGCAATAAATATCAACGCCCTAAACAACGTATCCTTCAATACCACCTGTAATGTAGTGGGATCAGTTCTGCAATCTTGTCCAAAATGAACTCTTGATACCAACCGTAATCAATACATATGCCGATGGCTCTGATACCACCTGTCACACCCTTATATATGTGTTAGTCTTTCAACCAAAAATAAGAGGGTGCAACACTAACTTACCTTTAATTTTCTCAATACCAAGTAAGGTTACTATGCCTCTCTATGACACTCAATTAACTATCTTTCAATGTTTCATCAAATTTAGCAACAAAATAACATAAACATCAACATCAAATCCACAAGTACACCCATACATACAAGGGAGGGGAAACCCGCGAAATTTTAGTGCTCGATATATGTTTAATAAACAGTCATAAAACTTATTAAACCTACATACTTCTTTCAAAAATACATCAATACAACAATTAACAACCTTCACGGTCGTATCGTGCACCTATTTCATGCACTCGGGTTAAGTCATGACCTCTCCTTCACATTCGTTCAGTCTTTGCATGCATTCATGACTCTCCCCATGGAGTACACAAGTTGACTCGGTGGTGGTGCAGCTCAGGGCCGTGACCCGACTCTACCCGCGATATTGCAGACCTACTCGTTCACCAATTCCATACCTCTGCCGCACTTTGCACCGCATAACTCCCAAAATCCACGACTCCATCAGTCGGATACGTTCAGTGTGACCCAAATCATTTGGAACACTCTAGGTGTTTATACCCGACTATGTTGGTCTACACACTTTCACGCTGTAAAACCCGACTCTGCCTAGTGTCGCTGTTCCGTACGCCTGTCCGCACCTTGTTGCTACATTCGGGTAAAAGAACCTGACTCAGCCAATTTTGTGATTTATCCGGAGAAACCCCAATATCCAACTTCGGAAGGTAGCTTTGACCCGATGTCCCCCTGTTGCACTTCCTAGTTGTAGTTCGGCTCCTTTTGGAGCTCGTTGTCTCCTCTTCACTCTTATGCTATGCTTGAGTGAATTCTGAGTTTGATGATGATTCAAATGCCATCCAACACTTGCCTATTCATATGGCTAAGTGTGGACCTCGATGAGGGGTTCCCATGTCCAACCATGGGATCGACCCACTTGCAAAATACGTCGACTTCCATCCGTTTATGTGTCGGCTTGTCCATCAAGTAATCCATGCAGCCACTATAAACATGTCAAATGACCGACAATGTATTATCATAATGTAATCGAGCATTTGGTTCATGCAGGTGCCTGGGTCAAGTTGTGTTGCCCACGGTCGTGCCACAACCACTACGCGTAGTGCTGCCCGCACTCTCCATCTGCGTTGCACCTCTCCACACTCTATCGTCGCATGCTTCCCACAAAAACGTCGAATGATACCCAACCAAACATTCATGTTCAGTTTCGTCGAAGCGTGCTCGCACAAGTGTGTTTCGTCACACTTTTGTTGCACACTCGCCAAGTGTCGTCACATTGCCACCTCTCCACACTCTATTGTCACATGCTTCCCACAAAAACGTCGAATGCTCCCCAACCAAACATTCATGTTCTGTTTCGGCGAAGCGTGCTCACACAAGTTTGTTTTGTCGCACTTTTGTCGCACAAGTGTGTTTCGTCGCACTTTTGTTGCACACTTGCCAAGTGTCATCGCATTGCCACCCGAGTTGGGCGCCCGTCATTGTTGACGATTGCTATATGACTTGTGGTCCTTATAGTAGTCGATGCAGAGGAGGTTGTCCAATTGGAAACCTGGTTTGACACAACAAGGTCACCGAAAGGGTGTTGAGAATTACTGTCAGGACTCAAAGAAGGTGTGCAATGTGGACGACGATAAAAGCATAATTACCAAGTTTAGTGGTACTGGTCGAAAAAGTTCAGAAATTCATCCATACGATTTGGTTCGCCATTTAATACGTTAATTTCAACACGGTACATAATTTTTGTATCATGAAATTAAATAAGTTGACGCAACAATGTTTAAATCTCCTCTCCTCAATAAGCAAGAAACCAACGTAATACATATATAAAGAAACATCCATCACGCGAAACCATTCCCTTGTTCATACATATATAGACACATCCATCCCACTGGCGTATTCACCAGTTTCATAATGGCTTAAAAGTATGAAAAAAACAGTAAACTATATATTAAAAAATGCTATGGAAATTGATATCTAAAAATTTCAATTATAAAATAGTTGATGTGGCTTTTGTATTAATAAATTACAAGAAAGGGTACGTTTTTATATTTTAAATATGGTAAAAACTTTAAAATATAGTTTTCAATAGTTGTCATTATGGAAATCGGTTTTACTAATTATTTGATTTGGAATACAATAAAATTATTTAACTAAAGTATTTATTTTGAGTCATTTAAGCCAAATATTAATCTATACATATATTGTTGAATAAATTTGGATTAAAAAATAAATTAATAATCGAGATATAATTTTTTTTTCTGTTGATGGAGATTATTTAAGTATACTTTTAATATTGAATATCTCATTTTTGACATTGAACGCGAGCTTTGAGTTTTTATCATTTATATTATTATATTTTATTTAGATGGTTTTTCAATTGGCCATAAAAATAATAAATTGTCTTAAACAGACCAAAATAAAAAATAAAAAAAAATTAAATAAACAGAAAAGATTAATGCTGAAACTAAAGAAATAAAGATACCATTATAAAAAGATCTATTTCAAATTTTTAAAATTAATTAATATATATATATATATTCCATTTCTTTTTTTTTAATATTGAATTTAATACCATTTTTCAATATTGAATTCTTATGGAAATTTGAAATTGAAAACTATAGATCAAGAGATCAATAAAAACGGTGAGGACTCAAATGTAATCAGGCCAGCCTACAACTGGCCAGAAGAAATTGCGGAGAAACCCGCCTGGGGCCAGCCTGGCCAGAAGAAATTGCGAAGGAACCCGCCTGGCCTGACGGGCGGGGCCAGTCGGGTGGGTGGGTGAGTGTGTGGGTAGGTGCTTCAAGTCCGCTAATAAAAAAAAAGTCGACCACTACCACGATAAACTTCCGACCTGTGATGTCATACTTGGGACCCTGTGCGCGTACCACCCAAAATTTTTATGCATCAGCGAGGAATGTGGAATGAGCGGTGAAGTTGAATGCCCTTGTGATATTTTTGGTGCCACTCGAGTATGGTTTGGGAGCTCCATTGTCACAGAAATTAGAGCTTTCGTGGGGCCACGGTTTTGGTTTTTTGAATTGGAGCTAGGATTGAAATGAATTATTCAGTTATGAATCAGTTATTTATTAATAATTTTAAAGTATTTAGTTAAAATATTTGTGGTGAAATTTTGATTTGTGTTATTCAGATTATTTAGCATTTTAAAAAATATTAGGTCAATTTGATTCTGCAAAGTTTACTTATCAAACTTGTCATTTCAAAAAATTTTGGCAGATTTCAGACAAATTAAATGAATTTTTTTTTTCCAAAAAGTCACATAAAAAAACAAATAACAAAACTTTTCAAAAAGTCTCATTAAAAACAACCTAGTAGTCTAAAAAAGCCGCTGAATGGCCCAAAATTAGGCAAAGATTTTGAAAAAATCAGGCAAAGATTTGCCCAGAATCTTGTTTACAGTTGTTAAACTTTAGTATTTTAAATGGCCTAAGGGTTTTTGATAGTGCTGAACCCATTTCCACTATCAAAAATGGATTCCAAACACTCCAACTACCTCATTTTTTGAATTTTAATTTACCGGATTCCGGCAAAAACTGGCTTCCTGACTATTCCACATGCTAAATACACAACTTCAAAAACAACTAATATTTTTATAATTAATTCTCACTTCAACTAATATTTTATAATTAGTTCTCACTTCAACAACTTTCTTGAATTCTGTTCTACCAATTTGACTTTGTTATCTGACGTTTTAACAATTTATGATCTGTTTTCTTAACAACTTTCCGATCATTTGTACTTGTGTACATTTGAGACAAACCAATTAATGCACATTTCCGTGATAAATACAATTACATTTGAGACAAACCGATTAATGAACATTTCCGTGATAAATTCAATTTTATCAAACTTATGAGAATTTTAAAAAAAGGAATTTTAATGCATCTTAAAACCAAATAAAAGAAGATAGGAGATAGAGAAAGCGAAAATACAAGATAGAACATCAACATTAACTTTCAAACCAAGTAATTACATCAATAAAGCTTTGCCACTGAATTCTAAAGGCCTGTAAATGAATGGTTTTTTCTTAACTTTCAAACCAAGTAATTACATCAATAAAGGTTTTCCACTGAATTCTAAAGGGCTGTAAGTGAATGGCAAAAAGCCACTAAATCAACACTGACCATAAAACACATAAATCTATTTTCACCGTAACAGTGAAATCAAAATTGCAGTAATTGTATAACATAGTTTTATATTATCATACAGTCTTTAAATCTCTGTTTGTTTCCCAACGAATGTAAAACTTCTCCTCAGAAACAACAACAAACACACTCTTCGCACGCAAAACAGCAGCACAAAGCCGCAAGGCTGCAAATCCAAAAAAACAAAACAGTCAATAACACAAAATTACACCCATATATATATATAACAAAACAGTCAATAACAGAAGATCATACCCCATATATATATAATTAATGAAAAATGGAATTGAATTCATACCATGCTTCAATGCATCCTTTCTCAGCTCTCGTCTGCGTTTTAACAGGTCCAGCTGCTTGAGCGTAGTGTGGAGGAGGAGCCTGAGTGGGATATCCTAATAACCACCACAGTAAAAACCTTTTTAACGAAAAATGAAATTTATCATTTTTAAAACATTTCTCAGCAAGTCAGCAATTATGATCTATGGTCTTTTTGTGCGTAATCTGCGATCAATGATTTCTCTGCAGATTTATGACCTCTGTATAAAAATACAACTGATTGAGATAAGAGAAAAGGAAAAGCAGAGAGCCGAACCTGAAGGAGGATTTCCTTCTGGGTAACCTGCAGGTGGCGATTGAAACTTTTTGTCAGACATGGCGAACTTCTTCGGAGTCGATTTCTGGAACTTTCAAGTCAGAGAATGTAAGGAATAGCGATGATGATGGATTGATTCTGTAGTTATGGGTGTGTTCAGAATGGATGTTATCTTTTTTTTTGTCAATTTAGTTCAGAATGGATGTTATATACCACTAGTGAATGATAAAAGAGCAGAGAGGCGGTGCAAAGGATATGTGATTCTTCCACGCGTTCACGCGTAAAACAAGCCCACTCCTTTCCAGCTCTAACGGTCAAATTTAAAGCGTAATTTACATAATTTCAACTTTGAAATATATCTCGGAGGCTGGTAACGCGTTTTACAGCTTTACTGATCTAACGGTCAAATTTAAAGCGGAATTTAAAGAATTTGAACTTTGGAGCATTTACCTGGTAAGATCTTTTTCGAGTTTTAAGGATATAACGGTTAAATTTAAAGCAGAAATTATACAATTTCAACTTTGTAACATATTGCAATTTTTTGGTAACACGTTTTCCAGAGTTGTGACACCATGCCTTATCATCTCAACCTTATCCGGTCCCAGCCTTATCCGACATATGATTTATGTATTGCCGTGTTGATAAAGCAAAGACTCGCTCTCAATTCTCTCCTTGAATTGTTTCAGGTGTTTGTCTTTAGTGTGATTTGATTTGTAGTTTTTAGCAAAAACTTGCTCTCACTTTTCTCTTTGAATTGTTTGAAGCGTTTGTCCTTAGTGTGGTTTGATTTGTAGTTTTTAAGTAGAGTTTTTGGTGAGAATATGGCAGAAAATTTTGAAATAAAATTTTGATTTATGTTATTTAAATTGAATTTTTTAATTATATATATCTTTTTATTAAGCAGAATTTACCTATCAAACATATAATTTAAATTTAATTTAAATTTAGACAAATTAATTAGGAAAACACAACTCAATTACCGTAGCAAAAAAACATGGGAATAATTAAATAAGAATTGACCATCGATTTTGATGCTTCCAGCTTTTCAAAAGTTCGCATTCTCTCAAAGTGATTTTTAGAAACAAATTAATAATAATAATAAAGATGTCGGTGGTAGAGTCCAACTTTTCCCAAGTTCTCATCATCTCAGTCGGTGGTAATTAATAATCTAAGGATATATATCGGTGGTAATTAATAATCCAAGGATATAAATTTTAGGCCTTCACAATGAGGTTGGATTTGATTCAGAAGTAGTTAATTTCAAATATCGAAGTGTTGACTTTGGGCCCTCTAAAATGTTTAAATAGCCTTTATCGACCTTGGATCGTATAAGAGATTTACTAATAAAATCAAATCTAATGCGTATGAAATGAAATCGAGTATTAAATTTATTAATTCGACTCCAGTTTTAATACATTTTGGTTTTATATATATAGTTGTATTTACATTGGATTCGAATTTTGATTTATAGTTATACAATATTTATTTTGTGATGATGATGATAGTGGTTAACGTCTACTCAGACCAATCTTTGGTTTATCGGACTTAAATAAAAGAGTTATTTAGTTTGATTTAAGATTTTATTCTTATTCTCAAAAAACTTGGAGAGAAGCCTCCTGAGCTCACTATAATTTTGACATCTTAGAAGACTAGGAAGTTCAGTGTTGCAACAAAGATTACACACTATAATTTTGACATCTTAAAAGGCTAGGAAGGTCAACATTGCAACAAAGATTATGAAATTGAGCTCTAACATGGTTGTACGAGGGGCACTCTAAGAGGAAGTGATTTTCATCCTCGATGTTCATATTCTCATAGAGATGGCAGATCCTTTCCATCCATGGTGTTTTAGGAACTGTCGAACGACTTGTTTCACCATGGAGCTCATGAGAATTCGTTCTAATCTTGGCTATATTAGTTTTCTTCTTTGAGCTAGTTAAAACAGATAGATACTTTTGATCTTCTAGGATGGGGTTGATGACCTCCTTATAATAACTTAATTTTCTTTTAGCTGCTAGATCTTTCTCACACCACATTTTTTCTTTGAACTTAGAAGTAATAATTTTTTAAATGTTATTAATGTTTTGCAATGCAACATTCTCGTCGATCTCCCAATGGTTTAACCAGGCTATTTTGTCTTTATACCAACCTCGTTTAAGCCATAGGTGGTTTTGGCTAGAAATTAAAGCTAGCTTAGGAAGTCTATGGTCTCCTATGCTATTGAGCTTGTGCTTGTACAACAAAAGCCTAGTCATAGCTAGGCTCTAGATAGGGGAAAGACCCACTTCTATAAGGAGAATATGATAGGGTGTATTGTTTTTAATTTTAAAGTTGTAAGTTATAAAACGCTTCTAGATTTGCTCAATCTTTCTCCAGGATTCTCTAGAGATGTTGCAACCCCAAACCTCACATCCATATAAGATAAAAAGATTCTCTAGAGATGCTGTAATACGATGATTACTAATTGAGTTATATTTTTGGATTTTTTTTTTTTTACTTTTATTTATTTATTTATGGAGATTTAAATTTTGAATTTCAAAATTGACAAAATATTTTATAATATTATGATGGTTAAATAAACTACCCATCAAATTATATGTATATAAAACATAACTAAAATTATATTTATTAAATCAATTCAATTTAACCAATTATGGTTATGTAATAGGTTTTTAATTCTAATGTCATTTAATTTAATAGATATAAATTAAATTTTCATTTTTTATATATTTAATATATTTTATTTGAGAATTATTTAGAAATATATATATATATATATATATATATATATATATATATATATATATATATATATTTCTAAATAATTCTCAAATAAAATATATTAAATATATAAAAAATGAAAATTTAATTTATATCTATTTTTTTAAATTAGTAAAAACATATATCTAACTAAATTTCAAGTTTCATATGCAATTATCAATAAGATGTTGATGTTTATTTAAGCTTTATATTCTCGAGGATAAATAAGTTAGATAAAATGTCTTTCAGAATAATCAAATTATTAGGATTAGGTCGACGTTTCGAACCAACGAATGTGGTTCATCCTCAGGACAAGGTGGAGAAACTAATCGATCTTGATGAATAAATAGAAGAGATGCATCATTGCTCACAAATAGCCATTAGAAACTAGTTGTTAAAAACTAGTCGTTGAGACTAGTTGTTAAAAACTAGCCATTAGAAAGTCAGTATTTTGTTATGAAAAAGGGGGTTTATATTTAGTTAGGAATTTAATTTAAATGATAAAATTAATTTAATTTATTTAAATTATTAACTAAATATAATAGGGAGAGTTAAACCGCCCACGAGGCGTCGGCCCGATCGGTGATGGGGTGCACTCTTAAGGCACTCGGATTAACGAAAGTCATGGGGTTCGAAACCGTGGGTGTAGGATTAGTCTAACCGAGCAAAAAAATTTGGAAGTTAAACCTTATAATTTAAGAACAAAAAAAAATAAAAAAAATAAAACAATAATCAGTTAATTATATAATCAAGTAATAAAAATAAATTAATTAAATTAAAATTCTAATTAAAAAGGGTTATTAATTCCAATAAATAATAAATCAATTAGATAAAAACATCACAATAAAATGACGATAAATAAATAAATAAATAAAATAAATCAATTAATTAATTAACCACTTAATAAAATTAATTAATTAATTAAAAACTAATTTAATATATATATACAAATATATAAATAAAAATAAAACAAAATTACCTAGCGAGAGCTGGGGTCCAGCTTTTACTTAATTTCCAACCATCATCACTATTGAGATTCTTAGCATGCCACTCAATTTCGATCGCCTCCCTTAATTTCCTATGGTGGAAATGATCTAGTTTGGCAACGACTTTGGAATCTTCAATTCAAAAATGGTGACATGATTTCTCCACATGCTCAGCAAGGGCTGAGGTACGAGATTTATTGTGCCTAATATCTACAGCATGCTCGTTGATCCTCTGCCTAATGGATCGACCCGTTTCTCCAATATATGGAGTTCCACATGAACACGGAATCATGTAAACCCCCTTCATGTCCTTAGGGTCAATAGGGTCCTTAACAGACCCAAAATAATTTCTAATAGTGCAGAGAGGTTTGAAATAAGCAGAGACGTTATTTATTCTAAGGACATGGACAATTTTGTCTGTTGTCCCCTAGATAAACGGGAGATGGACTTTGCAAATAGGATCCACCCAAGTAGATTTTCCACTCAGCCCTTTATATGCACTTCAAAAGGCTTTAAGACCAAGAGATCTACTGTAACCATTGTTTACAAAAACGTCAAGAAGATGGGTCTTCTCAGATTCCAAGGAACTTTTGTCAGAGATTCTCAGAGCACGAGTCGCTAGAGTACAAAGGACCCAAAATTTCTGAGCAGGAAAATGATGGGACTCGGCATGGAGGTATTGTTCCATGTGAGTCTTCTTGCGAAAAATCGAGTGAGAAATAGAACCATCTTCATTCCTTGAGAGAAGGATATCAAGGAAAGGGAGGCAACCATCAACCTCCACTTCCATCGTAAATTTGATGGAATCAAAAAGCGAGTTCATTTGCCCAAGGAGCAGATCTAATTTCTCCTGACCATGTGACCAGATGACACAGGTATCATCCATGAACCTATTCCACTTCCTAGGGCAAAATCTAGCAGAGGCCAACGCCTTTGATTCAAAATCCTCCATAAATAAGTTAGCAATAATGGGGGTTTACATGATTCTGTGTTCATGTGGAGCTCCCTATATTGGAGAAACATGTCGATCTATTAGGTAGAGGATCAGGGAACATCCTGTAGATATTAGGCACAATAGATCCCGTACCTCATCCCTTGCTGAGCATGTGGAGAAATCATGTCACCATGTTTGCATTGAAGATTCCAAAGTCGTTGCCAAAGTAGATCATTTCCACCATAAGAAATTAAGGGAGGCGATCAAAATTGAGCGGCATGCTAAGAATCTCAATCGTGATGATGGTTGGAAATTAAGTAAAAGTTGGACCCCAGCTCTCGCTACATAATTTTGTTTTATTTTTATTTATATAGTTGTACATATACATTAAATTAGTTTTTAATTAATTAATTAATTTTATTAAGTGGTTAATTAATTAATTGATTTATTTTATTTATTTATTTCTCGTCATTTTATTGTTACATTTTTATTTATTAAAAAATTAACCCTCCCTAGTATATTTAATTGAATTAGCCTTTTTAATTTCTTAACTCATTTTAATTTAATGGATTTATTATTTATTGGAATTATTAACCCTTTTTAATTAAAATTTTAATGTAATTAATTTATCATTTAATTTATTAATTAATTATATAATTAACTGATTATTATTTTAATTATCTATTTTTTATTTTTTATTTTTTTGTTGTTGTTAAATTATAAGGTTTAACCCTCCCTATTATATTTAGTTAATAATTTAAATAAATTAAATTAATTGTATCATTTAAATTGAATTCTTAACTAATTATAAACCCCCTTTTCCTAAAAAAATACTAATTTTCTAACGGCTAGTTTTTAACAACTAATTCCTAACGGTTATTTCCAAGCAATGATGCATCTCCTCTATTTATTCATCCAGATTTATTAGTTTCTCCACCTAGTTCGAAAAGTTGACCTAATCCTAATAATGTGATTATTCTGAAAGACATTTTGCCTACATTATAGATGACAGAAGTCTTAGATAAATAAGTTCTCACCCAAAAATTTGAGCATCTCATTAAGAATTACACTCAATTTATCAAAATCTTTCATAATCATTAAATCCTTGACTGTAAAATCTTCATGCAAAAATGATTATGCCAAATTTATATTAAATCCTTGACTGCAAAATCTTCATGCAAAAATGGTTATGCGAAATTTATATGTGATACATTATGAAGGTTTGCACCAACACCCATATATGGGTTTGTAGCTAGCACCCATATGGGTAACTATTGTTTGCACCCAACACCCATATATGGATTTGAAGCCAGCCCCCATAACTATTGGTTAGTCATTGCACGTCGAGTCGCTATTTTAATGTAGTACAATATATGTTAAACAAAATTTAATGTAATTATGAAAAAATTATATGTGATTTATAATATTGGTTGTTAGTTCTTAATATTTTATTAATCTATTTTTAATATATGATGTATCTGGTATTAGTTTTTTTTATATCGGTGGATTATTGATTTAGCATGTTGTTATGTTTCTTTATTGATAGCATATTAATACATATTAATAGTATCTTATAATTTATATATTAAGTATATTTTTGAGATGTAAATTATGTGGTTTGTATGAGATTTAGCTTCCATTAAATTTTAGTTTCAAATTTCATAAGTAGAGGTTCACAATGAGAGCTAGCTAGGGTAAATCGCAACTATGAAACCACCATCATCTGATGAGATGGACGGTCGAATGCATGAATCAAGGTCACCGAGGAGTGTCAGTAAAAACTTACAAAGCTCCATGCCACCATTTAATGAAATTTCATGGAGGGCTGAGATTCCAGATTTGATCCAAATCTGAGCTGCGGTTGACAAACTCCTCCCAGATGCAATCGCAAGAAACAATGGCACTGAACTCTTACAAGAGGAGCATTGTAGTCTGACTAAATTTAACCCTTTAAACAAATACGCCTGCGGTGTCATGCACAACCCATAGGGAGAATAGAATATTATATTAACATGTGTGTTATAAAAAAATGGATTCCGAACATGGTTGCCAAAACTATAATGTATTCCCAAGTCTTATACCTCATTGTTATAATACATAGAAAAATTTGTGAACCAATATGAAATGAATTTGTCACCCTTAGTGTGAAGTCTTTTATGTGGTTAATGTTGATGCTTATGGTAATGTTGAATGTATATATTTTTTGTTAATCTTCCAAGAGGCTCGACCTTAAAGATAAATATGTTGTATTTCTCTTAGTCCTTGATATATATAGGGTTATGATGGATCTAGGCTCATTTTTATACACACATACTATATATAGGTTGGATCTATCTCTCCCTTTCTCTCTCTCGTCTCTCTATCTCTCTCTCCCCTTGTGATCTACTATCTCCCTCCCTCTCTCCATCTCTCTCTAGAATCTTCTCTCTCCCTTTCATTCCAACCTCAATCTTTCTCCCCCCCCTCCATCTCCCTCTCCCCCCTCCAACTCTATCACTATCTCTCTCCCTCTTTCCTTCTCTCTCTTCCCCTTCTCCCTCTCTCTCTTCCCTTTATCGCCCTCTCTCTCTCATCTCCTTCTCTTTCTCTTCCCTTATCTCCTTTCTTCTTCTCTTTCCATCTGTCCCTTTTTACTCCCTGTCTCTCTACCTCTATCTCTTTTTATTTTTTATTCCTTCCATCTCTCTGGCCCCAACTACATCTATATCTTCCTCGCCTTATCTCTCTCTTCATTCCTCCATCTCCATCTCTTTTACACTTCTCTATCCCATCACTCACTCTGTCAATGTCTCCCTCCCTATCTCATGTGAGTATCTCCTCTCTCTCCATCTATATGATGAAGAATTTTCATTCTATGTAAAATCTATATGTAATGTCTTTTTCATTGTGAAATGAGTCCTGGTTTTTTTGACATGTAGTATTGGTAAGCCATGGTATTGTAACAAAACTTGTTTATAACCTAATAATATCCATGGTAAAGTGGGGGTGGATATCCATGGTTAAGAAACTTGTTATATAGTAAATTTATTATAAGTATTAAGTTTTTGTGTGCTTATTGACTAAATTTAAATATGGTTATGGAATCATTATTAGATATTTTTTAGTTATTTTTTACTCTTAAGATTTGAAGGAAAACCATCCAAAAATAAAATACTTAAAAATAACTTATACTAAAGTAAATAACATATCTACCATCAATTACTTCCCACCATTATTTAAACAAGTCTTTGTGTAAAAAATGGATAGGAATAAGATGTAAAAAGTATACTTATAGGAGTTACTTCACAAATTATTTATTTTTACTTTAGCTCTTATGTAGGAGTAAACGTGTAAGTGTATAGACATTCAAGTGGTTACTGCCCACCAAAATTTATGGAAGCTCTTTTGCTTGAGAAAGAAATTTACTTATCCACAAATATAACAAATTGAGCTAACATATAAACTTTAAATGTTATGTTAAATATTAAACATTTCCCCATACACATCTACAACTATATTTTTCTATAATACATTTAACCTTTTTATTGTTTAATTGAGTTAGCATATAAACATTAAATGTTTATGTTTAATGTTAAAAATTTTCCCATACACATCTACCCGTATACTAGGTTGTAGAGCACATCCCCATGGTATTAATGTGGAATATAGCTTGGGAAATTAAACTAGGTTAGATCCATATTAACTCTGGATTTGTAATATTATGGTAGACATTTAACTGGGTCAAAATAAAACGAGGTAAAATAAAAATAAAAATAAACCAGCCTAGATCCATCTTAGCCCCGGATCTATCAAGGGTTGAGAAGGATCGAGTCTGTTTTGGGATCAAAGATCTCGAGATACAAATGTGTTTTAAAGAGAAAATTGAAAAGAGATTTTATCCTTCTTAGCTCTTGATAGATCCTAGGTTATGATGGATCTAGGGTGCTTTTATAATACACACATACCATATCTAGGTTGGATCCATCAATCTCTCTCTCTCCTCTCTCTTGATTCTCTCTCTCTCTCTTCTCTCTACTCTCTCCCTCCCTCTCTCCATGTATCTCTCAACTCTTCTCTCTCCCTTTCATTCCCACATCAATTTGTCTCTTCCCCCATCTCTCTCTCTACCCTCCAACTCTATCACTATCTCCCTCCCTCTTTCCTTCTCTCTCGTCCCCTTTTCCCATCTCCAAATATATGTCTCCCTCTCTCCCTTCCCTTTATCTCCCTCTCTCCTTGTCACTCCCTCTCTCTCGACCTCTAGCTCTTTATGTCTTTTTTTTTCCTTCCCGCTCTCTCCATCTCTCCTTTTCACTCCCTTCTCTCTACCTCTATCTCTTTAAGTATTTTTTACGAGAACACATATTTCATTAAAATTTGAAAAAATCTATTACAAGTAATTTAACAGAAAATATGTTTCATGACTGAGTGAATCTAGAATTTAGAACTTTAACTAGATGAAGTTTGAAAATCAGTTAGTTCACTATTTGAATGTATCTCCTCACCATTTTTTGCAATAAAATTATCATGATAAGCTATATAGAACAAATTTATATAAATTTGTAGAAGAAAATCTTTGATGTCTTAATCTTGGACTCCTTATATTATGTCTTCTAATATTATTTATGGTTTCTTTTAAAAATTTGAATAATATTAGTTGGTGACAAGAGTATTATGTGTATTAGTATTATATACCAATTTAATTATAATTTGATATAGTAAATATGACATTGATTGACATGAGTTACTCTTTTAGTAGAAGGTTGGCTCAATTTTAAAGTATCCATAAAATCTATTTAATCATAGAATTACAATAGTATGTTTATTAGCATAACAATTCTAATTGCAACTACTATTAGCAATTTTGTTTATTTTTTTAGTATCATATTTTATAATTATATAATTTAGGATGTTAATAACATTTATAATCGACATGACAAAATATTACATAAGACCTATATTATGTTTAAATTTATTCTTTTAACAATAGAAACCAACACAAGAACTTCATTAACATTATTTATTTTGTAAATCAACATAGATCAATCTTATATCGAGATCTAACAAGTGCCAACAGGGATCAATTATAGAGTGAAGATGGATCTAAGCTAGAAGTCTTACATTTCATAATGGGTTTATTGAAGCCTTTAAATAGGATTCATCATATAACAAAAAAAGAGATCATGGCATATGCAACACTATGGGCTTCTAAAGCACCATCAGTAAACCCACCAAATGACTAACTCAAACTTATGTTAACTATTCTATGACCAGAACATTTAATGGGGACCTTCCCATATCGTTGTAAAGAAACATTTACATGTATAAATGTTTACATGGGGTCTATCCATGCTAGGATGTAAAACGCCTCTCGAAAAATTCACAATATTAACTTAATATAAGATAAGATAAATATTTTTAGTAATGTCAAACCAATTAGTGACCCAGGAAGAGGTCAAAAATGGAATTGCTTGGCAAAAAAATATCAATACATAGTATGGGTGTGAAAGTAGCAATTAGTAGTAATCAATTAATCATACTATTATTATGTATAACTTGAAAGAAATATATTATAGTTACGAATGATAAACTAGACTCCTTGATGTCAAAATTGTTGTGCCTAAAAACTATCACCCCCAAGTTTGCCACAACGTAGAGGGGGAGTTCTTGATCAAACTGTGGTGGTGTTATGAGGATCTCAGTGTAAGAATTGGTAAGGAGTGTCTTCATTGCAAATTTTTCATTGAAACTAGTAGACTAGAAAGTTAGTAAGTAAAATGAGTTTTAATGCTAAATTTTCTAGGTCCCTTTAGTGCATTTTTAAAGCACCAAGGGGAGGTGTAGACCACTTAGCAATAACTATCAAATAATTATAATTTTTTTAAACACCATTTAGGATTCATTATTGATTAATTGTAATTTGTAAAAAAAAATTCAAAATAATGGTGCAAAAAGTTTAAAGACATTCATTTGTGACCCTTCTCTTCAATAAACCTTGAAAGTCCACTTAGGATTCATTATCAATATATTATTCCATGTTTTATTCATAAAATCATTTTGTTTTACATGGAGTTTTATTTCAAAAAAAAAATATCACCTTTATATATTCATATTAAACCACATGATACGAAAACATAAGTCAATAGTTAACTTATTGACTTATATGATATTATTGAAAATATGAGTTATTGATTTAAGAATATATAGTTAGAAAATGTTATGGATAAAAAAATTGAAGTAAATAATTTAAAATGTATTATCAATTAAATTCTAAATTGTTTATTTTGTAAAATTTGTACCTTTACCTACATCAAGTGCTTTATTTCAATAACCTATTACATTTATAAACATGTATTTTGGAAGCATATAACTAAATAGAATTCAGTAAATAGCTCCACGTCTTGTTGCCTTCTATTAGATTATATAAGTACAAATAATGTATTTAAATTTTTAAATTTACATAATGTTATTATTGATGGAAAAATATAATCTCATATTATGGTGAAAAAAGTTTAAAGACATCCATTTATGCCTCATCACTTGAATGAGCCTGAATATTCCACTTGGAATTCATTATCAAGTAATCATTCCATGTTTTATCACAAAAATCACTTTCTTTTACATGGAGTTTTGTTTAAAAAACAACAATGCCACATTTATGCATTGATATCAAACCACATAATAGGAATATAAAAGTCAATAAATTGCTTCGTAACTAATAGAATTACATGAGATGATTGCATATATAAGTAATTGATTTCATAATACATAGTTATAAAAAGTTATGGATTGAAAATCAGATGGACCACATAGAACTCATCAATTAATTCTAATTTGTTTTGAAAAAAATATATCTTTACATACATTAAGATCTTAAATAATTTCAAAAGTGCAACACATTCATAAACTTGTATGAATGCAATAATTAAATAGAATTCAATAAATAGGTTAATGTGTTAGCTTCTACCATATTATTTCTATTAGAATTAATCTATTTAAGACTTGAATGTTACAAATAATTAATGTGGATGGTAAAATCAAATGTCATATATGCAAACTATTTAAAGACACCCATTTATGAGTCATCTCTTGAATAACTAAATAGTAACTCTGAATAGTCCATGTTTTCTTTCTTTTTACATGGAATGAAAGCACGGGAAACCCCATAGTACATCCCACCATTTTGCATATGGTACATTGAGTAAATCATCGGCCCTAGTTATAGAACCTCACCCCAACATAGAGTCAAACCTATGATCAGCAAAAATATCAAAGAGCTTCACATTTGGCTCTAGACCTCTGGAGCTAACCCTTGGGGCTTAAGGAATAGTCCACTTAACATTCATTATCTTCATGATCAATTAATTATTACATGTTTAATTATGAATTTTTTTTTGTTTTACATGGAGTTTGATTTCAAAAACAACGATATCACATTTATACACTCTTATTAAACCACATGATAGAAAATGAAATTCAATAAATGGCATCCTGATTTATTAACTCGTATGAGACAATTGTAGATAGAAATAATTGATTTACAAGAACATGTAAGTTACAAAGAATTACAGATTGATAATCAAATGCCTTCAAATTTAAAGAGTTTGAAGTCACTAATTTATGTCCCATTGCACACTAACCTAAATAATCTACTTAACGCTTATGATCAAGAAAATTTAATATTTGTTTTTGGAAGAAATGATTCATAATTTATGGCTATTATATATCACATTAATACACTTGAATATTAATCAATATAAATAAATAAAAGTTGATAACATAAATTTCTGCCTTGTTGGCTAATATGATATAATTTCATTTCATTTAAAAGTACAAATTTATAAAAAGTCATCACTCGAAAATGAAATGAAATTCCTTACAATTCATAAAGTTCAATGACATAAATCATCTATGATACATGCTCAATGAAATATTAACACTCCACTTAAAAATAATTATGAATTAATTATGTCTTTTTAAGAAATGAAAACTTTTTTATATTGGAGTTTTATTTGAAAATTTTATATCACATCTATACACTCATATTAATGCATTTTTAAAGGAAACTAAAAGTCAAAGGTGAATTTGTGTCTTGATAACTTTGAATATGATATGACTGCAATAAAAAAATATTAATTGAAGTCTATACAAAATTACCAAAAAATATCAATTGGAAAATAACAATCTCGTTCTTCAAAATGTTCAAATCATTCACATATGGCCCATTTCCTATTAGCCTTAATAATGCATGCAACATTTATGAACTAAATTATCTATACTTTTTTTGGTAAAAGTTGTACATTTATTTACATTGAAATTTATACAAAAAATTACATTTCACATTTATATATTAGTATTAATGAATATAATTAAATATAAATCCATAGAATAATGTTTTTCCTCAATGTATCATATAATAAGATGATTTCAATGACAAATAATTCATTTAAAAATGTAAATTAATATACATACATACACATAATAAAAATAAATCTTTTGTATAACAAATTGAATGAAAAATAATTATAAATAATAATAATAATAATGTATAATAGTATAATTTTCAATTTTCATATATTCAAAAAAAAAAAAAAATCATACAAATTCATTCACAAAATCTATGTCCAACTTGCATTGAAAAAATATAACTCTCTTGTGAGTAAATTTATTAAAAAAAATCCCTCCCATTACAATGAAGTACATGTTCTATTGAAGATTCAAATGTACTCAAGTTTATGTTTGATGCAATGAAATGACTTAAGAAATGGAAATAAAACTTGCATAAACCAATTATCACGGTCTTGTTTTGTATAGGCTTTTATTAAGATGTGGTTTGACTGATATCTAGTTAATTGAGAAGGGTGATTTGATGCATCTATTAGCAATATATTTGATTTTTCATATTTATCTCCATATTGGGACCACACATCAATCAATATTTTCTCATAGAATTGTATTGTTCTCCGTGTTGTCACTTTTGTTTGAAAATGGCAACAAGACCTATTTCATGTGAATTTAAAATCCCCTATATCAATATTTTATTTTCCAAGTGCTTATCATATGTACTTGTCAGTGACATCTAATATCCATATTTCAACATAAGAATTTTTTAGGAAATATTTTAATACTTCCCATTGAGAAGGACTTAAAAAATAGGAGTTATTACCAAACTACTGATTTACTTCTCTTCTAATATGACAACTTGGTTCATTTCCAATGTATGATTGGAAGACTACTCCTTCCATTTCAAATATCAACAACATATTTCAGCTTACATTAATTCCCATATGCATCTACACTGCAACCACATATATCCCATTAGAATATATCAAATTTAGCACTTAATTGCTTAAGAACATCAAAACATAACATTTCAAAATTTTTAAAAAATGATGTTAGTATATATTATATATTTTTTCCATTTGTAACAAAGCGAATTTTACTAATTTTTCCAAAAGAAAAAATCAACAACTTTCTATTAATGAAAATGAAAGGTTACATTTTCTATATGAAATTAATAATTCAGAATGCCTTGAAGGGCTCGTGTGCACAAGAACACATAGTAGCGAGGCTACCAAAAGAGAAAAATAATTAACTTACAAAGTGCCAGCATGGTTGGACTTTTCGCACTTGCCTTTTTTCTTTTGGACAATCTGCCAAGTCCCTAATTGTGAGGAAGAAGAAACCAAGGCCATCACATTATTGCTTGTGATGTTTTCTTTGGTTGAGTTAGAACTTTCAGACACATGCGATCTTTTATTTCCACCTGTACCTGTAGTGATTTTAGTGGCTTCTATTTAAATTTCAGTAGGTGAGGGAGCAACAACAATGGGAGGGCTATCAGATTTCTGGTTCAGATCCTCTTTCCCTTCCTCCCTCACTTGTGCTCCTTGTTGTTCTCCTATTTCTTGAGTTTCCTAATTTTCTTCCATTTGTTCCTCATATTTTGATAAAGGAATATGAGCGAATTTCCATCCTTTCTTCTTTTGAACTTTCTTTTTTGTTCCTTTCTTTCACAGTTTTCATGTGCTTTGAAGATGCCATGTTTGTTGACATATCCTACAACAAAAAAATTTCTTTTCAAAGTCTAGCAACTATACTCACCTAAAATATTTATGTATCATGTTAATACTATCAAGAAGACCTTTACTTAGATCCATTTTCAGACAAATGCCAAAAAAGGTAAAAGGTTTTTTTTCAATTCTTTCACTGTCTATCTTTAGGAATCTTCCCAAAGAGTTCCATATTCCTTCAATAACTCGATGGTGCCAAAAAGGAGGTGAAAGGTTGTGAAGTCTTACCCATAACGGAATTTTTGTTAACACCATTGAATTTGCATCAATATCGGGGAATCATGGGGATATGAATAGTCCCACCCTTACCCAAAACCATGGACCATGATTTATGACAGAGTTAGAATAATTTTGGGAATCGAAATGAACCACAAAAAATCCTTTTGCACATAAATAAATATCACATTCGTTGGTCTAGTTTTGGTGAATCCACTCATTTAGCGCATTGGATTTTGGCCAAAAACCACTAGAACGGCCAATGATTGATTTTGATTGAAGAATGTTGAATATATCACTTACTTATGGTAATTTTATAGTTATCTCTCGTGATTTTTCTAGCTTATCCACCATGTAGGGGCCTGGAAGATTTGGGGTTGTTTTTCCTGTAAGACCGCTACCCCTTTAAGGTGCCTTTGAAGGAAACCTATTCCTTTCTTGAGGAAGATGCTCTAGCTGGTATAGGTGTTCCAAGAACCCCTCCTAGTAATTTAGATATGTGGATGATAGTGTAGTTCCTTTGAAACCCACGTTCTTTGAGGCATGTCTCATCCTTCAATATGTTGCCAAAAAAATGTAGAACTCGGGCTGAATTAGGGATGCAAGTTGATATATGACCTTTCTACTTCAAATATTTCACAGATTCTATATGTTGCACAAAGATTAGTTTTGTAACCCCATATACAATTTTTAGTAGAACCTGAAAGGAGTCCTCCGACTCTATGGTCCCACTGTATACTATCATGATTTTTTTGGTTCCTTGTTCAGGGTGAATCAAAATTTCCTTGTATTCCCCTAAAATGAAATGGATGTGGGTGTGTTTCAACAAATCTAGTTTTGGGTCAGCTTGATCAATCCCCATAGAGGGTCACTGGTCTCTGTGTGTTGGTAAATTATGTTGTAGTGTCATTTTGCTACCGCACCCTAAATAAATTCCCCCCTCAAAATGAAAAAAGCAGAAAGGTTGACAGAGGCATAGATCTAAGATAATTCACAGTAGATGTAGGATTAATGGAAACCGTAACATGTTTTTCATAAGATGATCCAGGCCATGAGAGAAATTTTCCAAAAAAAGGGATTCCTCTGACGAGTAAGGCCCCATCGAACCGAAAATTTGTGTCCCAAGATCTGGTTCCAAATACCCTTGTAACACTTCCAAGGGAGTTGAAACACATCTTGCATCAGAAAAATAAACAAAAAATAACAAAAAATATTCTCCACCAGGACATCTAGGATTCTTTTTTACTAGTCAAACTTCTTTGAAACCAATGAATGGACTGAAAATGTGTGAATTTTCCATGCAAGTACAATCAGCTGGAAAACCCTTAAGAAAGAGGGTATTTGATGTGTTAGACAGAAGGTTCTCATCAGACCTTCTTAAAGGTTCTCTCAATACCTGTAGCTCTAACCTTTGATAGCCCAAATGTATGCTCGCCTACTTCCCCCCAAGTCCAAGATCTGGACTTCCAATGCTTGGTCTCTATCTTCTTAAAATAGAAACAAGAAGGGACGAACTTGACAATCCTCCATAACCTACACTTCCTCCCAACCTTTTCCCAAGGGAGCCTCCCAAGCCACAAATATCACTAGATGTTTACCCCCCACTAGAATATGGAAGCCATTTTAGAACATCAGAATCCATAGCTCTAGGAGCATTGGATTTTGATAGAAATGATTGACCTCCCACATGATGTAAACAACTAGAAATATCATGAATACCACAAATCCATGATGGCGGGAGATCACCACGAGCATGCTTGGTTGGAGCAGAAAACCGTAATCAATGGCCATATCTCCAAAAAGCGTCGACCATTGAGTTCAAGTTTAAATTTTTTTTTTGTGAAATTTACTAGTTAAATGACAATAAAAAACATTATTACAATGGCCCCATTTAAATGAACAAATTAATGATATTTCTAGTTTATATATACAACCTAATACTTTTATTTAATTTTTATGGAACAAGCATTACAAGAATAGATTGAACCACCATTTAGATGGTTGATTTTAAAACCTAGAATTATTTATTTAATTGCAATTGACAAATATAATTACAGTTTCCCAATTCAAGTAAACAAACTATTATATGTTAATTTCCACATAAAAATTAATACATTTTTTAAATCTCAAATATTCTAATTAACTATATATTAAATTTTAAAGTATATCCTTAATTGTTTTTTCCATTTATTTTAGAGCGATATCTACTTATATTGTTGGTGTTACATACAACCTAATATATTTTTAAAACTTTTGTTGAAAAAGGGAAGTTATAAGAACACAATGAACAATCCTTCAAATCAGCAATTTTTAAGAGATCTAATGACAAGGTAAACCACAGCTAAAAAAATAATTGCAATGGTCAAAATGAGACAAACATACCAATTTTCTAATAATTTCTACATACTACGTGGCTTTTTTTAATTTCTATAAATAAATAAACAAAAAAAATTGATATGAAGACATTAAAGAACCATTCAACCAATAATTGTTATTAGCACTACCTTACTATAAATTAAAAAAGTCAAAAATATTTTATTTTTAGTAATGTATTGCTACCCTGAAATTCAAGTCAACTCAAGCTAATAAAGGCTACAAAAAAACACTAATAAATCATGATGTCTTTGGAATCTAATAGTCCTTAGAATCTAAAAACATTTGTATAGAAATTTTTTCCAAATTTCAATGAATTAAAAAAAACACTTAAGTTAAAAAATATTATGAAATCACTTTTTACAACATTTCATTTCACACATGGATAAAAATAAGGAATTTCGACCCATATTTAAATTCCTTATAAGAAAATTGTAGCTCAAACTTCCTTAATCATCATTCATTTATTCACATAATGCATAATTATTTGCACCAAATTATAAACTTGTGTTGAAATTGGCATACGATTTACAAAAAATTTTGGTGGTAAATTTCCTGAACTTTCCTCTCCCTTAGATGCTTCCTTTGAATATTCTTTTGCATCATAGTCCATGATTTCTAAACATAAAATTAAGAAACTACTACCAAAGTTTCTAATATTTAAAAAAATATGAATTATAAATACTATCATTACCTTCATCATTATATTTGTCAGAAAATAAACAAGAATAATAAATATGCTACACGAAAAGAGAAATTTAACACATACTAAGTTTGAGTTAGGTTACCTTCTTACACAAACAAAACCACATTACATGGTGAAACAAATATAGCAGTGTGCTAGATTTGTTTTACCCTGCAATTTCTTTGTCTGTGTTAGAAACAAATCTAACATGTGTTAGATTTGTTTTACATTGCAATGCTTGTGTTTATACTAGAATAAAATCTATTGCACGTTTGATTTGTTTTACTTTTGAATGTTGGTGTTTATGCTAGAAACAAATCTAACACACATTACATATGTTATATTCTATAATTTTTTTGTTTATACTGGAAACAAATGTATTGTGCACTATATTTATTTTACCATGTAATGCTTGTGTTTGCACTTTTGTTTTACCGTACAATGCTTTTGTCTTCTGTCTTATACTATATTTTCTTTACCATACAATGCTTATGTTAGTGTTAAAAACAAATATAGCAGGCACTAAATTTGTTTTAACTTATAAAGATTGTGTTTGTGCTAGAAAGAAATCTAGAGTGTGCTATATTTGTTTTACCCTGCAATGTTTTTTGTATGTATTTCCTTATAACATATTTGTCTTACCTTAAAATGTTTGTGTTTGTGTTTTTCCTAGAACAAAACCTAGCGTGAGCTAAGATTTATTTTGTTTGACCTTGCCATGCTTATGTTTGTGCTAGAAAAAAATCTGGCGTGCACTAGATTTTTTTTACCCTATAATGTTTTGCGTTTATGATAGAAGAAAACCTAGCATGAAATAGATTTATTTTGTTTCACCTTGCCATGCTTGTGTTTGTGCTAAAAAAACGCACTAGAATTGTTTTACCTTGCAACTCATTTGTCTATGCTTAAAAAAGTTAGTGCGCACTAGTTTTTTTTAACTTGCAATGCTTGTGATTGTGCTTCAAACAAATCTAGTGTGTGCTAGATTGTTTTTACCTTGAATTTTTTATTTTTTTTAAAAATAAATCTAAGGCATGCTAGACTTGTATTACCTTACAATTCTTGTGTTTTTTCTAATAACGAATCTAATGTGCTCTAGCTTTGGTTTACACTACAATAGTTGAGTTTTTTCTAGAAGGAAATTTAGGCCACAGTAGTTTTATTTTACCTTGCAATGCATGTGTTTGTGTTTTTACTCAAATTGGGTTTACCTTGGAATGCTTATGTTTATGCTACAAGGAAATCTAGCACATCTTATATTTGGTTTACTTTGCAATTTTGGTGTTTGTACTGGAAACAAATCTAGCATCTTCTAGATTTTTTTACCCTGCAATGCTTGTGTTTATGATTTTTGTTTACTTGAAAATGTTATTGTGATTTTCCTTACACTAGATTTGTTTTACCTTTATTTCTAGCAGAAACAAAATCATTGTAGAGTAAAAAAATATAGTGAACTAGGAAAAACACAAGAGCATTGTTGGGTAATGGTTTCGCTTGTGCTAGAAAGAAATCTAACACACGCTAGATTTGATTTTACCTTGCAATGCTTTTATTTTTGCTAAAAATAGATCTAGCATGAACTAGTTTTTCTTTAAACTAAAATGTTTTTGATTGCGCTACAAACAAATTTACCATGTGCTAGATTTGTTTTACTTCACAATGTCCCTTTTAGTGGTAAAAAAAAATATAGCACATGCTACATTTGTTTCACTTTACAATGTTTGTGTTCGTGCTCGAAACAAATCTAGCATGCACTAGATTTGTGTTAACTTGCAATTAATGTGTTTCTGCTAGAAGGAAATATAACACATGTTATATTTTTTTACTTTCCAATATTGGTGTTTTTGTTGGAAACGAACCTAACACATGTTAGATTTTTTTTACCCTACAATGTCTTTTCTGTGCTAAAAAAAATCAAGAACATGCTAGATTTGTCTCTAGCCCTGTAACGCTTTTGATTTTACTAGAAACAAATCTAACACAAGTTAGATTTATTCTACCCTATAATGCTTGTATTTTTTATTTTTTATTTACCCTACAATACTTGAGTTTTTTTTAGAAACAAATCTACCAGATGCTAGATTTGTTTAAGCCTGAAATTTTTTTATTTGTGCTAGAAAAAAATCCAACAAATGTTAGATTTATTTTACCATGCAATGTTTTTTTTGTGATAAAAACAAATATAGCACGTGTTAGCTTTATTTTAACCTGCAATGCTTGTGATTATGCTAGAAGAAAACTAATGCCACTAAAATATCAAAGGGAAGGCTAAAATAATTACGTCTATTACAATGTAAAACTTGCTCCCTTTATCACGCCTTTTTATAGGGTGGTTCATGGATATTGAGTGGCTAGTACATCCATGGTAAAATCCAGGTAGATAAACCGGAAGGGATCTACCCTTCGACCAAACTAGCAAGGCCGAACCCCAAGGGCATCAAGGAGATTTGACCCTCTGACCCGCCAATAGGCGAGGTACTTATAAACAGGAACTAAACCAATTGATTTATCCCTTGTGGCTCCTCTATCACACCTAAGACTCACTCCATCAACTTGAATGTACAACAACCCATAATCTGTTGTGCCCCTGAGATACCTCAACATGTGCTTGACAACAACACAGTGCCCTCTGGTTAGCTCGACCATAAACTATTTGAATGTGAAGAAATTTTTTTGCTGTGTTCACGAAATACAACAATGACCCTATGAATTGCTTGTAAGGAGTGGCATCCACTCGCTCATTTCTAGTATCATCTCCCTTCCTCCAATTTATGACTAGATCCATGGTCATGGAATTGCAATCGTGCATGTGAAATCTCTTGAGAATATCCTACATGTACCTTCCGAGTCCCAAGATTATCTCCCCATCACCTTGCCATACCTCCAATCAGATTAAATAGTGTATAGGCCCTATATCCTTCATCTCAAACTCTTCTGTGAAATATCTTGTAGTCACGGATGAGATCCTTGTCCACTGTCAATATAAAATTATCAACATATATCACCAGAATGAGAGTTTGGCCCTTACCCACAATATATTACTGGTTAGAGTCAACTTCAACCTTGGGGAAGCCCAATCTGAGAAGGTAGTTGTCTATGTAGGCATACCATGCCCTTGATGCCCATTTTAGCCCATAAAGAGCTCCCTTTAGCTTGCAAACATGAACATATTTGTTGAAAGTCTTAGATCCCTTAGGTTTTTCAACATAAATCTCTTCCTCAACAACTCCATTAAGGAAGGAAGTATTAACATACATTTGGTTGATATTTCACCCCATCTGCCCCAAAATTTCCATAATAGTGTTGATGGAAAAATATCGGGCCACTGGTACGAATGTCTCACCATAGTCTATCCCTTCAACCTGAGAGAAACCTTTGGCCATAAATCTAGCCATACATTTCTCGAGACTCCCATAAAATTTGTGCTTGATCTTGTGTACCAAAAAAAATTCCACAACTGATTTGTCAAGTGGTCTTGGCACAATCGCCCAAAAGTCATTCAGCATGATAAAGGGATACTCCTCCAGCATGGCATTTTTCCATGCTTGCTGAGAATTTGCCTCCTTATAGTAAAAAGGATTTGAGTCTATTACCTTTGAAATAAGTGCCATGTACCCCGTATATATTTGTGGTTGTTTAATTTTTCTGAATGTGGATTTGGGGGCTCCAACTCTCTCTTGATCCTCCCTAATCAACTGATCTACCCACCAAGCTCGTCCTCTCCCTACACTGGGAGTCACTAGCTGAGTGGGCCCCTCTAGCTCTACTCTCTCATCTTGTTCCTATGCTTTATCCTCATCTACATGCCAATCAACTTGCCCAATAACTGGCTGTGATGAAGTATGAATAGTTGGCTCAACCTCCTACTTGGGATCTTGCTCCTCATCCTCCTCTTTCTCACCCTACTCATGCTCCAAGGACTTCCTAAGAGTGCTTACTTCCTCAAATTTCACATAATTCCTAATCATTATCTTCTTGAGTGTTGGAATATACACCCTGTATGAATTAGATATCTCGTTGTAGCCCACGAAATTTCCCTTCTTTATTGTGGACTCCATCTTCTTTTGATTATCTAAAGACACATGGCAGTAAACAAGGTTGCCAAAGATCTGGAAGTGACACATGTCGATATTCTTGCCTGTGAAAGCCTCTCTAGTGTGACTCGACTCAACACCTTTTGTGGGCTCCTATTATGAAAATAGACTACAGTTTCACATGCCTCTTCCCAAAGAAACATAGGTAGCCCCTGCTCATGCAACATAGCCCTAGCCACTCCAACAATGCTCCAGTTCTTACGCTCAAACACCCCATTATGTTAAGGGTTATGAGCTGCGGTGATATATACCCTGATACCCTCCTTGGAATACAAGTCTTTGAAGGCATTGGATATGTACTCCCCACCATTTTCTGACCTTAGGGCCATGATCCTACTATCAATCTGGTTCTCCACCAAGGCTTTGAACTCCACAAACTTTGAGAAGACTTCATCTTGTTGATTTTTCCAAATTTCCTTAATTGATAATTACTACCAATGATTCTTAAATCAGATCATATTATACCACATTCGTCATTAAGTAATTATACAGGAAAATCATCAACAATAACACAATAATGATAGTAGAGATAGCCAAACACAAGTGACACAAAATTTATCCTAGGACAAACCCAACAACCTTTTCTTAGAGAAATTTATCCAATTCAACAAGGAATACAATCTAAATTCAATAAACTCAAACTGACCAATCACCAAACTCAGGTAAACCCTAGTTAAATTTCTCTCAATTTGCCTTAGAAATTCAGTTTGTTGTGCCTCAAAATTTTTGTTCTTCCTGAGACAATCAAGTCAGCCTTAGATTTTTTTCCTTTCTCAAATTCGTCCTTTTAGAGCCTCACATTTGTCCTTCAACCCAAAATATTTCATTTTTTGATCTGAATTATGCCCAATGGAGAAGGTCAAATGGCCTTTATATAATGATGAAATGAGCTTGAATGGACACATCCCTTGGGTTGGACTGACTTGGAGCCGACCTTACATTTTGGAGGTAAAATTTAAGATTCAAAATTTGATTTTTCGCTCTTTTAAAGCCGACTTGAAATACAATTTATATTTGTAATTTTATTTTATTTTGGAGGGCTAAAAATAGTTATGAATACCAACCATAGCTACAAAAATTCAACACATCTTTCTTCGTGGAGAAGATCCAAGTATTTATCGAGTGGTCGTTAATGAAGGTGACATAATATCTCTATCCTGTCAGGGATGGAGAGAGAAATGGTCTGTATAATTTCGAATGTACCAGCTCCAAGATTCTCTTGGCCCTGTTGTCTTGTTGGGAAAGGATGTATTGGCATACTTTCCAAGTGTGTAGCCCTTTCACATGTCATGTTGATCTACGTTGTACTCTAGAAGCCCTATGGCAATCTCCCTCAAAATATTCTGCGCTCCATGGTGTAGATGACCCATCTGCCTATGCCAAAGCTCCCCAAGATCACATCTAAGCACATTTATCTCTCTGTTTCTCAAGGTAATATTTCTCACAAACTGTAACATGTAGAATTTCATCGCCCTAACTCCATTAAAACTAGTTGCTCTAGAATCGAAAGGCTTGAGAAAGGCCTTTCCTCTGCTGAAGATAACCCATAACCTTTGTTACCAATCATATGATAGGATGATCCACTATCAATATACCAAATATTTCTAGCCACTGCGCTTGCCATCCAAGATATGACCAAAAAATCCCTCTCAAACTAAGAAGTGAAATCCTCCACCTCTACTGATGTTGCCACATGATCCTTCTTGGATCTCTTCTTCCTAATTGGACACTTGGGGGAGTAGTGCCCAAACTACTAACAAGAGAGGCATTTTGTTGAGATCTTTGAATCTTTCTTCTTCTTTCCTCTCGAACTGAACTCAACCCCTCCTAGATTTTTCTTGCTCTTGGCCTTACCCCTTTTGCTAACCAGGGAAAAATACTCCTCTTTCTCAGCCTTTGCATGAGACCCATATTTGGCTTGCTTATGAATCTCATCTTGTATGTAATCACTCTATAGCCTCTCCCATCCTAGTAGGTTTTCTTTGCCACTAAAAGCATCAGTAAATTTTCCCATGATTTCAAAAAGTCCAATAATCCAAAACTAACAAGGTCTTTGTATGAGATTGTCTCCCAAAACTTAGCTGAATTATCCTTCACTTAGGTGAATCTAATTAGGTAAGAGATCACATACTTAGACTTAGTCATCTTGATATCTTTAACTACCAGCTTCCTGGCCTCACTCGTACACTGGTAGAACCCTAGCATAATTTTCCACATAGCCTAAGTTGCCATCTTCCCAGAAAGGTGAGGTATGATGTGGTCCTTGAATCCTTTAGGGACTATTATTCTAGACTTTGTGTCCTTCTTGTTTTTCGAGTCTAGTTGTTGAGGATCTACTCGTGCAGCTGTTGGACTCTCCACAAACTCCCAAACTCCCAAACTCCCTACTCCTCAAAAAATACATTGGTCCTCTCCTTCCAAGAATAGATATTTTAGGCCCCATCAAGGTGATCCTCAAATATTAGCCCCAAATATGCCATTCGACTTGTTTGATATGATTAGAAACCCTTGTGGAAATCTTGCTAGTAGAAAACCCTAGCACAGATTTTTCCTACGTCACACAACAAGAAAACCTAGTGCAATTCTGAAGTGAATTATGTCCCCTTTCTTCCATCTTTCACCTACTCCTGAAAAAAATAACATGCTTTCTAGTCTTCAATCATAGTCTCACTCTGATACCATGTTAGCTTTCTAATACACAACTACTAATTTAATAAAAATTCTTCAATGAAGAGACTAAAAACTAAACTCCAAATTTTTTTTCTAAATATGTTGAGTGTTCTCACAAATAATAGCAACGGAAAATAAATTCACAAAGAAACAAGCAATCAATAAAAAAAATACACAAGAAATTACCATGTAAACCCCAACTAGGGAAATCATGCCAACTTGTGTTTTATTAATTTTGTCAGCAAAAATCTGAAGTAATTATTACAAATCAGAGGGAAAACATTCCCTTCAATTTGTTTCCCCTCAACACATTTATCTGTGCACTTCTAACAAACTTGGCCTCCTTGCATGCGCAATTTATGGACTCATACAAGATAATTCGACCCTCCTGCGCAAGATAACTCGACCCTGGAAGAGACGTATGTTGGCTAAAAGAATTCGTTGAGTCTATTTGGCATCTCTTTTTTTCCCTAGTGCACCGACCTCATAAACCCTTCTCTACAGAGTTTAACACACAATATGATTTAGTGCATAATGAGCCAAGTTTGTGCCCTTTATCTCGTTATAAAGTCGACTTGGCCTTCAATCTTCCACAAATGATTGTGATTAAATCTCAATGGAAGATTCATATCACTTTACTTTTTTACTATAGGAAAATTATAATTTTCCTAAGTAAAAATTAAGATACAGTAAAATTGTGCTTTAGCTTCACTTGTGGGTCCCTCTGCCAAATTTAATGCATTTCTAAATTTAACAAAACCCTTCCTTCTCTAACTCCATCTAACATATATCACATGCAATTTTGGATTGACCTATCACCTAGAAACTATCCTTCCCCTTAGAGTTAGAAGCACCTAATAGGCCATTTCCATAGCCATCCCAAAGATAAATGTGGTACATTGTTAACAAATGATCAGTTAAAAAGACATTTTAAGACAAGGCTTGTGTGCCTCTGGCATTAGTTGTGGTCCACTATGATAATTTATGTTTTCTTTACATAATAATGTTATTATCACTTGATCTTAAGGGTATGTCTTAGATGTTTAATCTTAGGTACATTGGATATGGATTAGGATGGCTTAACACTTCTCCAACCCCTTGAAGAAGGCATGTAGCCCAACATAAGAGCACTTATCACCTTACAACCTAATGTTTCCCCACAGATATGAGTGTTTTCTACTAACACTTGAAGAAGCCTCACATTGATGTCTGACACCTTCCACACTTCCAACCATTGAACAACTAAGCACACAAAAAAGGGAATTTTTGAGATTGATGTACCCCAAAGGGCCCAAGATGCCCCCAAACTGGACTTGCACCTTCTTGATTTGTTTTTTCTTATTCCAAAGCCCTGATGATGATGATGATTTTAAATTCTTTTCATAGATAGTACACTCTTTGATGATGATGTCATGTTGTAGGCTTGTAACATCACCATTGCATGCCTTAAATTGATGATGTGGGGCTTCCAAATGATGACATAAGGATAAGAATTTGTGTCTTGGAGATGCATCCTTTAAAATTGATAAGATGATTTTGAGTGAGGAGTAATCTTGGACCCTTCTTGGCACATTTCTTTATGGCGATATTCAGTTTATGAGGTTGACGTCATGTTTGAGCTCTTCTTTCGCACATGTGTGGTGAAAAATGAGAAATTTCTTTATGTTTTATCATTATGAAAACAATCTTATAGGTCGGCTTGTGACCTATTGACCTTGTGGACACTTGAAGTCATTTTTTATTGTTTTTACTTGTAAATTAACCCAACTCAACTTGGTTACCCTCCTATAAATAAATTTCAGTCAAATTGAGTGAATCATTGCCACACACACTCAAATATTTCTCTTAGAAAGAGTGTGCACTAGTTCCTCCTCTTTCTCTTAGCTGCAATGGCTTATTAGGGTATTGAAGTATCTTGGGGTGAATATGCTTTGCATGCAGAGATTATTTTGGATTGATGAAGTAATTCTTTGGATAAATGGTGCAAGTTTAAGGCTATTTTATTCCATTTTGTTGTAATTATTGGAATTAGGGTTTATCTTGTGCCATATTGATAAAATATATATCTTTTATTAACTCTTGTTTCTTCATATGTGAAATTTTTTATCAAGTATCCATCAAGGGAACTAGATTGCATCCCTTGACCTTAAATCTCTTTAAATTGAAAGTATCTAGTGTTTGGCAGAGAGCTAGTTTCCCCCCCCTCTCTATCCAAGATCCTCTTCCTTTAACCCCATACTCTTGACTCCATATGACCAATTTGTTGAAGTCATTAGTCCTTGTGCATTGATCAAAATAAAATTTTCCACCTTTTTTAATTTTATGGTAAGAATGGGTTACGTTTTGGAAAAGTATCCATTTATTGCTTGATTTTACCTATATGTCATTTCCCTAAATTTGGAATTTCATCTATTAATTTTGGAAAGGAAAAATACATCATATCATGCATTTTTCACCCCTAATTTAGGGCTGACATCTAGGGTTTGTTTGTTGCTTAGTGCATTTTCCGCTATTAGATACCTTATGCTAACCTTCCACTTGTTTACCACTCAATAGACTTGATTTTTTGTCAATAATACCCTTAATTGAATATTTTAAAATTATTGTTGCAAGTTATGTATGCTCCAAGAAGTGTATTATCCTAAAAACCTAATTTGTAAATGTAATCTATAAATTCATGGTGGCTAGTGGGAAAAATAGCTTGAAAATATATATAACTTATGTCAGCCTTCTAGGTTTAAGCTAATAGTTTCCTTTGATCAATAATACCTCTCTCTCTCTCACCATGATTCTTACCTTCCCAACATTTCTAAATTAACAAGCTCATTAAAAAGCCATTTGGCTTAAAATTCCTTAGTCATCTAACCTCGAAGTCTTGTTGGAGAAGCCTCCCTTGTGGAGATAGTATCTAACCACAAAATAGCAGGGGAAAACCACTATCATGGCAATGATGGCTAATATCATTGTTTCCCTAGACCTATAGTGCCTACTGAGGTTTTACACTAGGCTGTTAGATTTTATCGTAACAGCAACCAACCCTCAACCCAAACAAAACCATATCTACATATCTCTCAAAACCGCCAACCTGATGAAATGTGCTAGTCATTGACCCTCCAAATTTTAAAAGAAGGAAAATATAGTAGTTAACAGGCCCTAAGTCTTAAAAAATAAACATTACATTGCCTAAAATTGTTTGGATCCCTAAATCTGACCAATTCAAAATCAAAAAACAATATAATGATCCTAAAACAATACAATATTACCTATGCAACAACAACAACAAATCTACCTTCATATAGTCTTCCTGTGGTTTCAATGGACAATACAGTAATTAATTAATCATGGTTTGCAAAATACACATCACCAATTACACATTTTTAAGAATATTTACAGAATAATTATCTTTTAAAGGTGTGTCCTTTAAACTAAAGAGAAACATTACAACAAGCCTGAAGGCTTATAAACAATGATGAAGAGGTTGGACACCACACGATGTCCACTTGAATGGGAAAGACAGCTCTAAAGGCATGAACCAGTGGTCACAATCACATCCATTTGGCTAAGCTTCCATGACACGCAGGTACTATTGTTAAATTTTGAAACTAGGGAAAAAAATCCACCTTTGACATCTCATATGATGGAGATGGTATCTTTTTTTTATTCCTCTTTCCAAGAGGTGATAAATCAATATAAATATTGTCATATCTAGATAAGTAAAAGTAGGTTTTTGAATTTATTCTTTCTCATGATCATGAAGGTCGGCCCTATCTCCATGTCTTCTCAATATCCTCAAAAGACATGTGACTTAGCCCTCTTCCAATTTTTATAAATAGGGGTGCCTCCACTCTCATTTGTACTCATATTTTGAACAACTCATTGGACAGATAAGGTATATGTTTTTCCACAGGAGAGGAAGGTCCATTTGTGCCACGCTCTCTAGGAAGCTAGATCGTTGGGTTTTTTTTTATGCCAGAACAAGGTGAGGTGTTCTGAGAAGATGCATTACGGTAGTTCTCGAGCCTATTTCAGAGGACCGAAGGATGGGTTGCAGGCTGAGAAGTTATGCTTCAGGACCGTGGAAAAGTGGGAATGTTTTTTTGTTCTGTGAGGGTTGATCGAAGCCTAGGTGAGGTTTTTATGAAGGACTGTCGGGTGTTGTAGTGGAAAGTGATAGGCCTCAACAACAGCCACTCCTTTCAGGACTGCATATAGGTCTTAAAGTTCTGATTCGTGCGTCTATGGTGGCAGCATCTTACCAGACCTAGGCCTCACACATATGAAAGTCATTAGATAATTATCTAAGGGTTATTACAACAACACAAGCTATAATATGGCCATGACCTATAAGCAGTAGAAGCAACCCTTCCTTAGAATTTTTTTCCCCTTGCTCATTTCTCTCATCAAACTATATAGAGGTCCTATTAGGACTGTTTTTTTCCATCCTCACTATCAATTTAGAAGGCTTCATATATGCTCAAATATAGGAGTGAAAACGTGATTCAAATATGGCATTTCTAATCATATTGAGAGTCAATATGTCCTTATGTGTACTCTCTCTCTCTCATTCTCTGCTAAACATTTGATCGATAATAATAAGAAGAATTGATCAAGGGTTTTCCCCTTCCTGGGATTTTTCCCTGGCTTGTGCCATATCCATGTGTCCTCTTATCTTGACTTGTCTTCTGCATCCTTTGTCTATGTTCTTTCTTTAGTTACTATCATGATGATTATGTCTTATGTGTTTTCTAAAGGAAATATGAGATAATATAGATCTCTGAAGTAATTTTCCTTGCAAAGAACATGTTAACATGAAAAATTAACATGGAATCAGATCTAGGTCAAGGACAAGCTCAGGCAGGAGGATAAGAGTAACCAAACTGAACACTCTATATTTTTTCCACTTTAGAGATTTTTCTTGTGCATCAATGGACCTAGAGATCAAATCATAAATTGATTTATAACACATATCTCTTTGAAAGAAAATTCAGATTGGGCATAATTTCTAGAAGAGCTAAATGAGCTTTATAAGTAGCCAATACCTCCGACTTCGACACATATGAAAGGAATCTAGGTCTAATTTTGGATCATACAGAAAAGTCTTGTTTGATTAGCAACTATGGAAATTTCGGGTCATTTTTTTTCTTGTGCAGACCTTGGTATTAAATTCTAGAGAAGATCGAGTCTCTTTCATACTCACATATTTGCATAAAAGATATCTAACGATAGGGTCTGGATATTTATCAGAAGTTTGGTATCCATTGATCCAGTTTCTTTTCATCTAGTTGCAATCAAAATGAAAGAATTCCATACCTCTCATAGGTCCAATATTTCTCTACTAATTGGACAACATTATGGCCTACATATCCCTAAAGGATTGTCTTATCTAAACCTTTATCTAAATAAATTTTAGACTAAAATTAATAATCCAAATTGTTGTAGGATTGTAGTTTGTTCACGAATTCCATACGACTCTTAGAAAATAACTTGCTCCAAGATGGTCTATTCAAGGAATTATTTGATCTTGTCTTCTTTCACAAATATAAAGCCATGGAATTGTTCCTAAGTAGTTTCGGATCCTCTGTTGATACATACCTAAGACATTAATGATGGTCTTACAATATGTATAACCCTACATGTCTTTGCCAAAGGGGTTTTCCTTGGGGTTTTATTTGTCAAAAATTTCATTGGCATTCACCGACCTATGGTGGATTTAAGACAAGACAGCCCAATGTATAACATAAATCAAACATATTTTATGTTATATTCCAAGGTGATGCTTGTTCCATCATTCCTCAGACTGAGTTTAATCTGCCTATAAGAATTCTTACCTAGTAGATCGAATTGTCCACTCTTGAGGCATCCTTAAGTGGCACTCATTTGGAATAAGTTCTATTAGTGATCAAGGCTCCCTATAGATGAAAATATGTATCAAAATATAAAGATGTTGAAGAATTTATGTCACTTTAATTGTTACAGACCCGAGGTATCGTATCTAGAAAGTTTCAAATTATTATACATGATGGTATTGTAGATTCCAGGTGTTCTTTGGTTAAAGAAGATTCAAATATTGTACTAGAAGGTACTTCCTGTGATAACATCCATGACATGATTTGATACTTGTAATCAAAACCCTCAACTGTGAGCCCTTATTAAGCATAGTTTATTTACTTCCCCTCGACTTACTTCCTTAATGTATCCACTTGCACAAATAAATCTACAATGATTAATGGGGTTGAAATGATGTATGATAATAAAAAATAATTACAATTTCATATTATTTAAACAATCTAATGAATAAATAATAAATGGTAGGTTTAAATTATAATATAGTTTTAGGTCTCATAATGTAATGTAGAAACAAAATTATGACTATCATGTGATCATATATCACTTGTTAACCTATACCTTCTTCTACTAAGCCTCAATCATCCTGTCATTGTCTGCTTTGTAAGTTTTGAACTTTGACCTCAATCTCCTAAATTTATCTTCTATACTAGGATAGTAATCTTCTCCTTGCTACCCAACTGATCTGTAGGGAGAGTAACCAAAACTGTAGTCTACCAATTTTCTTGTCATCTTGGATTCTCTTCTTCCTACAACTATACCATCTCAAATAAACCAAATATATACCAAAATAAAATCCATACCTCAGTGATGTTCATGGGAGGCTTATCTCATCTTCCACATTAGTCCACATTATAAGGTACATGTATAATCATAATAATACCATGTAACCAACATAGCAACACAACAACATCATGCATGACCATACCAAATATATACCATGACCCCATACATGATAAACATAACCTTGAAAACATCATGCCTACCCAAGGAGAGCACAACACACTCTGTTACCACCCTGTAACACACCTCCTATCACATTTACCCACTTTCATTGGCTTACTTAAGGTAAACATGACTTGTAAAACTAATGCAATTATAATTTTTGTTGTATTCAGCATTTGCGTTAACCTTTTACATTATCACACAATTTCCACAATTGACATATAACAGATAAACCCTAATATTAAATTATAATAAAATCGTTTTAATATAACAATAAATTGTAAGATTAAATTATAACAATTATTTTAATAGAATTATATTATTAACAAATTGTAAGATTAAATTATCATAACTATTTTAATATAATTATATTATCATATTATATTATTAAAGTATTATAAGGTTTATGAAGTAGTGGTCTCCTATGCATGCTATTCAAATGTATGCCCACTCCCAATTAACTATAATGAACAAAATATTATTTTATTAAATTTCACTATAAAGAACAAAATATTATTTTATTAACTTTCACTATAAAGAACAAAATATTATTTTATTAAATTATTCTTGCTAGGGTGGATTTATTTTTTATTAATTCAAAGAAAATGTTGTTTCTCTGGTATTCAACTCTCCATGCTACCCATTTAGACTTCCTTAATGTAGACTTTCTTTAGTGATTTATCCACATGCACAATCAACTCTACAATGATTAAAGGGTTGACATGATGTATGATGTTTCATATTATTTAAACAGTATAAAGAATAACTAATAAATTTTAGGTTTAAATTAGATATAGCTTTAGTTTCATAAATTGGTTGTAAAAAAAAATGTGACTATCATGTGATCATATATCACTTAACTAATGCAATTATACTTCTTGTTGTATTCAACATTTGTGTTAAAGTTTCGTGTATTTCAAAACCTTTGGTTGATAATAAGATTTCATTATAACATAATTTCTATATAAGGAATAAGCCCTAAGGTTAAATTATAATTAAATTATTTTAATATAATAATAAAGTGAGATTAAATTATAATTATTATTTTAACACAATTATATTATAATAGTATATTATTAAATTATTATTGTTATTATTATATAAAATAATAATAATAATAATAAATTATAAATTATAAATTTATTTTAATAATATTTTAACTGTGTAAGCATTAAAAAATGTACTTGATCACGATGAGTAAATTGTATTTTAATGCAATCCCTAATTAATATACATTAATTAATTAACTAAAACATTAATAAATTGGAGGATTAAACATTATTAATTAAAACATTACTTAATAGCATTAATCTAAAAAAATTACAATATGTAATTACAAGTTTTATATAAAAAATGTTTAATAACATTAAACACTAATTCAAAAATCTGTAAAAAAATATATTAATATAAATTAATAATAAAGTGAAATAATTATTATATTTCCATTATTGCATTGACATATTAATTAATTCATTAATACATAATTATTATACTTAACTACATTATTCAAATATATCTAAACATGAATATATTAGATTTGGTTAATAATAATAATAATAAGATGTTGGAATTGTACTTAAATGTTTCTAACTTTAAAACATTAATTAAAGATTTTGACATTATATTAATTAAAACATTTATTTAAAAATGTTTAATAATATTAATTAATTAAATAATTAAAACAATAATTAACATTAACAGTAATTAATTTTAACTTTAATTAACTAATTTTTAACATTATATGAAACATTGATAACATTTATAAAAACATTAAAATGTTTAAGAACATTAATTAAAATATTTGGCAAGATATTAATTAAAATATTTAAACATAAATTACAATAAACATAAATTTTTAAATTAATATTTTCATATTGATTAATAGTAATATCAAGTTAATAATTAAAATACTTAATAACATTAATTAAAATAATTGACAATATATTAATTAAAATATTTATATAAAAGTCAGCAAGGTGAGTGAAGATGAAGCCTCGTGAGGGGTGGTTACGTCCTGTATTAGGTGGAGGGGACATGCTAAAAAATCAAGTGAGTTAAGGGATCTCATGGCCCATGCAAGGTGCGATCCTCGAGTGACTTTGATGACTTGGATGTCCCTCGATCATGGTTCCTCAACTCTAGAGGATCACACACACACACATATTATAACATTAAACAATAATTTAAAAATGTTTAAATAAATATATTAATATTAATTAATATTAATATATATTTATTATAATTGAAATTGTAAACAAATGTTTCTAACATCGCAATGTGAAATTGCAACATTTGGTCAACCACATTTCAAAATGTGGGTGAATCCTTCACTATGTTTGACTGTGTTAAACAATCAACATTATTTAACTTTAGTGACCAATAATTTCCTATTAATGTTATTCATTAATATTGACAATTAAATATATTGTGATGCCAGAATGGTAAAGAAATTTATTAGACGTTGCAATTTGACAAACATTGTCGCAATGTTACACACTACAATTTATTCAACATCGCAACACAACATTCTACATTAGTCAAACACATCTACTAATACAATTGAATATTTTGGAGTATCTTTGGTAGTCATCACTCCTCAAGTTTAGTCAAACACAATTCCCTATTAATGGTTAATCATTGTCTCTACGACCAACCATGATCAACAGTGGAAAATGACTCTATTGCGAAGTATGATCAATCATGATCAACCAAAGTCAACCATTTTCAACCATGATTAATCATGATTGAATTTCATAAGCCATGATTAAGGTCTTTCTATTTGAATTTGGTCAACCATGGTTAACCATGATCAACCATGATCAACCATGGTCATTTAATGTGAACCATTGTGAATGACGAACAACAATGTTCAAGCATCATCATCCATGGATATAATGGTCAACCAATATTTCTATTGTCAAACATTTTTAACCATGTTTAAATATGGTTAACCATGGTAATTGCCTCTATGGTTCACCATCACCAACCATGATCTGCCATGATAAAAATATTCAACCATGATCAACCATTGTCAATAATGGTTGATCATGGTTTATTAGGGTGAACCATGATCATGGATGGCTCAATATCGGTAACCATGATCAACTATGGTAAACCAATATTGAGGTCCATATGGTTGAATATGGTCAACCATGATAAACCATGGTCCACCACGATCAACATGGTCATATTTGGTCAACCATGGTTAACCAAGAACATTTCATGTTCTATAGAC
The DNA here is from genome assembly GCA_034641835.2 of Pinus albicaulis. Lineage (NCBI taxonomy): Eukaryota > Viridiplantae > Streptophyta > Pinopsida > Pinales > Pinaceae > Pinus > Pinus albicaulis. The sequence goes on along the minus strand of CM076578.1, from coordinate 1,307,595,288 downwards.
TCCTCATCGACAACCATAGTCAACGATTGTTATAATGGTCAAACATGGTCCACAAAGGTATCTATGCCAGATTATGGTCATCCATTGTGAACTATGCAGATATTTGTGGTTGAATATGGTACAATTCCCTATTCATGGATAATTCATATCTCTACAGTCAACCATGGAAAATCCTAGTTAATCATGGATAAATTTTGTCAACTGTGGACAATGTCTCTAGTGTCAACCGTGATTAATCACAATTAATAAAATTCAATGATGATCAACCATGCTCAACCATTGTCAGTGATGGTAAGCCATGATTTCCCATGGTTAAATTTTTTCAACCATTATTGACCATGATTAAGGTCTCTCTAATTGAACTTGGTCAACCATGCTTGAGTGTGGTAAACAATGATTTTAGACCATGATCAACGATGGAGAGACATGGTCATTTAATGTGAACCATTTTCAACCATGATCAACCATGGTAAAGCATCATCAAGCATGGTCATTATGGTAAATTAATGTTTTTATGGTCAACCATGATCATTGTCTATGTGGTTAACCATGGTCAACAATGGTCAACCATGATAAAAATGGTGAACCATAGTCAACAATGATCATCTATGGTTGAATGTCATCAACCATGATCAACCATGATCAAGGCCTCTATGGTTGATTATGGTCAACCATGATTAACCATATTCAACGATAATCAACATGATCATGGTTGAAAATGGTCAACCATGATCAACCATAATCAAAATGATTTTTTTTCAAATGGTGTAATGCGTTTCTAATATTATAATATCTCTTGAGTTTATTAATCTCCCTTTTCTTATAACACCATGTCGGTTTATTAATCCCTTGGATTTTTTAATCCAAATGGTTTATAATATTATTTCATTGGGTTCATTAATCACTTGGGTTTATAGTATATATAATCCCTTGGGTTTGTTAATCCCTTCATTTTATAAAAATAATACCTTGATTTTATAATGTTAATTCCTTTGGTTTATTAATGTATTGGTTTTATAATATTAGTATGTCAATTTTATTAGTGTTTAATATATAATCCCTTAGGTTTATAATCCTTTGGGTTATTAGATTTATAATATAGTATAGTCTATAATATAGTATTAGTATAAATTATGCAAGAACATTGACTATTGTGGTTATGAGTGTGCTTAATATACACTAATCAACAAGTATGAAACACATTTACTAATGTGGGTGTTGTAACGTTTATAACATTTGGGTCTATAATATTTTTGGTTTATAAGATGAGGGTTCGTAATATTTGGGTATAATATTAAGATTTATTTTATTTAGGTTTATATTATTGGGTTTAATAATAAGGCTTATAATATTTGTTTTAATATTGGAGTTTATAGTATTGAGTGTTTAATATATATAGGGCTTATAATATTTGGTTTTAATATTATGATTTATATTATGGAGTAATATGTTGGCTATCATATAGATTGTAATATATAGGGTTTATAATTATGGTTTAATACTGGGTTTATAATATTTGGGTTTATTATTAGGGTTTATAATATTGTGTTAAATATTTAGAGTTTATAACATTGGGGATTATAATATTCCGGTTCCTAATATTGATTTTTAGGTTTTATTGATCTCTTGTGCTTTTAATATTCATCCATTGGCCTTAATGATCCCTTAGGTATTTAATATATATCCCTTGGGTTCACCAATTCCTTTGGTTTTTAATATTAAATCCTTTGGTTTATTAGTTCTTTTGGTTTATAATATTAATAACCCCTTGGGTTTATTAATCTCTTGAATTTAAAATATTAATTCTTATGATTTATTAATCTCTTGAGTTTAAAATATTAATTTTTATGCTGTATTAATTTCTTGGTTTATAATATTTATATTTATCCCTTGGGTTCACCAATTTATTTGGTTTATAATATTAAACCCTTGGGTTTATTGGTTCTTTTGTTTTATAATATTAATAATCTCTTCACTTTATTATTTATCCCTTGGGTTCACCAATTTATTTGGTTTATAATATTAAACCCTTGGGTTTATTAGTTCTTTTGTTTTATAATATTAATAATCTCTTCAGTTTATTAATCTCTTCTATTTAAATTATTAGTTCATAGGGTTTATTAATTTTTTAGGTTTTCAGTTTAAGATATTAATCCTTAGGGTTTATTAATCCCTTGAGTTTTCTAATTATTTTTTTTGGTAACATTAGGCCTTAAATATAGTCGTGCACTTTAATATTAATGCATGGTCCAAAGTCACATTATGAAAAACATTGACTCAATATGAAAATCAGCCATTGGCTACCATTGTTAATCATAGTTAGTCATAGTCAATCAAGGTCTTGCATGGTCAAATGTCACACTGTCACAAAGGTTGCCTCAATATGAAAATAAACCATGGAAAACCATGGTCATTCTTCTTGCAACGTCGCATTGTGAAAACAATTGTCTCAATGTTTAAATCAAGCATGCTCAACCATGTTTATTTTATGGTTTATAGTATTTATCTAAAGATTTTTATATACTTGAGGTTTATAATATTTATCTAAAGGTTTTTATATACTTGATATTTATAATATTAATATATAAGCTTTAATATTATTTCTTTGAGTTTATAATATTAATAATCATGTGAGTTTATCAAACCTTTTTGCTTAAGATATTAATGTTTAGGCTTTATTAATCTCTTATGTTTTTCATAATGATCCCTTCACCTTATTGATCCCTTAGGTTTTTAATATTATCCCTTGGGTTCACCAATTACTTGGGTTTATAATATAAAACCCTTAGGTTTATTAGTTCTTTTCGTTTATAATGTTAAACCACCCTTGGGTCTTAGAATCTCTTGAGTTAAAAATATTAATCCTTAGGGTTTATTAATTTCTTAGGTTTTCAAGATAAAAATATTAAATCATAGGCTTTATTAATCTATTTTGTTTTTAATATTGATCCCTTAGGTTTTTAATATTTATCCCTTCGGTTCAGCAATTCCTTTGATTTGTAATATCAAATCCTTGGTGTTATTAGTTCTTTATGTTTATAATATTAATAACCACTTAGGTTTATTAATCTCTTGAGTTTAAAATATTAATTCCTAGGGTTTGTTAATCTCTTCACTTTAAAATATTTTATTACTACCGTTTATTAATTTTTTGGTTTTTAATATTAATATTTATCCCTTGGGTTCACCAATTACTTTGGTTTATAATATTAAACCCTTGGGTTTATTACTTCTTTTGGTTTATAATATTAATAATGTCTTGGGTATATTAGTCTATTTAATTTAAAACATTATTTTTAGGTTTTATTAATTTCTTAGGTTTTTTATTTAAAAAAAATTATTCTTAGGGTTTATTAATCTTTTGTGTTTTTAATATTGATCCCTTGGCCTTATTGGTCCTCTAGGTTTTTAATATTTAGCCCCTCCATTCACCAATTCCTTTGGTTTATAATATTAAACCCTTGCATTTATTAGTTATTTTGGTTTACAATATTAATAATCCCTTGGGTTTATTAATCTTTTGAGTTTTAATATTGTAATTTACATTATGGCACAATATGTTGGGTTATAGTATAGATTCTAATATATAGGGTTTATAATTAGGGATTAATATTAGATTTATAATATTTACGTTTAATATTAGGTTTTATAACAGTGTATTTAATATTTAGAGTTTATAACATAGGGTATTATAATATTTCATTTCATAATATTGATTCTTAGGATTTATTGATCTCTTGTGTTTTTAATATTGATCCCTTGGCCTTATTGATCCCTTAGGTCTTTAATATTTATCCCTTGGGTTCACCAATTCCTTTGGTTTGTAATATTAAACCTTTGGGTTTATTAGTTATTTTGGTTTATAATATTAATAACCCGTTGGATTTATTAATCTCATGAGTTTATAATATTAAGTCTTAGGGTTTATTAATCTCTTCTATTTAAAATATTAATTCTTATGCTTTATTAATTTCTTGGTTTATAATATTAATATTTATCCCTTGGGTTCGCCAATTACTTTGGTTTATAATATTAAACCCTTGTGTTTATTAGTTCTTTTGGTTTTTAATATTAATAATCTCTTTGGTTTATTAATCTCTTAGTTTAAATTATTAATTCTTAGGGTTTATTCATTTCTTAGGTTTTTTTTAATATATTAATTATTAGGGTTTATTAATCCCTTGTGTCTTCTAATTATTTGGGTTGGCAATATTAGGAATTAAATATTAGTCATACACTTTAATATTAATACATGGCCCAATACCACATTATGAAAAACATTGTCCCAATATGAAAATCAACCATGGGCTGCCATTCTTAATCATAGTTAGTCGTAGTCAATCAAGGCCTTCTACGGTCGAATGTCACATTGTGACAAAGATTGTCTCAATATGAAAATAAACCATGGAAAACCATGGTCATTCTTCATCCAACGTCAGATTATAACAAAAATTGTCTCGATGTTTAAGTCAAGCATGCTCAACCATGTTTATTTTACGGTTTATAGTTTTTATCCAAAATTTTTTATATACTTGAGGTTTATAATATTAATCTCTTAGGTTTAATATTATTCCCTTGAGTTTATAATATTAATATTCATGTTATTTTATCAAACCTTTTTGTTTACTATATTAATTTGTAGGCTTTATTAATCTCGTATGTTTTCCATATTGATCCCTTTGCCTTATTTGTCCCTTAGGTTTTTAATATTTATCCCTTGCGTTCACCAATTCCTTGGGTTTATAATATAAAACCCTTGGGTTTATTAGTTCTTTGTTTTATAATATTAAACCACACTTGGGTCATAGAATCTCTTGAGTTAAAAATATTAATTCTTAGGGTTTTTTAATCTCTTGTGCTTTTAATATTGATCCCTTGGCCTTATTGATACCTTAGGTCTTTAATACTTATCCCTTGGATTCACCAATTCCTTTGGTTTTTAATATCAAACCCTTGGCTTTATTAGTTTTTTTTGTTTATAATATTAATAACTCCTTGGGTTTATTAATCTCTTGAGTTTAAAATACTAATTCTTAGGGTTTATTAATCTATTGGGTTTAAAATATTTATTATTAGGGTTTATTAATTTCTTGGTTTATAATATTAATATTTAACCCGGGTTCACCAATCACTTTCGTTTATAATATTAAACCCTTGGGTTTACTACTTCTTTTGGTTTATAGTATTAATAATGTATTGGGTTTATTAATCTATTTAATTTAAAATATTAATTATTAGGGTTTATTAATTTCTTAGGTTTTTGAGTTTAAAAACATTATTCTTAGGGTTTATTAATCTTTTTTGTTTTTAATATTTATCCCTTGGGTTCATCGATTCCTTTGGTTTATAATATTAAACTCTTGTGTTTATTGGTTCTTTTGGTTTATAATATTAATAATCCCTTGTGTTTATTAATCTTTTGAGTTTTAAATATTGATTATTATGTTTTATTAATATCCTAGGTTTTTGAGATTCAAATATTAATTCTTAGGGTTTATTAATTTCCTGTCTTTTTAATATTAATACCTTGGCATTATTGATCCCTTGGGTTTATTATTTCCTTGGGTTTTTCATATCAATCCATTAGTTTTATTAATCCTTTATTTTTTTTAATTCATTGGGTTTATAATATTAACAATCCCTAATGTTGATTGTTCTCTTCGGTTTGTAATATTAATAGTCATGTGAGTTTATCATTCATTTGTCTTTAAAGTATTAATTCCTAGGCTTTGTTAATCCCTTGTCTTTTTAATATGGATCCCTTGGGCTTCTTGATTTCTTAGCTTTTTAATATTTTTCCCTTGGGTTCACCAATTCCTTGGGTTTATAATATTAGACCCTTGGGCTTATTAGTTCTTTTGTCTTATAATATTAATAATCCCTTGGTATATTTGTAAGAGATATATACCTATTATAAATAGTAATAAAATACTTTTGTTATGTTATATTTTAATTTTAGTATAGTTTGAGTTATAACTATTAAAGTATTGAAAAAATTAATAATAATTTATTATTATATATTTTATTATCAAATAATAAAATATTATATATTTTAATATATATATATATATATATATATATATATATATATATATATATATATATTAGTTTAATATATAGTATCAATATAGTCTATATTATTAATATATTACAAGTAGATATATAAAATATACTGGTAATTATAGTCATAAATATATAATGATTCTTTTGGTAAAATACATGTGGTGGGTGATGGATATAGGCCTATCAGCATATATCAAACACATTAGTGAATGTGGTTGTAAATATATTTCATATATGCCTATCAACGTATATCAACGACATTGGTCAATGTGACTGTGCTACTCATACTCAATGTCATAACTAAGTATATCCTCCTCTAGCAGAATTCTATTCCTCATCTTTATAAATTTCGTTGTTACTAAGGTATCCTATTGAAATTATACTTTAAGAAGTCAAAGAACTGAATGATATTTGCTGGAAAAATAAGATTCATTCCATTATGTGCCTAGTAACCTTTGGAGAAATGAAAATCTTTTGGTGCTAAAAGGGTCATAGTCATTATGAAGTCTGAATGGTTTCCTATCCTTAAGTACCGGGAATCTGAAGTACCTTGTTGGAAGATACATATGCTTGCATAAGTGATCTTGAATTAAGTTTCCTAATGATTCAAGTTTAGACGTTCAATGGAAGGAAGGCCTCGGGGAAAGCATTCCGTTATAATATTTCTCTCCTCCAAAGGATAGACATCTTGACATGATGATATACAATGTTTAATAATCCTCATATCTATAAAAGTAATAAACTCTTGAAATTCAAGGTGGAGGACCTTACTATTACAACTTAAAGATATATCCTAGTGTTGGTTGTAACAACATCCGGTCTTTCTAATATGAACAATAATATCTATCTCCATTATGACAAGAAATAGAGGAAATTTCATGATTGTATTTGCTATAACAACTCTATTTATTTTGCGTATAAAAGATGATGTTATACTTCCTCTGACTTGGGAAATCGAAAGAAGACAATAAAATTTAGAAGATCATCTTTGTAAAAGATCGAGTACTTTCATGCTTATAGCAGGAATCATCTGCAAGCTACTTTGAAAGTTAAATTACCATATGACATAAGGTCTCATAGGGAGCTATATTTTATTCCAAGAAAGTCATCTATATCAAAGGACATTGACTCATGAAATTTGATTATAATAGTCTAATGACTCCCAAGATAAATTGGTTGACCTTGGTGCACATACCAAAGGATGAATATATGGCTTCATATATCTTGATGGATATGCTTCGTATCAACGTACCTTTTCCCATGATCAGAAGTATATATAAATTTTATTAGTAAAATCTGTCATGTGTTGATCCTCCCTTTCTTCACCATTATTTGAGTGAACAGACCTATATTATGTTGATAAGATCCAGATCATATTTCTTCTGTAAGAAGCTAGAAGTCATGGACAAACCATACTATCATGGTCTCGATTGTTCATTGAGCTCCGTAAGACGAGTTAGAAGAAGTAAAATAATTATCATGATATTTGAAAGGCAAGGATGGAAAAGTTACCTTTTTGTTAATTTTTAGATTACCCATTCCCTCCAAAACTTGGAACTAAGTTGTGTGGTTTTCATTCAAATTCAGTGAATTTGGAAAAAATATTGATGGTGCAAAAAAAATATGATAAAATCCCTCTTATGTTTAGGAAAGAGAATTAAGTAGATTTTGTTAGAAATTCCTAAAAGCATGTTAGAATTTAATTTGTTGTTCAAAAAACATGTTAACATGCGTGTGTGTGTGTTTATTTTCTAAGAACTTAACAAAAACTAAATGAAGGTGATTTTTCTCATCATGTAGAGACTTGAGAATTAGGGTTGTTGCTCATCTCCCTTCCTTATTCTCTTTATTTGTATAGAGTTGATGGGAATTAAGACTGGGAAACATCCTCCTCTCTTTCTTGTACTAGAAAGAGTCTCCTGTAATAATATCTAATCCCAAACCCCTACATCTATCCACAAGAAGAAATTGCATGTAACCAGGGTTTATTTTATCATCACCAAGGCTTCTATAAATGCACTTGAATAGTAAACACAAGGTGCACCCACTCCTTTTATTGGCCTTTGGAACCCTATGCCAATTGTGCAAAGAAATACCAACACTTCTTTTAAATACTTTATTCTTAAATTTGACATGAGCAACATTTCTTCTAGTGTTGCACCATGAAACCCATCCTCACCCACTTCCACAACTACCTATGTGGATAATGCAACTTTAGTCCCTAATGTTTCCCTCGAGGTCGAATATCTTATGTAAATGATTGAAAATTTCAAGGCCGATGACATGATCTACAAATTTAATGCATTGTGGCCTTTGCTGGCATAACTATAGGCTTGGATTGAGTCGTCATGTAGTCCCTTTCTATTGAAATTTAATCCATTCATCCAACTGCAAAAGGTTTCTTCATCCTTGATTGATTCCAATGCCTATGAGCACTGGCTAAAATTGGTTACGTGTGGCCCATGGTTTGTGGAAATTGCAAGCTTCTCCATGTAGACATGAAGCCCCGGTTTCAATCCAATCGTTAAATCCTTAACAATGGTTCAAATTTAAGTTCAATGATAAAATATGCATCTGGAATTATAAAAAGACAATTCCTTGAACTCCATTGGTGATATTTTGGATGAACATTTCTATCTTAGTGATGCCATTGGAGCTAAACTTCCTACTAACTTTTCCCACTTGTGTATTGGGGCAAAGGCTTGCCAAATCAAATAGTTTTGAGATATGGTGACCACCGCTACTCCCAAGTTCTGGACTATTAGCACATCACATTTAATTGTGAGTTCTCCTTTGAGTATGGGTGTAGAGCAACTTCTTGCTCAAAGATCCAACCCATAAAATAACACTTGATGGTGCTTTAAAAAATGGGAGGACCAGCTAGTGATAATTTTATTGGAACATAAAATGACAAAAAATTATGGCATTTTCCAATTTTAAAAGTATCCATGACTTTTTGAATGACGTAGGACAAGTGTAGGCCTATATATGAAAGAGGAACCCAAATTTTCAAGCACAACATGTTAAATGTCCAAAAGGTAGTAAAGATCCTTAATGGCATTTATCTTTTATTCCTGTAAGCAGTATCTAGTTTCTACACAATATTGGATATGTTTCATGGTTTTACTTTGCACGTATGGTTTTATAGGAAAGCATGATAAATTATAAGATGCATCTAACATGAACTTATACCTGGATAGAATATATCTCATTGATTTTTCAAAGCTTGAATTTATTTGCCACTTTTTTGTGTATCGGAGCCCTTATGAACACATGTCATAACCCAAATATTTTCCTTTCGAAGACCCCAATACCATGATGAGAAGAAACCTCTAGTCTAGTCTTTGAAATAAGTGTATTGTGTCTCACTTTCTGGGTGTAAAATTCCAAAATATATAATTACAAAGGGGTTGGGGGCACATGTACATATACACCAAATAAATTTCGAACAACCACAAACGTGTAAATGTCATTTTATTTACACCATGCACCTAATTTGTATTTTGTATGAAATTAAAAAAGGAATGATAATCTTTTTCCTCTTTTTCACTTTCCACAATATTTAATTTTTTTTGGTGAGCTTTCCATGCTCTAGATCCCACTTTGTTCCCACGCACTCAATTTTTAGTTGCCTTGCTCTACCACAATAATAATGCTTCAAATTATTTTTTCTAGTTGCTTTTACCTGAATCTTTACGTGTAAAATGAGATGTAAACTTAAATTTATGTTTATTGATTCAGAAGTAAAGTTATGTTTTTGCAATGATCTCAAATGAGGGTGGCAAACATTTTAGGCTAAGCACGACCATACCTTTATTTTCATCCCTTCCTATGCATTATAATTGATATCTAATATTTTTTAACTTTAGTTGATTCTACGAAATTGATTCCCTTCCTCAAATTTCATTAAAAAAATCATGTTATAAGGTGTAACACCCCTAGTTTTATGTTTTGTCAAAGTTAGACATTTGAACTTTAATCCAAAGGGGAGTGGGCCCCAATTGATAAGTATTTTGTGGATGTAATTAAATATTTAATTTTGAAAAATAAATAAAATAAGTCTGTGCAGATTGACCAAAATGAGAATTTTGAGATCACTTGCTAAATCCATGAGGATGGATAGAGGAAAATAATTCCCCAAAAATCTTTCAAAAATCCTTGGAAGAATTTATTTCTAAATTAGATTTTGAGGAAAATCTAGTTTCCCCAATGATGTGGAGAGTAGCTGGGAAGAGGTAAAAAGCTGGGAAAATTAGAAAACAGCTTTAAAAATCCCTAAATAAGGGAAGCCTAGGCAAACAGGAAGAAAAGCATCCTGGTATTCTGGACACAGAATTAGAAACAGGCTTTGGGGAGCAAAATCTTAAATAAGCTATTCCTGAACAGATCAGAGGTTGGTCTATTCTGGAGGTGGTCTCAGCTCGGGGGTGAGTTTTGGAGATAAAAGGGGCTCAAAGGTTGGGAGGACTGGTCAACTGTAGAAGTGGTATGCTTAATAATGTGTATGAATGAATGAATTACTTACAATGTTTTATTTCTTGTGTTCCATACATTTAAAAAATTGTTATAAGAAGTACATCCTCTCAAATCTGTATGGTTGTAGGAACAGTAATTATGGGAAACTATCAACTAGAATCTATAAACTAGAACATGGTTTAAATATGGATATATATTCACTATTCCCATAACCAAATTAACTATGGTAACTAAATTTTATGGCTAGTAGGAGTAGTTACATGGACAGACACATATGTATCAACTTTAAATCTACAGTTAATGAATGAAAGAAATGAATCTGGGTTGCTAAACTTAGTATAAATACCCAATGAAAACATTATTTTCTAATAACCAGGAAGGAATAATAAGTGGTAACTCAGAAATTATATTTTAGAGTACTGTGAGATCATTATACTTGAAAAAGTAAAATAAGTTCTACTGTACAACCATGACAGCATTTTATTAAACATCATTGTATTAAAATTTCCAAAGAAATTATAATCAGAACCAAACTCTATAATTTATGGAATGATTAAAAATTGTATGACAGAAAGATAGATGCCATTGATATATTATAGTAAGGTAGTCTATGTCTATCTTAATTTTCCAAAGAAATTTTATAGTGATCTGCTCTTGTGACTTACTGTAGTGATATAATAGCAATCTGATTTGAACTATTACACTGCAAGGGAAGTACATGCAGGATGGGTACAAATCTAAACAAAGGCATAGAAAGAGTATAATTATAGAATATGACTTGGGATAATACCCAATATGAAGGAAATATTCTTGTTCATTATAGAAAATCCAAACAGTAGAAGCTGACATAAATTTTATTAGACATTAGTTGTCACAGAACTTTAATGAGTATTGAAAATCCAATTAAACTTGAAGTAGCAGAAGGACTTACTACTAATAAATAAAATAGTTGGGGTTTATCTGAACTATTAAAGACCACAACATGTAATATATATATATATAAACTGTAGAAGGTAGCCAATAATTATCCATCATATCTGTATAATGGATGAGTTAGGACTGCTAGTCTAAACATTAGATGCCCTAGAACTGTGCTAATATAAACAAATAAGGATATACTCATATAGCTACCTATGATAAGTGGCTTAACATAAGCAACTTGCAATGGAGTTTCAATGACATGAGAAAAAAAAAAAAGAGTCCACTATGGGAATTACACAATATATACAAAATTTTAGATCCTGCGAAACTTGTAATTGTTCAATCACTGAATTACTATAAACGTGAATACTTTGGTAATATAGAGATCTATAACAGGAAATAGAACTCTGGACACTGTTGATCACAAATAACAGAGACGAAAGGGTTGATAAATATATGTATTGACACTTGAAAACCAACTATGGAATTTGACTGTCATGCGTCAGAATAATATTTTAGAGTGTAATTCTTTATGGGATTTCAGTGCTCTGAATTAAAATTATAAATAGTTTCAGTCTCTGGAAAAACGTATTTATTACAATAGAAATTTTTATGAAAATAATAACGTAAGTTGTCTGAACAATTTTATTGAAAAACCAGAGGGAGCCTAGTCACATTTTGACTCGGTGAGCGTCGATACCGACCTGAAAGTCCAGGAGAGACTAGTGTCAAATTGAGTGAATTACAAAGTCACTACATAACAATTAAGAGAAATCCTCACGAGACTCGAGGGCTACGTGAGGTATCATTATAACGAAATGCTATGAAAATACTTCCGAGAATAATATAAGAACTAAGTCCAAAACCAGGGTTACCTTTGAGATTGAATGGTTCATCTCAATCACGACCTGTAGAGGGAATACATAAGTATTTAAAAAAAAAAAGAAAACGTTCGCCAGAACAAAAATTAAAACACACGCTAGACTCCTTCGAATGAACCAATGGCTTACCTGAGTAGGGAACCCTCGCTGTGAGCCAGAACGACGCGCCGAACACAAAAAATAGGGTCTTATTCACCTATTCACAAAGGGTTAAATCTTATCACCGAGCGTAACAAGAAATTCAAAATAAAATATATGAAGTAGTGATACGAACAAAACTCCAGCACGCTAGAGAAGAACAAGAATCAACCAGAGATTTAATGATAAGTGATTGAGATGGTTTGGAAAATCAAAACGATGGATAAATGAACGAAAAATGAAAATGTCAATATTACATACCTGCAACACGATAAGGTGAAGAGGTGGTGGCTGTCATAAGGCAGGAAGAACCTGACGTTTGATTCCTCAAATGGAGCAGAGTATCGGCGCCAGAAAAGAGTCGAGAAGAATGGAAAATGAAAGAATAATCCCTTTGATAACTTCGGGATAAATACTACTCATCTTATCAAAACGAAAGCCAAACCCTAGTAGATCTAAATCTTCTCCACCGTCCAGGTGTCAATAGATCGACGGGAAGCACATGGATCGACTGGGGAGAAATCGAAAACCCATTGAATAGACATTCAACATAAATGAAAATCCATTATAATCCATTTCCAAGTACTCCAAATCGTAGTCCTAGATTTAGCGTAATTAATGAGTAACTCTACGTTGCAAACTAAACAAATTATAAAAGTACCAACCCTTTGCGTGTACGCTTGGATACATTGAGTCGACAAAGACCAAACTAAGGTGATAAACACACAAAACATCATTCACCTAGTTGACGTGGAAAGATATGTCTCAACTGCGAAACCCTCTTAAATCACATGAGGCCAGTGTATTCAAGAGGTACGATGACTGTAATGTCATCTACCCATGCCATAAATGGTCACAGTGGAAAGGTACATGATACATTCATGGTGGCTGGCTTGGGTACAAGCATTACAGGAAAAAAAAAATATAAACTATGGTGAATAGAACTCATAACATTGATAAATGCGTAACCATATCAAATCGAATTAAACCATTCAGAAATTGTGTAATGATTCGTTACTACTACATAGCTTCAAAATCTTGGGAATGAGTACGAGGACTCACAAGCAGAGACATAACCTCTTCACTATGCCACTATGCATAAACAACAACGAAATTCCAAGCTTATGAGGGGTGAATACGATAAAGGTATAGGAGGAACAGTGGAGTGCATAGATATAAGTTTCATGGCCACCATAAACATAAACATGGGGTGTGAAAAATATACATATGTAAATGTATGAGGTGTGGAAAATATATATATGTCTAAATTTACATATGTATGGATATAGTGACATGAATTATACGTCATTAACACCTTGTGGGAAGAGACATGACGATGAGGCAATTATATCTATATAATTAACATAGGCCAAAAAAAATTGTGAAAGAGAACCTTTGAATGATATCCACAAGAGAGCTAGGAGAAATGAGAATCATGCTCCAAACTGAACATGATCGATGAAATTCGAGAGTAGAAGTGAATAATTATGATGAATAGAAGCATGGAATTAAACTAATAATAGATTAAAAAAAAAAAAAAAAAAAAAACGTGTGTGGGAAGGAAGGGATGTTACATAAGGCAAATTGGCATACCTTTATATGAAAATTTTCCATCAAAGAGCCCAAAATTAAATTTTAACAATAGTTTTCGTTCATCATTTTTTGACAATGGTCTTGGTTCAAAGCTTTCTTACGAGAAGAACCCTCTCCATTCCTTCAAGAAAGAGTGGTCTCCTTGGGAAAAAAATAAATATAACAATTTCAAACTTTTCATAATGCAATACCTCATGCCATATATCTTTGGTTTATGCCTTCGAAAAGAGTGGATACTCATTAATTTTTCCCATAAAGTAAAATTGTTTTACAGAAAGGCCATATGCCAAAAATTCAGTTCCACAACCTCTCCTAATTATTTTGTATTGTAATTGTAATGATTTTTCCACCTCACTGGCATGAAATAGAGAAGAAAGTACTTATGAGTATACTTTACCATGTACATAGAATATACATTATATCATTTCCTCAAGAAATTTTGATGCCTCAATTTTTTTTCCTAACTTCCCAAGATGATGCATGTCATAGATAAAACCTGTAGAACTTGGAACAACACGTTCCATAAAAATTTGGTTCAATATGTGGGAAACAACTTCAACATTCTTTTATTTGCAACAAGCTTTGATGAGTGAAGATTACAGAGCATATGTGGGTGAGAGGCCCTTTCTAATAATTATCTGTTATCAAACCAACTCCAAAAATAGAACAAAGGAGAGACCAACATGTTAGAAATAAGCCACTTCGAGGGGGAAACCTCCTTTACATTACATAAATGAACAATTCTTGGATGACACAAATGACAAAACCTCCTTCTATATATAGGATTCTATGGGTTCAAAATGTAATCCTAGCCTAACTAACAATAATAATGGAAAGGCACAATAATAACAATATTGGGGTTATAGGCATACAACAATAACAATAAGGGGGCTACACTAACAACACTAAGGGACCACACTAGTAATATAGGGACCTAACATGCCCCTCTACTTCAAAAAAAGTGTTGTCCTCAACGCTTGAGTAGCTATAGATGCTTCTGTATAAAATTCTCATCTTCCCATGTATAATATTCAGAAGGAAACTTCTTCCACTTGATGAGATACTCTGAAATTGATCGATTTTATAGCTGTCGAGTTCTTGTTTCCATGATTTCTTTAGGTTCCAAAATTATTTTGATGTTGGAACTTCTAGTGAGAATGATTGTGCAATTATGCCTTGTTGTTCTTTATTTATAAGCTTTGTTATGACATTAGAGCTTATTATCTTTCCCGACTACCCTACTATACCCTGTAATTCGACTTCCTTTCCCTTCAAAAAAAATTTCAAGAAAAATTCTTGAAAATTAAAAGCTACCTTCCCCAAAGATTGTAACCATTGTACTCCTAGTACAAAATCAACACCTGCCATTGGAATGGAAAGCATTGGAATATTAAATATATATTCCCCCATGGTTAGCTTGATATTATGGCATTTTCTAGAGCAATTTATAGTTCCTCCATTTGCAACCATCACTTGACATTTTGGTGCTAGGTATAGGAAACAATTCAATTCCTTGGCTACCTTACAATGAATAAAATTATGGGTACTACCCGAATCAATCAACACTATTACCTTTTTCTTCTTGATATCTCCTTCTATATTGAGAGTTTGAGGAGTGGTAATTCCTGCCAATGCATTACATGATATGGTCAGGATCATTTATTCTTCTTCTAGGGTTGGTTCTTGCTGTATATCCTCTTCCTTTGAAGTTTCTTGTTCATTTTCTTCCTCCTCTTCACAATATATGTAAAATAATTTCTTTTCAGCACACTTATTATGTTTAGTGTATTTTATTATTATATTTCCTGACTTCCCTACAATACCATGTGATTCTACTTCCTTCCGAAAAAAAATTCAAGAAAAGTTCTTGAAAATTAAAAGCTATCGTCCCCAAAGATTGTAACCATTGTACTCCTAGTACAACATCAACACCTTCCATTGGAATGGAAAGCATTAGAATATTCAATACATATTTCCCCATGGTTAGCTTGATTTTATGGAATTTTCCAGAGAAATTTATAGTTCCTCCATTTGAAACCATCACATGAAATTTTGGTGTTGGGTATAGGAAACAATTCAATCCCTTGGCTACCTTAAAATGAATAAAATTATGGGTACTACCCAAATCAATCAACACTATTACCTTTTTCTTCTTGATATGTCCTTCTATCTTGAGAGTTTGATAAGTGTTAATTCCTGCCGATGCATTACATGATATGGTCAGAATCATTTCTTATTCTTCTATGGCTGGTTCCTGGTGTATATCCTCTTCTTTTTAAGTTTCTTATTCATTTTCTTCCTCCTCTTCACAATCTATGTAAAATAATTTATTCTCAGCACAATTATCACCTTTATTGTATTTTCTATCACAACTATAGCAATGCCCTTTTGCTCTTTATTCTTCTAATTGTTGTGGTGTCAACCTTGTCGGTTGTGGAAGTCGAGGAGTAGAAACACTTCCATCTTTATAGATGTGAGTGGTAGGCTTCCTTGTCGCCATAATTTTACATTTAATTTTTCTTGCAAACCTGAATGCCTTCTCCAATGAATAAGGTTCCCAAATGTGAACCTCATGTTGGATGTTATCCTTTAAACTACCTATGAAGACATCAATCCTATGTTCCTCTAGAATATAAATTACCCTTATATTCAATTTTTGGAAGCCCTTAATGTGCTCCACTACTAAGCCCTTTTGTTTGAGATTTATCATCTAGGTAAAAAAAGTGTTGCTCTTTGTATCCTCATAATTTGCTATCATTTCCTCCGTAAATATTGACCAAGTGACGTTTTTTTTACGAGAGAAAAGCCATTGATACCATACAAATGTATTTTTTTCTAAATATAAAGTTGCAATGCGTACCTTTTGTGTGTTTTTCACATTATTGAGATAAAAATATTGCTCCATTTGTAGTATCCATGTTACGGGAGCTTTTCCATCAAACTTCCTCATATCAATATTTGGAATATGGTGGGTCTTCCATCCAACATTATATTGTATGAAATCACGATTAACATTTAATTTGTTCTCATCATGAGTTTCCTCTACTATCTTTTCGCCATTAGGAATCATTTCTTGTATCAAATTCGTCAAGCCTTCCATGTATGCTTTTATATTATTCTTCATGTTTTCCATTTTTTCTTCCATGTATTCCATGCCATTCTTCAAACCATCCATCTTAGCTTCCACGCCTTTCTTCAAACCATCCATATTAGCTTCCATGCCCTTCTTCAAAAAATCTATTTTAGCTTCCATTTCATTCTTCAAACCATCCATCTTGGCTTCCACACCTTTCTTCAAAACATCAATTTCATTTTTTGTTTCTCTTTGCGAGAGTGAAATTTGGTGCACTTGCTCTTGTATTTTTGATATATCATGTTTCACTTCTTCATATTCATGAGTCACAGTAGAGTATTCCGAGGGCTTAATGGGTGTTGAATTCTTTTTACAGGTCATTTTAGAACTCAATACTAATATATATTCTTTAATATTCTCTTCCAATCACTTCAAAAATATTATTCAAACAAAAATTATGCAATTTAAAAACAAATACACACTTTTTTCTTGCTTTTGAGGAGCTCAATATTGAAACTGAATTATATTTGTGATTTTGGACCTTAATTATCTAAAATTATGTCCTGTAATATCCCTCTCAATATCCTTTCCAATTCCATAGGTTTGACCTGATTTGGATTCTTCAAGGAAAAGTTATGTCCAATCTCCCACAATGACCTAATTATGGACTAGTTCCCTAGAGTAAACTTGTATGGTGTGCCACATGTCACTATTTATTCCTCAGGCACTGAAATTTCTACACAGAAAAATACAGTCTATTTACTTGCATCCGATTTTTATAGAATTCAAATCTGATGCCCAGAGAGAGAGTTATGACGATTTTCCCACTGTCACCTCTTTTAGATGAAATTTAGGAGCCTACAAAAACCATAAATTCCAGATATCATACGTTTGAAAATATTTCAAACCAAGCTCTGATAATTTTACAGGATGTTCTCTGCGATTTTGGTTTCGCGTGCTAAAAATTTCAGTTTTTGAACCTTCGTAGAAAAACAGTTATAGTGAAAATTCCATGATTACCTGTTTAGAGCAGCGAAACCCTAGAATCCAAAGCTCTGATACCAAATGTTATGAAACCAACTCCAAAAATAGAATAAAAGAGAGATCAACACCTTTCAAGGGGGAAACATCCTTTAATACATAAATTAACAATTATTGGATGATACAAATGACAAAACCTTTTTCTATATATAGGAGTCCATGGGGTCGCAATATAATCCTAACCGACCTAACAATAATAATGTAAAGGCACAATAATAACAATATTGGGGTTACAGGCATACAACAATAACAATAAGGGAACTACACTAATCAAAATAAGGGACTACACTAGTAATATAGGGACCTAACATTATCTCTAGTTGATTTAATCCCTCACCCACCATACCCAACTTGCATATGCCCCCAATGAATGTCCTATAGTAAAATATATCAAAATTTGATCTCCATTATATGCTTCCTTGCATGGTCTAGTTTGTGTTGATTCTCTCCATGGATCGAACATGTTTTGTATGAAGCTCCCTATTACACTATGATATTTTTCCTATATAATGAATAAAGAGAGATATACCCAAAAAATATATGTTACGGTTTGGGAGATATACCCAAAACAAAGTGTGATATGTAGGTGTTGCGCAATACTTGCCTATAGAGTTTAATGCATGTTTTGGAGCTTCCATTAGTCATAGATTTTAGAATTTGGTTTGTCATACATTAGGTTGCCATCTCAACCCATCTTTCATCGAACATGTGTTAGCCATAAATGAAATATGACTTTGTGCTACCCATTTGCTGTGTAGCACTATCAGTTCACTGGCAAATTTTATGTTTTTTAGTTGTTTCTATTTTCTTTACTAAGGATGGAAGAGGTTCAAATATAGACATTGTTTCAAATGTGTTTTTCTCTTGGATGAAGGCAAGTATCATAGAATTTCCTTTTATCATTTTTAACATGATGTAAACAACCATGATGTTTCTACTTTTCCAGTTTTTGTTGATCCTCTCCATGGATCGAACGTGTTTTATATGCAAATTCCTATTACAATATGATATTTTTCCTATATAATGAATAAAGGGAGATATACCGAAAAAAAATTGTTACAGTTTGGGAGATATACCCAAAACAAAGTGTGTTGCGTAGGTGCTACGTAGTCCTTGCCTACAAAGTTTCATGCATGTTTTGGATTTTCCATCTGTTAGAGATTTTAGAGGTTGTTTTTTCATACATCGGGATGCCATCATAGCCCATATTTCATCAAACATGTGTTAGCCATAAAGGAAATATGACTTTCTGCTACCCAGTTTTTGCACGACACTTTCAGTTCACTCGCAGCGTTTATGATTTTATGTTGTTTCTATTTAGTGGGCTTGTCACCAAAAGGTTGTTATTATGAAAATTATTTTATTTTAGGGGCTACATTAGGCTATAATTAGATAAATAGAATTCATTAGACATTGTATAAATAGTTGATGAGTCGATTCATTCTCTCATCATCACTTAGATTGATCATTAGCTCTTGTGAGAATTGTGCATTCTTTGGAGGAGGATATTTTTTGGATGAATGGATGAATTTTGATGATTGGTAAAATATTATTTGTCTTGGAGCTTCTCTTGTTGGAAAATTTGATGATTGGATATACACTTCTTTCATGTAAGTACCTTTAAAGTGTTGTTTTTTTATGCAATTTTCCTGCATCATGATGCTGGGAATTTTTCTATTCTAGGGCTTATTTACTGCACCACTTTATGTGAAGTTGTGGAAATTAGGTTTCTAAATGGTGTTTTATCATGATTGTACCTTGCAATGAATAAATTAATGTTCCTAGGGATAACTGTTTCTCCCGATAAGTCATTGAATTATGCTAAACAAAGTATAAATACCTTGAAGCTGCTACAAACTATCCCTAAGACTAGCGATTTATCTTCTAGGCCTCCTTGATCAGTTAAAATCAATCAAAACTCTAATTTATCCATGAATCCATCTCTCCCAAAGATAAAGGCATTGGCCTTCCACTAGTGATCACTTTAAAGAATGTTTTTCTTCACATTCTCTCTTTCTTTCTAGGCCTATCCTACATAAGTCACATAGGGCATCACTTATCTCACATTATAGCCAGCCAAATACTGTTATGTTTTTTCCACAATAGTGTTTATGTGTCCTCTATAAGCCCTCCAAAGTTGAGGCAATTTCGATGATCATATTTTGAGATATAGAAAGCTCTAGCTCAGGGACCATTTATTTCCTTAGGGTTCCCTTCGCTAGTGACCTATTTGGATAATTGCATCAAAATAAAAGAAATTTTTTCCTTTGACCCTATTCTCATCTATAATTAGGTCAATCCCTCCATTAGGTGATCAACGCCATACCCTTGGCCTAATTTTGGGCGCACTTGGTCCCATGTGGTCCTGCAACTTATTAAAGCCAATTTCATAAATACCACTCAGAATCCAAGTTTCCAAAAGGATTTTAGGGTCTAGGAATCTCCTTGATAATTCATATACTCAAACTCTAGCCCCTAGAATTATCCTAAGCCCTTCCTACAGAGCCTTTCATCTTGCTTTCCAAGCAATAAAGCCATATTTTTTAGTCTGTCTTAAAAATAGGCTTCCAGAATCACCTCTCATCCTATCATTGATCCATTATTTCATGATCCTTATTATAATAGGTATCCTCCCATAAAAAAAATTCTGTAAAGAGTAAGGAGCCTTAGTCGAGGTGATAGTGAACTATTGCTCCATTGTTGCCCTTGACCTAGTAGTAGCCCTTCAAGGTGTTGAGAATCTAGTATGACATAGTTTAATGCAATTCTCTTACTTGATAATGTTGGAATCACGATTGTAGTTAGACCAAAACCCACAAGTGTTATTCTCTACTAAAATCGCCAGAGATAGGATCCATGAGATGCGGTTAGTCCATGTCATGAAACACATGGGGAACATTGAACCAAATCTCCAACAATCTCCCCCCCAACGCGAGCCGGGTGAGTTTCGAACTCAAAACCTGTCGCAATGATACCACTTGTTGGAATCATGATTTCCATTAGACCAAAACCTACAGGAGTTAGTCTCCACTACAATCTCTAGAGTTAGTATCCATGAGAGGCGGTTAGTCCATGTCACGAAACACATTGAGAGCATTGAACCCAATGTCCAATAGATAATTTCTTGTGTTATAATTGTTATGCTTCTATTACTTATATCTTATCTTCATTAGCTTATTATGTGTTTCATCAAGTCAATTATCAAAACACAAGAGACATAGAATTTTGGCTCTTCAAGTGAGGTCCAAAACCTCTCACTCTTGAAGAGGAAAACCCAAAAGTAATTCTTCTTCTAGATCTTCAATTGACAAGTTCCAAGACCATGACCTAGACCCTTGAACTTATTATGCCTCCAAGACCTTGTCATTTATCCACTAGGCTTCTTATGCTAATCTTATTTTCTACACTACTTTGCACCAGGACTAGGATAGCTCGGCTCTTAGTGATCTCCATTTCTAGTCTTCCTTGAACTATCCTAGGCCTCCTAGGTACTTTCTCGAATCTTATTCATACACACTTGATGCACTCCTTCAATTTTTCTTTCTTACTATGGAAACCCTCCTCCACGTTGTGTATATATTGGTCTCTTTCTTAAGTGTCTGAGATCAAGACAGTAAGTAGTGGTTTTCAAGGAAACTTTAGAAGTTACATTGACTACAACATTCTTGGTAGAAAAAATTGCTATAGGTTTTGAAGAGAAAAAGTAGGTTGCTTATGAAATCACACTACATGCTAAATGCACCATTACCAATAGATATTGCATGGAAGAGACATGAGCCATTCCTTTTCTTGTACCACTGCTAACTTCACAAGATCTGAAGGCTTAAGAGAATTCTATAACTGTGCTCCTAAATTTATCTATTATGTAATCTGGTGCATACAACCGACCACCAATTTCTGAGAAATCGATGTAGTATAGATGCAGTTTTCTTCATATTTTCCTCTGTTGGTGAATATAAGAAATCATTTGGGAAGAGGCTTGATGTCATTCCAGCCTTGATAAATCTTCTTTGGGACATAATAGTCAAAGGCAAGAGGGATGCAGCTATTTCCTTGTTTAATCTTTGAGTTTTTTATTGAAGTTCTTCAAGATAGTAAAATTTGGTGAAATTCATCAATTTATTAATGTTTTGACAACTGACAAACCAGATCTTACATAAAATGCAGTTTATGTTCTTGTTGTTCTTGCGAAAGAACTAACATTGGCTTCTACTTCACTTAAATGCAAGGAGAATATTGTGGTCGGTTTGCCATCACTGTATTGCAATGGAAGTGAAAGAAAAATTAAATAACTAGTTGATATCACCATCATTAATTCCTCATCTGTATAATCTTCTTACATCTGGTACTCCTAGAAAAAACTACATTTCTTCTCAGAATCCTTCACGGTGGGGCAACTTTATTGAAACTTTACTAGACATAATGCTTGTGGAGTTGGAAAATTTTGTATACTTTTGTATTATTTTTGTCAATTTTTAAGAAGAATTATTTTTCTTCTATGTTAAGCTCCTAATAAAAATTCATGTAGGTGCTTGCCTTTTACTAGCATAGTATATTCTTTCACTTTGGTAAACAAGAATGAAAATAAATGTAACAATTCTCTTGTTAAGAGAAGGTAATGTATTGTACTTTTTAATCTATACATACAACTAAAAAAACTCAAATTATATTCATCCACATAACTCAAAATATAGTCATATGTGAAGCCTTTTAATTTGCACATACCGCAAAGCCTTGGATAAGTTCAACAGGGGGCTATGTAGATCAGAACCAGTTGAAATGGGAAACAAAATGTAGGTATGACATATTTTTAACATAACCTTGACCACAACCAAGATATGAATTAGATATTATAATAAGAAAACCATGCAAATGAATTCAGTACCCTTAACCCTTTGTTGTTAACGTCCCTGGCAGGAAGCATAATCTGATCATGCCCTAAAATCCTAAACTCTAGAATTCCTTAGTGTAATGAGACAAAGACATATTTGGAGAAATAAGTTCATGAAGGGGGAAGAGTGAAATATTTTCCTAAAAGTGTCGCTGGAGGATGAATTGAACAACCTCAACCTCAAATGGTAGAAGAATATGTCACAGAGTGTCTGGAAGCCACACCAAGCTGAGGGATGCAGTTAAGTAAAGTGAAGGGAATGTGAGATGCAAATATGGAAGTTCAGAAACGTTAACATGAGAGTTATTTTTCTCCACATGTTATGTTTTCATTTGACTAAAAAATCAAAATGAAGTGCTCAGATTGGCTGGGCTGAAAAGTAGTTTATGATATGAGTTTAGGCATAACATCGTAATAGATTTTTTAAACATTTTTTTTCTTTGTTGGAAAAATAATGATGGAGGTTAATTTAAGTTAAGTAGAGGTATATATATATATATATATATATATATATATATATATATATATATATATATATATATATATATATATATATATATATATATATATAATATAGTAATAATAATCTATTTTTGAAGCTATGGCTATGTGAAACAATGAAATCTTATTGTTTCTAGGATAATGGGCCTTCAAAATGGTGTATGAGGCCTTATTGTTTGTAATGCAAGGGAGAGTTATGTATGTAACATATTAGTAATACTCTATTTTTAAGGGCATGGCTAAGCAAGATGATGAGGCCTTATTATTTGTAGGATAATCTGCTAGGTGTATTTGTTCCTTAAAAAATATGCAAAGATAGATGTCCATTTTATGGAAAAGTTCCACCAAAATGGTTGGCGGTCTGCACGGAGGGATATCCCAAAACAAATAATGATTCCTCTCTAATAAGGTCTTTATGTATGGGTGCACTAGCCATGGTTGGTTCCCTGTCTCCAAAATCATTAGCTCGACCGCCTACTCTATGTCGTTATGTCATAGATCTACCTCCATCTAGTGTGTTGAAACTATCTGGGGTGGATAAGGGTGCATCCCCCTAAAAACTACTAGCTTCCCATATGGCCCCATAAAATCCATCTCTAAATTCTACCAGTCAGTGGTGATCCTCCCCACGAGTATAAACACTAGACACCCAACACCACATTGCTTTCTAGGACACTAAAAAAAAATGATCAGTAACTGAGTAGTTCCACATCACCACAATCAACCCGAGAGCATACTTCCTGAACTACATGGTTCATTCTCCTGGAACCAACAAGAACCCCTCAAATGTCTCTGTGTTGATGCCCCTATTCTCCACCATATATGAATCAATAAATTTGTGGGTGACCCATATCTACCTGGATTGAAACTTGTTGCCCTTGTATTTTCCCCCAAATCCTAAGTGTTAAATTCTTCAGTACTGCCAAAAGTGAGGCAATAAATCCCCTTGATGTGGAAAATGGTCCCCCTCTAGGTGGTGGTGGTGGTGGTGGTGCTCCCCCTGATGATGGTCCTCCCTCATCTCCTGGATCAGCTCAAACCTCAAACTCCTCATCCGACTCACTATCTGAATACACCTCAATGTAGTGGGCCTCACCCTTGGCGCATTTGTCCCCAGGTTCCTGGTAGGGTTCTTGGCATGTAAAGCCCAACTTCCTGCTCTTAATGTCCCTCTGGGTCTCCTCATCCATCTAGGGTGGTTAGTGTCTCAGTTCCCTTGTGGTATAGTGGGTATAGTGTAGAAAAAGGATTGGGTCTTGGGAACAATGTCAATCATATCACAGGTCCTCAAGATATAATATTTCAAATATGTGGGGTTCTACACCCTCACCTAACCACCTAATGGCTTTACTATCCCCTCCACATGTAACATGATCAACCAGGCCTCTAGAATGTTAGTCACCATCACTAACAGTCCCTGAATATCCATAATGTATGCCTTGAAACTTCCAATTTGTCTTAGATGGGTTAACTCCCTAAAATTTAACGCTGGGTCTTTCCTCTCAAACCTCTCTGATAGCCTCTCAGTGAAATCTATGTATGAAGTGATATGAATATGTTGCAACATTATTAGCCCATGGTACCACCACTTTTGGGCATCCCCTTCCAAATGAAGGGTAGCAAACCGAATAGCATCGATGTCCTGCATGGGTTTTAGGTGGAAGTATGTATCCAGCTTTTGAACGCAAGCCCTGGAATCCAATTGTTCTAGTGCAAGAACTCCAGTGAAGCTCACAGGGATTATCGCGAATATATTTTTCATAATTCTGTGTAATCGATTTTTTAAATAGTACTCTTGTGGGTATAAAAGAGAGCCTTTGGAAATATGTCGGAACTTATAATTCCATTTTTCACTTTATCCTCCCTTTTATTTTGAAGGGATAATCATTGCTTCGGATGTAAAAAATATGTTGATCCCTCTTTTTATTTACAGTATGGGTAAATCCACAATCTTTTTACTTTAATACACAACATAATTGTGACTATGAAATAATGTGTTGTAATGTTGCAGACCTCAATTAAGGACAAACAATAGAACACTGATAGATCTTATAGAGGTATCTAGAACCTGAATCCTTCAAAGACCTTGGTATTAACATCATATTGTTGTATAAAACTAACAACACTTATGTTCCCCAAGGATATTTGGAATTAGGTTGATGCAAGAACTCATAACTCCAAAGTTTTTGGACACATTGAATTAACCAATACATTGACAAATTGATATGACACAAAGTTTGTTACAAGTCCTACCCATATGTAAAGATCCCATAATGGATTCGTGAAATGAGGAGGCCTGTGTGAAATACAGAAAGGCTCTGGAGAACTTTTCTTTCATATTTCTCAGTGCTAGAACTCATATCTCAAAGCTCGCGGTTTCTAGTTGAGTAATTCAATTCCACATTTGACAACCACACTTTGTTTCTGAAGTTGAATCATTACCAGCATGCCTTGTGCTAGAGCTGGCTCTCGACCTGAGTTCACAAAAGAACATGGGGGTACTAATTTCACTTGGTCAGGATGAGGTTGGATGGTCGCAAATGAGGTGAAAGGATGAAGAAGGGATTGGAGTGAATCATGAATATTATGATTAGCTTATTCTCAAAGTGTTTCCATTTGGATTTGATTAGGTGAGAACATAGAAGTCAATATTTCAGAGCATGATGAAGGAAAACATATGGTATAAATGAGTTCAACAATGAGTAGTATCATGTTTAAAACTTAAGTATTGAATAAGGAAGCTACAATTCATATCCATTTTGAAGGGATACAATAGTTACAATTATTTGACTTTTAAAATTTAGAAAAAATGCATATTTTTTTTTGTATCAAGGAGATGTTTAGTCCCAAAATTTTTTCCTGTACCCAAATTTCACATCTCATACTGTATCCATATAAAAATTCAACCTCAGTTACAATGTCTTCAACATGGCATCATCATAATGTATGTGATCTCATTCAAGCCTTGTCCTTTAATCTGTAATCTCTATTGAGAGGAGTAAAAATTCTCTGCTCCGTAGACATTTTTCCAACTAAAGATTTGAAATTATTCTTCTTTCTTTGTCTACTATAGATGAAACTTATTATCAAACACCTTGCTACAACATAATATTTTCTTCTAGTACCATCATTATATTCTTATAATTTTTGAAGCGCCAAAATTCTTATATTCACATACAATTTCTGTTCACCATTTAAATCACCTTACTTGAGTCTCTTTCCGTGATTACATAAATATGGTTGCCTTGTCTCTATTTAAAAAAATCTTCAGCACCAACACTAGAAGTTTGATGCATTTTTCAATATTTGTCACAAATGAACAAATAATGAAGAATTACCAACTTTGCATGGTTGCAAATAAATCCCCATCCTAACTTTCCATTATGTATTTTGAAGCTCTATCAAACTTAAGGTTCAAGAAGCCTTTTTGTATTCTCATTAATATAATAACCCTTTAAAGTGGGGTTTCTTGAGATTTTTTTGTTTAATACTAAATGGTGCATACACTACAAGAAAAAGGCACATTGTTGAGGGGCGAAAATGGTCACCATAAGCTCATTGGTGAGGGTGAAAAGAGCCTTCATCACCAAAAACTGAACGTCACCAAAGGTGGCATCGTCGAAAGTATAGGTGTTGTGGTGACATTCAAGGTCCATCACCAATAATCATTTATAGTAACAAATAGTGACTGTCACCATTTCATATGAGCAATGGTGATGGACAATAGCTAATGTGTATTACTGCTGTAGACTGAACACTGTTCAACTTACTCAATTCCCATAACTTAATAAAAATTTCACCTAGTGGCTAATAGAGTACTAGGGCAAGGTTGGGACTATAGCTACTTGAACTTTGGGGAATAGAGTTACCTAGGGTTATGTATGTCGGCCCCTCTCGGAATAGTTGCTCCATTGCAACATGAAACTCCACATCGGACGTCTCCTCGGGGTGTGCATCATCTCCATCATACTCCTTTCCCTTCTCTATTTGGGCTGGGCTCCTATACACCTGTCATACTTCCTTGATGGTCCCTCCTATATCTTAGGAACCCACCTGAACTTCCATCTCCTTTGTCATCTAAGGCGCCTTCTCTTTGTTTTTTCTATTCCTTTCCTGTTTCTCCAACTCCTTCATCACCCTTTCTCGCCACTTCTCAGCGATGTGTGCCCTCTAATGTGTTGTTATTCCCTCAACCTACTGGAGGTCTTGACATCCATATCCCTATTCCCCTTTTCAACGTACTTGTGGCATCTCTCCCTCAGCTCCTTCCATCTCAGATTTTTTGAACTCCATTAATCCTTCGTCCACCATCAAAGCATTGATCCATAGAGGGATCTCCTTCAAAAACTCTCCATGCAACCTTGATATGAATACATCCTCTGCTTTTGAGAAATACTAGTAACACTCAGCTACAAACTCCACTATATATCCCTCCAAGGTAGATTGCACCAAAAAATATACTGCTTGGGTCAAATCAGTATCTAACTAATAGAGTGCTACCAAATCTACATGCAGCCACTTGCGACAGACCTTCTATGAGCTTCTTTGTACTGTCTTGGTTTGTAATCTCCTCAACCAATTGTAGAGCTCCTCTAGAAACATTCCCTAGAATATCTCATAGATATCACTAGAGGATTCAGAGAATAGAACCTGATTGTTAATAGCTTTCTCCCTTTTCTGTCTCAACTCTGCTTGCTAAGCTATGAACTAATATAGGTGGTTATCCCACCATTTTCATATTTATTTCTCGAAGATCCACAATACCATGATCTAATTCCAGAATGGAATTTCAGGTCTCATCAACGGAACTGTTTGTTGGCAAGGAAAAAGGTCTCTTAGGCAAGACCCATGTTCAGGATGGAGGCCAACAA
The DNA here is from genome assembly GCA_034641835.2 of Pinus albicaulis. Lineage (NCBI taxonomy): Eukaryota > Viridiplantae > Streptophyta > Pinopsida > Pinales > Pinaceae > Pinus > Pinus albicaulis. Next base: position 1,307,566,839 of record CM076578.1, on the reverse strand, counting down.
GGTTTTCTGTAGTAGTCTAGCACAACGCCGGCATTTTCACCCTACTCCGAAGAGTAGAGAGTCTCATCTGAGACGTGTCGTGAGCTTACTAAGGTTAGGATTAGATCAGGTATTGATCAAGCATAACATGTATCCTAAAATCCATGGGACTAGGTGCTCCAAACAAGTGTAAATACTCTGTAAAGGACAATACTCATCAACGTATTCAAGAGAAAAAAACAAAATTTAAAGTAACCCGAACATTCAACTAAATCGGAAAAACAGTACAGAACTCAAACCATCAAACCCAGAACATAATGTTTTGCATTAACAACAAGAGATAGTTACATTGCTCCTTAGGGAAATCTTAGTAGAACTGATTACAATAGTGTCACATATGATAGAACAGAATGAACATAGAGAGAAAAAAGAACAAATAGAATGTACAGAGCTCTCCTACGGCTCATGTCCTTTGATCCATACTATGCCAACCTCCTGTCTCCACTAGCCGACTGCCTATTTGTTCCTTTGCCAACGCAACTGACAGTTCTCCCTTCCTTTCCGCTCTATTATTTGCTGCATCTCCCTGATCACTGGGTGTTCCACTACTTGTTCTCTATTGCTTCCTTCTACCATCTATGCCTGTTCCCACAATATCCACGCCACCTACTCTTTAGTTCTTCGCAATCATGACAACTCTCTATCTATCGTGGTTGCGTTCTGCGACCTGTTATCCGCAACTCAAAAACTTTGTTATTTCAAAACAAGGGCCCCAACATATATTTTTTCAATGAAATTGAGAGAGTCTTAATATTTAAGATATTATATATATTTTCAATGAAATTGAGAGTCTTAAGATATTGTATTACAAACAAATTAAGAATTTCCATTTGGCATTCATTTATACATGAATAATAACTATAAGTGAATCACATAATAAACCATGCATCAATATGAAATACACATAACACTTTAATTTTAATTTATTCGTAATTTAATTATACAATTTAATGCAATCAAATAAACATGTAGTGAAGTTTTATGTAACTCGAAGTATCGTTCACTGAAAGGATGGAGACTCGACTTTACTTTGTTGATTCTTGCACTCTTTTGTGGTTGTCCATGTATGGGTGTGAAGGATGTAGTGTCCATGCCCGAATGTAACCTATTGGGGTCCTGTGATTTGGAAAATTGGCATACCAAATGACAAGGGAACATCAGAACCACTTTGGAATCCTAATATCTAGCCTTGCTAGATTCAGAGAGGGATCTCTCTATATGTGTTTTCAAAGGATATATCTTTGAGGCTTATGATATGATGTTAGGGTAGTTATGAAGCACAAAGAGGTTTGTTTGTTTGTTTTTGGTAGGGAGACATTAAATGAGAAGGTCATGTGAAGTGAAGAAGGAAATAAGTGGAAGGATGTTTCAACACGGGAAGATAGGTCAAAAAAAAATGCTAAACCATTGGGCTATGGAGTCATAAAAGGGTTTACTTGCACATCAACTATTCAAGGGTTTTCAAAGGGAAAGTCATCTATATCAGAAGATCTTTTCAGTTGAGTTGATGGTATGGAACATTAAAGAGTGAGGTGAAAGAAGCAACATGTAAGAAAACAAAGGGCAACCTAAGATCAGGTAAGGACTTTTAACCTATCCTAATTTTGACATACTCTTAAGAACATAAAAAATATAATAAGACAAAGGGAAATCTAAGATCAGGTAAGGAATTTTAACCTAGCCTGCTTTTGAGATAAACTCAAGGGAAAAACATTTAAGATAAACATAAAAAGCAACCTAAGATCAGGTAAGGACTTTTAACCTATCCTGCTTTTGGCATACTCTTAAGGGAAATCTTCAAAACAGTTGTTTAAGACTAAACAAGGGACTGGGCTAACCATAAACTTCCTTGTTTAAGACTCTACTTAGCATGCAATGAAAAGATCATTCAAGAACAACATCTCAAGTTCTACTCAGCAAGATATGGGCTCACCAACATTCATTGACTGGTTATACTCTATTGAAATCATTCCCAAACACACATTTAGAAGAAAACATACATATAATGATTTATCAGTGAGAGCTAGGGTACTTTATAGTAAATCCTACTCTATATACGTTGTTCTTTATCAGATAATATAAACACAGTGGAAATATAAGGAGAATAAAAATTACAGTAAGAAAAACATCACCAATGATTTAGATCAGGATCCAGTGAATATGCTTGTCTATTGATGTGCAAAAATAGTTACATACTTTGAGTCCAATAGCTTTTACAGTCCAATGATTTTCTTCCCAGCCTACTATATTACAACTACTCAGAAGCTTTTCCTCAATAACAATTCAAACTATTAACAATTTCCCAACCATTACAATGAATTTTCTGTGAATAATTATAGGTGAAAAGAGGAAGATTGTTGCAGAAATGGTAGTAAATATTAATTAAGACATAGTGGGAGAAGTATTCGGATGCCCATTTTGCTGAATGACTGTTTCATTAACTGATTGTACCATTTCGGTAGTTTTTCCTGTTTTTATGCATATCTAGTAGGCATGGTAATAACTCCGAAGTGTTTCTTTGAAGATAACCGTGGCTGAAGTACTTTGTTTGACTTCTGAAACAAGTGACTGTCATATTTCAGGTTTTGTAGCCCCATGCCTGCTTAATAACTGTTCTGACAGTTTTAAGGAGGGTTTGTCAGCAGGATGGCTGTCAATTATATTCTGAGGCCATATATCTCTGACCGTGTATTTAATATGTGTGCTTTTGAGGTAAAATAGTACTATAGGTGTCATTCGAGAATCTTCTTCTGCTGATCTGTCTTGTTTAGCACTTTAAACACTGATTTGCCTCTAATTTGTGCTTTAAGGCTTCTTCTGATCATCTTTCGGGCTTTCTGTCCTTTGCTGACTGTATTAACTTTTAATCATTTGATTTCTTCATTGATCTTCATTAATATTCCCTGTCTTTGTGTCAAGGGTTTCCTGTTGCGTTGGAGGGTTTTATGTGTAATCGTGTCCATAAAACATTTTATTAAGCTTGGAAATTTGACCCTTCAGTCCCCTAGGAACTATTTCTTTGGCTGTGGGAGACCTGTGGATAAATCCACCATTAAACCTACACACGACAACAAACCAGTTATGAAATCCTGCATTTCTTGGGTTTAACTGCAACAGAGGGCTTTGGCGGAGGTTATGGAGCAGTGAGGAGGCATGGTGAATGCAGCGGGGAAGGGTTTAACCATGGTGGAGATGAACCAGGGTTCAAAATTAATAATGGCACGAAGGCTTGGAAAGGCGGTATTAGAATACCGGCAGTGGTTTTCGCGTGGGGTGAAGGCTGTAAGTGGTTTGGGACTGATCGAACGTGATAAGGTCCAATGGCTGACACGTATGCTCCTTAAAATCGCCCATTTCACGTGCAAATATCTCAATCAATTTTAGTTATGAAATGAGCGAGAAATGGATTTGTGGTCGTTAGATCTTCAGGCCAAAGATCTACAGTTGTAGATGAGCACGAAGGTTGGAAGTTGTGCGGTGGAACATATGGTGGGGCCGACAGGTGACGTGGGCCTGGAGAAAAAACAATATTTTTCATGTTGAAAATGGGTTTAGAACGTTATGGAAGAACGGGCATGGAAATGCCTTTGGGCTGTTGGATTTGGGGAGGGGAAACAGATCAACAGTGGAGATTACGGGAAAACACAATGGGAAGGCCCCGCGTGGTCGGGTGGGACCAGCAGGAATATGTGGAAAATTGAAATAAAATACACATATAAGTGGCTGTAGGTGGAAAATGATGTCAATCAATGTGGGTCGTCGGATCTGTAAAATGGACGGTAGAGAACGCATCGCAGGATTGGAAATCAGCAGAGAAAAGTTCTGGGAGGAATGAGTTTGAAAGTTGAGATATGCTGATGATGCAATGGTGTGATGATCGATGAGTGCGATGAATGTGATGAAGCGATGGAAAAAGGCCAGTGCAATGGAATAGGGGCCATTGGATCAAAAAATATCAACGGTGGGGATTTAATCAGAGGATCACATCGGCAGAGGAAAGGAATGCGGAGGGGAAAGAGGGCGATGCATAATGCGATGCAAAGTGCGAGTATCATTGTATCTAAGAGAGATCGACGGTGGAGATTTTATCGATAGGGTAAAGGCGACACCCATTGCGATGGAGCGATGCGATGAAGAAGTGCGATGTGACGAAACGATAGCCGTCAGATCTTTGAGGAAATGGACGGCTATAATTATGTCGAAATATCGACCATCAACGGGGTACAGGGTCTGGGCCCAAGAAATCAGGATTGCCAATGAGTCGATGGGCGATGCATCGATGGCTTAGTGCTTTGGTCATAGGGTGCGGTCACAAGGCGGAGAAAGGGTCTAGGGGCTTAAGATAAAAGCGTCTAAGGCCCAAAGGAGTGGAAAAGCTTTTTCAAAGCTTTTTATGGGTTTTTTCAGGGTTTTTAGTGTTCCGGGTGAAGTAAAAAGGATTTTTAAAACCAAATAAAAAGGGTTAAATGGTTCAAAAGGGGTTTTTAAGGGAAAAAAAGGGAAATGAGGGAGGAAAAGGGGGCTGTTTAGAAGGAATGAAGGATAAGAAAAGGGGAAAAATAAGTGATATGGGGGCAGTTGTGAAGATGATATTGGTGGGAATAAAATGATGGAAATGGGGCCTTAGAAAACAGTTTTTTCTTCATGATAATAGCAGGGATTTTCTGAAGATGGATCCCCTGGAAAAATGGACATATCAAGGCTTCAAGAAGTCACAGATTTGCTTGAAATTAGTTTCTTGAAGACTAAAGTCCTATTTTAGCCATCTTAGTATATGAAAAATTTATAGATGGCTAACAACAGCTCCAACTTAGGGATGGCAGCTCCTTGGAAGTGTCAAGAACCTCAGAAATTTTATCTCTGGAATGTAGATCAATGCTTTATCCTTGACAACATTTTCTTCCTTGATCATGCTGCTTGGAAATATGATCAATCATTACATCATAACAAATCAATTTTTTCCCAAACAACTACCTACATAGCCTACTTTCCTAACATTTTTTCTTCAGCAGGGTGCACTTGGACTTGCAACCCTTTGACATCAACATTTTATTCTTTTCAAAACAGGGAAAAACTAAACTAAATCTACCCTTATAACTTCCATGAGTCTAGATTAAACAGTTGGACTCAAAAATTCTCTACCTAATCTACCATCTGTCAGGATTAAGTTGTCTGACAGATTTCATTCTCTGTATTCTAAAACAGAAATTGAAAACATAGCCAAACCAGGATTAAGTTGCCTGATTTGTTGTAGTGTCCATGGCAAAAGAAACCAGTTGCACATAGACTTATTTGCAGAAAATTAAAACAAAACTGTGAAGGCTCAAGATCTAAAAATTACAAGCATCCTTCATTATTTCTTTCAACTCTGGTTTTGATCTTTTGGAGTTGTCTTCTTCTTCTTTACTTGGTTCAAGTTTTCAGCATGTTAGAACCAGTCTTCTTTGTACCTTTGGCTCAGGTTTTGATCTGATTAGAGCCATTCTTTTCTTTTGATTCTTTGGTTCAGATTTTGAGCATATTAGAACTAATTATTTCTCTATCCTAATTTAGCCTACTGATAAGCCAAGATTAAATAGTTTGGAAAATATTCTTCACTAGCCTATTAGCAGTAAATTGAATTCTATCTAGTCATGATTAGGCTGTATGACTAAATAGCAGTGCTCTCTTTTGGTAGTGGCATTTAGGCTTACACACTTTCAGATTTTTCTTTCTTTTTTGGTATGGGGCTGTACCTTTCTTCTTTTAATCTACCCTCTTTTTCTCTTTTCTCTTTTTTCTATTTTTCTCTTTTCTCAAAACTCAAAGCAGAAAACAAAAAACTAACTAAATGCTCACAGGTTGAGCTTTATTGAAATTCCTACCTACCCTAATCTAACTCTAAAATATTTACATGTTTAGCTGATGAATTCTCTTTTCCAATACATCCAGGCAATCATATGGTTCCATGACTGGTCTTTGCTCATCTCTTTGAGCATGATGGATAGACAGGGCCACTCCCATCTCACTTGTTCTTTAGTAGTAGTGCTAACAAAAATTTGTTACATTTGTTGATACACTGCTTCTAACAATCTCTATCCCTTCTTCAAATTTATTCGAAAAATGAGCGAAGGGGTCTTGAAGTAATACCTGGCTGGGAGTATTAGACAGGTGAGTTTCAACCAGGATCATTTTTCCTTCCACTGGATCAAGGAAAAGATTCTTTTGAGAAATAAAATCTTCCCCATCTTCATTGTGATCTAAAATGGAGGACTCATCATATATTACAGTGTTATCCTCTTGTAGTCCTGGTATGTTCTGACTCAGTGGACTGAAATTTGTGAAGAGGTCACTATATTCTTGAGCAGGGGTCTCTTTGATTACCTCAACCCTTTCAGGAGAAGGTTCTTTATATTCATCATGCTCAAGAAATTCTTCATTATTTTCCTCCTCAACCTTTGAGCTGAAAGACTGTTGATTCCCAATCACATGAAAACTGTTACTAATGAGTTGTAATGAAGCAGAGAAAATATTTAGAGATTCTTCACCTTATTCTGCACTTTTAAAGATTTCTTCATCAGTATCATAAATAGCCCGATTTGGCTCATTACTTCCTTGGAGTTGGTGGAACTGATCTTTCTCCCACAAATCTAATAATGATGGTCTTGCAAGATCAACTTCTGTTTGAAGAACATCATCATCAGATAGATCAAAATTAGGAAAATCATTAATGTAAGTAATGTCACCAATCAAACATACTAGATTATCAACATGTCTTTCTTTGTTCTGATCTACAATAGAACTTTCCAAATTTTTACAACAAAGTTGATTAGGTGAATGGGAAACAGGGTTTTTTTTATAAAAAAAATTAGAGACTAGCTATTTATTGATAATCTGATCGATTTCTTCTTCTGAAAAAGGGGAAGATGTTTTTATTTTTCTTTGAGTAGAAGTACAACAGTTCTCTTCCCCTTGTGTTAACCGGTTTTGAGGCTGGATGTCTTCTTGAGCCTCACCTAGAAGGCATGAAGAATCATTATTTATGTTTGCGGGGATATCTTGAGGAATTTATTTTATTTCTTGATTGGTTTCTTCGTCAAATTATTCCTCTAGGTTCTTGTGATAGCTAGGATGCATATGAAATTCTTGAATGGCCGTTAACAGGTCTTCAGGATGCATATCAACCAAAGACTCATCAATATTTAACAGATATTGTATGATGTTTTGAGATAGATCACAACAATTTGCAGTCCATGGTAAAGATGAAGGGTTATCACTATATTCTTCATAAAATACTTGGTGCATGTCTCTGAAAGAAAACAAGCTCTTAGGTTCTAACCATTCGTACCAATCCCTTGCCTTTCCTTCTAATGTTAACATGAAAATTTTCTTAAGGCAGTCTTCATGCCATTCAGTCTTTATCTTCCATACATGTATATGAAATTTGATGAGATGTAACAATGGGTCATAAAAATTTTCACCTTGAAAAACATGAAGGTTATCATCCCAAAATACCCAGGGCATCTTATGTGGGAACCCAGGGATATAATCTCTACTCATTGGGGCATATCTTCGTTGTATCCTTGGAATCATGTTTGTAAATCATAAAAGGGATCACTGTGTCTATTCAACCAGTTGAAAGTCTTCTACTAGTGGAGTCATTTGGTCCTTTGGGAGTTGTGGAGTCACCAGGCGGAGGATTTCAAATGTTTTAAGATGAGTTGTCATCAACCATCAGAAATTGAATACCAACATAAGGAGGTTTGTGGGTCTTCTGAGCTCTTAAGGATGTAATTCACTCAGAACTTCCCCAGTGGAGTCACCATTATCTTGGGGTCCTGTGATTTGGCAGATTGGCATAACAAATGACAAGGCAACATCAGAACTAGTTTGGAATCCTAGGATCTAGCCTTCCTAGATTCAGAGAGGGATCTCTCAATATGTGTTTTCAAAGGATATATCTTTGAGGCTTATGATATGATGTTAGGCTAGTTATGAAGAATAAGAAGGTTTGTTTATTTGTTTTTGGTTGGGAAACATTAAATGAGAGGGTCATGTGAAGTGAAGAAGGAAATAAGTGGAAGGATGTTTCAGCATGGGAAGATAGGTCAAAAAATAGTGCTAAACCATTGGGCTATGGAGTCATAAAATGGTTTACTTGCACATCAACTATTCAAGGGTTTTCAAAGGGCAAGTAATCTATATCAGAAGATATTTTAAGTTGAGTTGATGGTATGGAACATTAAAGAGTGAGGTGAAAGAAGCAACATGTAAGAAAACAAAGGGTAGCCTAAGATCAGGTAAGGACTTTTAACCTATCCTGCTTTTGACATACTCTTAAGAATAGAAAACATATAATAAAACAAAGGGTAATCTAAGATCAGGTAAGGAATTTTAACCTAGCCTGCTTTTGATATGCACTCAAGGGAAAAACATTTAAGATAAACGTAAAAAGCAACCTAAGATTAGGTAAGGACTTTTAACCTATCCTGCTTTTGGCATACTCTTAAGGAAAATCTTCAAAACAATTGTTTAAGACTAAAAAAGGGACAAGGCTAACCATAAAATTCCTTGTTTAAGACTCTACTTAGCATGCAATGAAAAGATCATTCAAGAACAACATCTCAAGTTCTACTCAGCAAGATATGTGCTCACAAACATTCATTGACAACTTATACTCTATTGAAATCATTCCCAAACACACATTTAGAAGAAAACATACAGATAAGGATTTATCAGTGAGAGCTAGGGTAATTTGCAGTAAATCCTACTCTATATTTTTTGTTCTTTATCAGAGAATATGAACACAGTGGAAACATAAGGAGGATGAAAATTACAGTAAGAAAAACATCACCAATGATTTAGATCAGGATACAGTGAATCTGCTTGTCTATTGATGTGCAAAACTACTTACATACTTTGAGTCCAATAGCTTTTACAATCCAATGCTTTTATTCCCATCCTACTATATTACAACTACTCAAAAGCTCTTACTCAATAACAGTTCAAACTATTAACAATTTCCCAACCATTACAATGAATTTTCTGTGAATACTTATAGGTGCGAAGAGGAAGAGTGTTGTAGAAATGGTAGTAAATATTAATTAAGACAGAGTGGGAGAAGTATTTGGATGCCCATTCTGCTTAATGACCGTTGCATTAACTGATTGTACCATTTTGGTAGTTTTTACTATTTTTATGCATATCTGGTAGGCATGGTAATAACTCCAAAGTGTTTATTTGAAGATAACTGTGGCTGAAGTACTTTGTTTGATTTATAAAACAAGTGACTGTCCTATTTTCAGTTTTTAAGCCCCATGCCTGCTTAATAACTGTTCTGACAGTTTTAAAGAGCGTTTGTCAGCAAGACGGATGTCAATTACTTTCTCAGGCCAAATATCTCTGACTGTGCATTTAATATGTGTGCTTTTGAGGTAAAATAGGATTGTAGATGTAATTCGAGACTCTTCTTCTTCTGATATGTCTTATTTAGCACTTTAAACACTGATTTTCCTTTAATTTGTGCTTCAAGACTTCTTTTGATCATCTTTTGGGCTTTCTGTCCTTTACTGACTATATTAACCTTTAATCCTTTGATTTCTTTGCTGATCTTCATTAATATTCCTTGTCTTTGTGTCAGGGGTTTCCTGCTGCGCTGGAAGGTTTTATGTGTAATCATGTCCATAAAACATTTGATTAAGCTTAGAAATTCTACCCTTCAACCCCTTATCCACTGTTTCTTTGGCTGTGGGAGACCTGTGGATAGATCCACCATTAAACCTGCACACGATGACAAACCAGTTATGAAATCCTTCGTTTCTTGGGTCTAACTACAATAGAGGTCTTTGGCAGAGGTTATGGAGTAGTGAGGAGGCACGGTGAATGCAGTGGGGAAGGGTTTAACCATGGCGAAGACGAACCAGGGTTCAAAATTAATTATGGCACGAAGATTTGGAAAGACGGTATTAGAAAACCAATAGCGGTTTTCTCGTGGGGTGAAGGCGATACTTGGTTTGGAACTGATCGAATGTGATACGGTCTAATGGTTGATATGTATGCTCCTGAAAACCAACCATTTTGAGTGCAAATATCTCGGTCAATTTTATTTATGAAATGAGCGCGAAAGGGATTTGGGGTTGTTAGATCTTCAGGCCGAGGATCTACGGTTGTAGATGAGCGCGAAGGTTGGAATTTGTGTGGTGGAACATATGGTGGGGCTGGTAGGTGACGTGGGCCTGGAGAAAAAATAGCCTTTTTCACGTTGAAAATGGGTTTAGAATGTTATGGAAGAATGGGTGTGGAAATGCCTATGGGCCGTTGGATCTAGGGAGGGAAAAAAAGATTAACGGTGGAGATTACGGGAAAACACAAGAGGAAGGCCCCGCATGGTCGGGTGGGACCAGCAGGAATATGTGGAAAATTTAAATAAAATACACCTAAAAGTGGTTACGGGTGGAAAAGGAGGTGAATCAATGTGGGCCATCAGATCTGTAATATGGACGGTAGATAATGCATCGCAGGATTGGAAATCAGTCGAGAAAAGTTCTGGGAGGCATGAGTTTGAAAGTTGTGATATGTTGATGATGCGATGGTGCGATGACCGATGAGTGCGATGAATGCAATGAAGCAATGGAAAAATGCCAGTGCGATGGAATAGGGACCGTTGGATCGGAAAAGATCAACGGTGGAGATTTAATCAGAGGATCGCATCTGCGGAGGAAAGGAATGCAGAGGGGAAAGAGGGTGATGCATGACACGATGCGAAGTGCGAGGACCGTTGGATCTGAGAGAGATCAACTATGGAGATTTCATCAGCAGGGGAAAGTACAAACCCGTCGCGATGGAGCGATGCGATGAAGAAGTGTGATGCGACGAAACAATACCCGTCGGATCTTTGAGGAAATGGATGGCTGCGATTATGTCGAAATATTGGCCATCAATGGGGTACATGGTCTGGGCCCAAGAAATCAGGATCATCAATGAGCCGATGGGCAATGCACCGATGGCTTAGTGCTTTGGTCGTAGGGTGTAGTCACAATGCAGAGAAAGGGACTAGGGGCTTAAGCAAAAAGAGCCTAAGGCCCAAAGGAGCAAAAAATATTTTTCAAAGGTTTTTATAGGTTTTGTTAGGTTTTTTAGTGTTCTGGGTGAAGTAAAAATGATTTTTAAAGCCAAATAAAAAGGGTTAAATGGTTCAAACTGGGTTTTTAAGTAAAACAAAGGTAAATGAGGGAGGAAAAGGGGGCTTTTTAGAATGAATGAAGGATAAGAAAAGGGGAAAAATAAGTGATATGGGGGCAGTTGTGAAGATCATATGGGGGGAATAAAATGATGGAAATGGGCCTTAGAAAACAGTTTTTTCTTCATGATAACAGCATGGGTTTTCTGAAGATGGATCCCCTGGACAAATGGACATAGCAAGGCTTCAAGAAGTCACATATTTTCCTGAAATTTGTTTCTTGAAGACTAAATACCTGTTTTAGCCATCTTATTATATGAAAAATTTATAGATGGATAACATAACCAACTCACTTGTTGACCTCCCAGCCTATTCCTTGGGTACTCTTCTTCCCCACATACCCCAGAGTTGTAATGGGGCTATAAGATAATGGAGAAGTGATAGCTAGTGGAGGAGAGAACTCTTTTCTAAAGAACGCCCCTTCTCAAAATAAAATCTCCACTATACCAGACCCATTATAGTCATATTCACTTTAAAATTGTCATTTTCTCATTCATTCAACAATACAGAATAAAAAGTTCCATCCTCCCATAGCTCTCCCCTTCTTTTATAGGAGGATTCATAGGTGACACTTGGAACTTCATGCACAAATAATTATTTTTATTTATTAAAATTTTTTATTATTCACACAACCATGTTTCACCCTATCACCAAGGCTCTCCAAAACTATTTACTTAAATTTTAATTCAAAAATAATATTTTTCCGCAGGCCAACATGACTCTCTATTTCTTCTCTTAGTTGCCTCTTAATCCCCATTTTCTATTACTTAATTTGTGATCATTATTGAATTCAATTGATAGGTCTCATATTTGGTCCCCTAACTACATCATAGTTTAAATCAAATTGACTCTTAGATGGAGATCATTTTTTTGGCTCTTGCCATATGGAGGTTCTGTAAATTTTCTCTTATTTAATTTATCAATCTTTATTTTAATTTTCCGCCCAGTTTTCTTAATGGGTCTAGGATATTCTAGGATTGATTTTCCTAATTAACTCTACTCCCCTTTTTTCCCTTTTCTTATTCAACCTTATGTACTTGGGAGTTACTCTATATGCACATTTTCTACCTAATATTTTCCAAATGCTAGAAGGGTGGAGTTATTAATTGCTCCAATCTCTTATTTATTCCTATTCTGCCTTTACCCCAAGATTCATTTTTGTTTAGATGACTAATTTCCAAAACTTCATTTACCCTATTTATGTGAATTAGTATGATTATCATGTCTTAATTTTATTTCAAAAGTTTCTTGTTGATACCAAGGGTGCTAGGTCAGGCATGCCCTTCAAAATATTCCATTCAAAGTTCCAAGGGTGCCACATCAGTCAGTTTCTTGATGCCAAGGGTGTCAATTCAGCCATGGTCTTCAAGAATATCCTTTCGAAGCTCCAATGGTGCCATGATAATTAGTTTCTCCTTGATTACAAGGATGCCAAATCGGTCATTCCCTTCAAGAAATTCCCTTGAAGTTCCAAGGGTGTCACGTCACTTTCGCTTCAACAATCGAGTGACTACGAGGGGGAAATTAGTTGTGACGATGGAGACCACTATCCTATCCTATGTCTTTAGCTATAGTGAGACTAATGGTGGTAAGGACAAAAGAATCCACCTTTATGTTATGAATCCATCACATTATTAGACATAGTTGTCAACAGGTCCATCACAACCATTATCATCATAACATCAAAATGGCATGTCAAATCATTTTCATGTTCATTAAAAGTAAAAGTCAGATATCTAGATCCTCAACATGAGGTCCTTCAAGAATCAAGCATGATCCCAGAGGCTATATCTAGGAATATGTAATATCAAGTTCAGTCGACCAGAGTGGGGAACTACAATGCACATGTGTCCCAGGGTTGTCCCCTGCCACACTCAAAAAATTGTGAGTAACATCAAATCACAAAAACAGTCATCAAAATATATAAACATGATGAGACATCATTGAAATGTTCATTGGTCACTAGCACAAATTGAATTCGAAATAAGTACATCACTATCCATCATCACATGAAATAACATTAATCATATCATCAAACTCTAATGTCCTAAAGAGTAATGTATATGTGATAATGCAATCTTAAAGTTAAAATAATGTCCATCAGAAATAAAAAAATTATATAATTGTTCTTTAAGGCATTCTTCTTTGGAAACAACTCCCCTAGCTTCTATTGTGAGAGGATTGAAGATTTGTGTGTTGTTAAATTGATAGTTAGAAAAAAATTCAAGTAAAAAATACCTATCAAATCTGCAAATACCCAAAGCTTCACGGGCGCTAAGGCCAAATGTTGAATCCCACGAATTCTTATTCAATTTCAAAAACAAAGTTGGCAAGAGGGGGCAAGCAGTGGGGTTGTTCACATGGAACCTCCTCTCTGCCTGCTCAGTGAGGCTCTCCATCAACTGTCTCTATGCCAGGATAATGGGAGACAGAGAGGTATCCTCCGCACATGTCCAATCCATCAGAGTGAGGTCAGTCAAGGGGGGGGGGGGGGGGGGGGGAGGGGAATAGAAATGAGACAGGGACATGGGGAACAGTTTGGAGTTTAAATACTCTACGGAGGTAAGGCCAAGCGGAAGTGGAGAAAATTTATTTAAGGGGTTGTGGGAAGCTATGGGAGGTGTTGTAGTCACCGGTTCTAAACCATTCCCTATGATATCTTGTACTAGTTCTTCAAAGCACGACTCGTGAATGTGATAAACCTTGGGAGACGGGCAAGGCGTGGACTTCTTGGCTATCTTGGATGAGCCTTTGCTCACGCTCAGTCGTTCCACCATTCTCAACCTATATGTCTGCGTTTTTTCTTCCAATCACATAAGATTTTCTTTGGGAATCGAATAGTGTCTAACCTCGGCTAGCTCCAAATTAAAATTGGCTTGTTGAATATATTTTTTTAAATAGGATAATAGTAAACATGATTCTTAATATTGTTATGAAACCAACTCCAAAATTAGAATAAAAGAGAGATCAACACCTTATAAATCATCCACTTCGAGGGGGAAACCTCCTTTACATTAAATAAATGAACAATTCATGGATGATACAAATGAAAAAACCTCCTTTCTACATATAGGATTCCATAGGTTTACAATATCATCCTAGCCGACCTAAAAATAATAATGTAAGGGCACAAAAATAACAATATGGGGGCTACATGGGTACACAAATAATAATAAGGGGGCTACACTAACAACAATAAGGGACTCCACTAGTAACATAGTGACCTAACATTCCCCTCTCCTTCAAAAAAGTGTTGTCTTCAATGCTTGAGTAGCTTTGGATGATTTCGTATAAAATTCTCATCCTCCCATATGGAATGCTAAATGGGTAATTTGTTCCACTTGATGAGATACTCTGAAATTGATCGATTTCATCGATGTCGAGTTCTTGTTTTCGTGACTGCTTGAGGTTCCAATATTATTTTTCCTTCTTCATCAAGTTCTAGAAATATTGTTTGAACTGGAAGTTTGTCACCTATAACCTCCTTTAATCATGAAACATGGAAAACTGGGTGTACTCAAGAAGATGCAGGAAGCTCCAATTTGTATGCCATAGTACTAATCTTTTGCAACACCTTGTAAGGACCATAGTAATTTGGTGATAATTTATTATCCTTCTTAGATTGCTTAAGGGAAATTTTTTTGTATGGTTGTAGCCGTAGAAATACCCAGTCTCCTATATCAAAACTTCTCTCATTGCGATGTTGATTTGTCTGTTGTTTCATTCGATTTTGTGCCAAATTTAGGTTATCCTTTAAGAGTTGGAGAACTTGTTGTTGATTCTCGATGTGATATTCCACTACTTTAACCTTAGAATTTTCTCGTAAATATGATGTGATGGACAGTGGATGACATCCACAAAGTACCATAAATGGGGTCATTTTTGCTGTAGTATGGAAGGAAGTGTTATACCACCATTCAGCCAGAGGTACCCACTTGACCCATTGTGTTTGTTTATTAGATACAAAAGAACGAAGATATCCTTCCAAACATTTTTTCACTATCTCATTTTTCCCATCGGATTGAGGATGATTAGATCATCTATGAGCTAGTTGAGTACCCAAACAAGAAAATAATTCCGTCTAAAAATTTCCAGTAAAAATGGGATCTCTGTCACTTACAATAATCTTTGGGTTTCCATGTAGCTTTTGAATTTTTTCCATAAATGCAATAGCAAATATACTTTCTTTGAATGGATGAGATAATGCACAAAAATATGCATACTTGGTAAGTCTATCAACTACCACCATGATGACACTATTTCCTTCGGGCTTAGGTAAAACTGTGATAAAATCCAATGAAACCTCCTCCCAACATTGACTAGGAATGGTTAAAGGTTGTAGCAGACCTAGGGTCTTCATTGTCTCAACTTTATTTTTCTAGCAAACCAAACATTCAGCCACAAACTTTTGAATATTAGATTTAAGGCCATCCCAGAAAAATTAAGTTCTTCTCTTTTTGGTAAGTTTTTAAAAATTTATGAGTGTCCTATGGGAGAGATGTGCAATTCCAAAAGAATAATTTTTTTTAGTTGGGAATTATTACAAAGATATAAGCAATATTTTTACCATAAGGAATCATTTTTCCAACTAAATGTATCAAGTGTACTGGGATCTTGCTGCAACATTTGAATGAGTATCCACATTTCTTCGTCATTTTTCCATTCCTCACTTGCTTCAGTTGCTTCGGTTATCCAATATGGTTGGATAATAGAAATGGCACAAAGAAATTCTTCCACCTTCTCATCCTTTCTTGAGAGTGCATCTGCAACAACATTTAGGTTCCATTTTTTGTAGATAATTTAAAAGTCATAACCAAACATCTTTGTGACCCATTTTTGCTACTCTTCTGAAGATATTCTTTGTTTCATAAGTATTTAAGACTATCATGATCAATTTTTACCTTAAAGTGTCTTTCCATTAAGTAAGGTCGTCATTTCTTTAGTGCATGTAGTGTTGCCAGCATTTCCTTCTCATAAATAGCTTTCTTTAAATACTTTCCTTTGATTGGGCGACTTTAAAAATAAATGGGTCTTCCTTCTTGCATTAAAACAACACCAATTCCATTTTCTGAGGCATCACATTCCACAATAAAGGTTTTTGTGAAGTCTGGCATAGCTAATACTGGTTCTAGGAACATTGCCTCTTTAAGATGTTCGAAGGCCCTAGTTTCTTTAAGAGTACATGAAAATGCATATTTATTCAATAATGTTGTTAGAGGTGATTCTATTCTCCCATAAATCTTAACAAAATTGTGATAATAGCTTGTTAACCCGAGAAATCCTTGCAACTTCTTTGTGGTTGTGGGGACTTTCCATTCCTTAATGGATTTAATTTTGTTAGCGTCTACCTTAGCACCCTCCTCAAATACAATATGACCCAGATATTCCACCTCTTGTACTCCAAAGAAACATTTGGAGGTATTTTCATATAATTTTTTCTCCTCCAATAGTTTTAGCACCCTGTCAACATGTTGAACATGATCCTTGCAAGACCTGTTGGAGATTAGTATATCATAAAAAAATACTAACAAAATTTTTATAAAGAATGGTTTGAAAATGGAATTCATCAACCCTTGAAATGTAGAAGGTGCATTGGTAAGGCCAAAAGGCATGACAAAAAAATCATAATGGTCCTCATGAGTTTGAGTGCTATTTTTCATAATATCTTTTGTCTTCATTTTAATTTGATAATATCATGAAAGAAGATCGAACCTGGTAAAATAAATTTCTCCAAGTGATTCATGCAATAATTCATCAATCACAGGAATGGAAAATTTATCTTTAATAGTGAGCTTTTTGAGCTCCCTATAATCCGGACACATTTAATAGTTTTTGAGCTCCCTATAATCCGAAAACATGCACCATGATCCATCCTTCTTGTGCACCAATACTACTAGAGCAGAGAAATAACTTTGACTAGGTTGAATTATGCCATACTCTAACATTTCTACAATCATATGTTGAATGTCACTCTTTTCGACATAAGGATATCTGTAAGGCCTTACGTTTAGAGGAACACTTCCTGCAATCAAATGAATAGCATGATCATGATCATGAACAGGTGGGAGTCTTTTGGGAGTTTCAAACACCTTGGAATGATTGTCCAAGAATTTTTGGAGATGTTGAGAAATAGATGATTTTGATGTTGGAACTTCTAGTGAGCATAATTGTGCAATTACGCCTCATTTTTTTTTCTTCAGAAGCATTGTCGTGAAATTAGATCTTATTATCTTTCCCCTCTTCCCTGTAATACCCCGTAATTAAACTTCCTTTCCTTCCAAAAAAAATTTCAAGAAAATTTCTTGAAAATTAAAAGCTATCATCCCCAAAGATTGTAACCATTGTACTCCTAGTACGACATCAACACCTCCAATTGGAATCGAAAGCATTGGAATATTAAATACATATTATGCCATGGTTATCTTTATATTATGGCATTTTCTAGAGCAATTAATATTTCCTCAATTTGCAACCATCACTTGACACTTTGGTGTTGAGTATAGGAAGAAATTCAATTCCTTGGCTACTTTAAAATGAACCAAACTATTGGTACTAACTGAATCAATCAACACTATTACCTTTTTCTTCTTGATATATCCTTCTATCTTGAGAGTTTGAGGAGTGGTAATTCCGGCCACTGCATTACAGGATATGGACAAGCTCATTTTTCTTTCTCTAGGGTTGGTTCCTTGTGTATATCCTCTTCTTTTGAAGTTTCTTGTTCATTTTCTTCCTCCTCTTCATAATCTATGTAAAATAATTTCTTCTCAGCACACTTATGAACTTTAGTGTATTTGATACCACAACTGTAGCAAAGTCCTTTTTCTCTTTTTTCTTCCAATTGTTGTTGTGTCAACCTTATAGGTTATGGAAGTCGAGGAGTAGCAACACTTCCATCTTTATAGATGTGAGTGGTAGGCTTCCTGATAGCCATAATTTTACATTCAAATCTTATTTCCAACATGAATGCCTTCTCCAATGAATCAGGTTCCCAAGGATGAACCTCATGTTGGATGTTGTCCTTCAAAGTCCCTATTTAGATATCAATCATCTGTTCCTATGGAATATCAACTACCCTTATATTCAATTTTTGGAAGTCCCCAATGCGGTCCACCACTGAACCCTTTTGTTTGAGATTTATCAATTGGCTAGAGAAGGTCTTGCACTTTTTATCCTCATAATGTGCTATCATTTCCTCCGTAAAAATTCACCAAGTGAAAAAACATTTACGGGAGAAAAGCCATTGATACCATACAAATGTATTTTGTTATAAATATAAAGTTGAAATGCATACCTTTTGTGTGCTTTGCACATTATTGAGATCAAAATATTGGTCCATTTCTAGTATCCATGTTACAGGATCCTTGCCATCAAACTTCCTCATATCGATCTTTGGAATATGGTGGGTCTTCAATCCAACATTAGAGTTTATGAAATCATGATTAAAATTTATTTTTTTCTAATCATGATTTTCCTCTACTATCTTTTCGCCATTAGGAATCATTTCTTGTATCGACTTTGTTAAACCTTCCATGTATGCTTTTAGATCATTCTTCATGTCTTCCATGTTTTCTTGCATGCCATTCTTCAAACCATCCATCTTAGCTTCCACTCCTTTCTTCAAAACATCCATATTAGCTTCCAGGCCTTTCTTCAAAACTTCCATTTCATTTTTTGTTTCTCTTTGCGAGAGCGAAAGTTGTTGAACTTGCTCTTGTAATTTTGATATATCATGTTGCACTTCTTCCTCTTCATGAGATATATTAGAGACTTATGAGGGATTAATGGGTGTTGAATTCTTCTTAGGGGGGATTTCAGAACCCAATACAGATATATAAGCTTCAATATGCCCTTGGAATCAATTCGAACTAATTTTTCAAAAAAGACTTATGCAATTTGAAACAAATACACACCTTTTTCTTGATTTTGAGGAGCTTGACATTGAAATTGATGTATCTCTATAATTTTGGATAGTCCAGATTTTATATTTAGTCTGGTTGTAGACCTCTGAATTTTCATTCTAATGCCATAGTTCTGACCTGATTTGGATTATTCAAGGCAAAGTTATGCTCAAACTACGACAATGACCTAATTATGGATTGGTTTAGTACATAAAACTTGTACGGAATGCCACGTGTCATTGTTTCCTCTTTAATATTTGAAATTGATACAAAGGAAACTACATTCCGCGTACTTTCGACTACCTTTTATAGAATTCCAATCTGATCCTCAGAGAGAGGGTTATGACGATTTTCCCAAGGTCACCTCTTTGTGATGAAATTCAGGAGACTGCAAAAACCCTAACTTCCACGGATCATATCTTCGAAAATATTACACACCAAGATCTGAAATTTTTACATGAATTTCCTTGGAATTTCTTCGCAAATTGGTTTTTTTAAGCTTCTAAAATTTCGTAGAAATAAACTTATAGCGAAAATGTCACGATGACCTGTTTGAAGAAGCAAAACCCTAGAATCCAAATATTTGATACCAAATGTTATGAAACCAACTGCAAAAATAGAAGGAAAGAGAGATCAACGCCTTATAATTCATCCACTTCGAGGGGGAGACCTGCTCTACATTACATAAATGAAAACTTCTTGGATGATACAAATTTCAAAACCTCTTTTTTATATATAGGAGTCTATGGGGTCACAATATAATCTTAGCCTAACAATAATAATGTAAGGGAATAACAATAAGAATATGGGGGCTACAGGGTTACAAAAATAATAATAAGGGGGCTACATTAACAAAAATAAGGGACTACACTAGTAACATAGTGACCTAGCAAATATGGATTACCACAATGACTTTTGTTTACTGAAAAGACATGAAATTTGATAAATGAGAAAAAAAACCGTTAGAATTATTTCTTAAAAGCACAAGAGAAAAGAAGGTTCTAATATTATGTGATTTAATTAGTTTTTTGTTTCTCTATTTATGATTATATGTGAAGGTTTTTAGTGTTAATACGCTTCGATAAATGAAACAAAACTATTAAATATATTTTTCAAAACACATGAGAAAAGAAGGTTCTAATATTAAGTGATTTAATTACTTTTTGTTTCTCTAATTATGCTTATATGTGAAGGTGTTTAGTGTTAATACTCCATATCCATGTGAAAAGGTTATGAATTCTAACAAAGTATTTGAAATTTTAAATATAGTATTATGGAGCGATAAAATAATTTTTGTTAATATGATTTTGGAATAAGTCTCTAAATTATTTTATTCAATTATATTTTTTTTATTAAATATGATTTTTTATTTTTTATTATTTCAGTAAAAAATTTCATTCAAATAATCAAAATAATTTAATATTTAATAATATATTATAAAAAAAGAGTGTAAAAAGTACGTTAATATAGATGGATTGTAAGGGGATAAGTATATGTATTATAAATCATCAATAAATCATTCTAAGTAGTCACCACCAATAAGTTAATATAAGTGGTTTAGATTTAGGGATGTTATTAACCAATAGTCGTCCAAGTATGAGATAATTTTTCGTACTTTAAAAAAATTATGTTTTTAAGGTCCTTACTCTATTAAAAACATCTATTTGATTAAACAAATATTTAGTTGAGTGATCGTAGTTGTTCATTGGATGTTTTGATGTCTTTTTTTATCTAAATTGTGACCACCTTGATTTGGAAACCATCTATGATGATGTAATACCAATATTTTTGGTCATTTTATTTATGATGTAATACTAATATTTTTATGTCTTTTTTTTTTTAAGATGTAATATTAATATTTTTGGGAAAAAACATGGGAGCTGTGCGCTAGAGCCTATGGATTAGGTTATCGCAGCCACAGAGTGGAGCAAGCATATGCTTCCATGAGTTTGCAGGGGGTGGGGAGCCTCCTCCCACCCCTCCAATCTCCACAAAACAAGCCTTCATAAGGCTAATTTCATAGAAAGGGAAGAAACAGTCAAACCCATCAGTCCCGAAATTGATCAAAAAGTTGGAATAAATCCCTGAGATTACCTTGCCAGAAGAACAACCAATAAAAATTGCCATAGCTCTGGTTGACAGAGGATTGGTAGGATAGTTTATGGGGCACTGGCCCTCAACAAAAATAACAGATGACGGGATCCAGCGCAATTGGATACCTTAGCTTAAAACAATGTGATCTGTTATGCCGTTGCAAGTGGATTTTTCATTTTCGAGTTCACCACCAAAGAAGATCGAGATCTGGTCTTCAGGAGCGACTTGTATTTCATGGGAAACCAGGGTTTGTATCTTAACAAGTGGACACCCAACTTTTATACTTCAGTCGATGTCCCCAAAGATGTCCCAGTTTGGGTCTATATTCCCAATCTCTCGATCCATTACTAGAGCTACCACTCTCTACAGAAGATCAGAAATGGACTAGGTCATTTCATTGAAAAGGTAGATAACAAAGGCCAATACACCCACGCAAGAATCTGTGTTGAAGTTGATCTGGAAGCTGGCCTTTCAGAAGTAGTAAAACTCACCATTGGTGAATGGCATCACTATAAAAAATTGGACTACGAGCAATTACCTTTCAAATGCAGAACTTGCCACAAACATGGACAATTCCAACAAAACTGACCAAAAGCCCAAGCAGTGGAAAAAGTGGATGGATAAGGATGGAAAGAGATAAAAAAGGGCGAGGCAGTCCCAAAACAAAACGAGAAGAAAAGCTCAGGGCCAGTGGAGAAGCCCCAACCCAATCCAAAAGCCAAATAAGTGCCAAAAGAAGGTTCATATTTTGGGGAAACGACTGATGCCAATGAGATCTAAGAGGTTCTAGAGGACCCATCAAAGAAAGTGAAATAAACCAAGGCAATGACATACTTACCTCCTTCAGAGTATGATCAAAGGGAAAAAGAAGAAAACGATTAGCACATTAGCCTTGGTTCTGACACAGGGGGAGAATCAGAAGATGGAGAATCTGAATTAAGCAACTCTCAAGTCACTCCTATCAATACGACCAGGGGTTGAAAGTCTAAGAAGAAATAGAGAGAGGAGAAAAAATATCTGGATGTGCTCCAAGGCTCCCAGAAGACCCTCAAAGGAATGATGAATACCAGATCCAAACGTAAGCATGGCCAGGCTCCAAAGGGATCCAAAACTCCCCAAGCCAGTAAATAATGAAATACGTCTCCTAGAATTGCAGAGGGCTAGGCAACAATCTGAAAGAAGAAGCCCTAAAAGACATTGTGAGATTGTACTCGCCTAAAATCCTTCTCATCTAGGAGACAAAGTTGGAGGACCATTTCCTCCTCTAAGCAAGCAAAGCATTCTGGAGAAAAGGTCAAGGGAGAGCTGTCAGTGCTAGAGGTGCTTCTGGAGGGATAGCTTCCTTCTGGGACAACTCCAAATATGACCTAATAAATGAAGAAAGCAACGTCCAATGTCTCTTCACTAAGCTTCTCCATGAAGACTCTGGCCATCAAGTAAGTATGTTCAACTTATATGCTCCGGCCTTACCAGCTGAGAAAAGAATATGTTGGGACTCGCTACAATCCTATCTTAATTTGCACAATCCAGAAAATGTTATTATTGCAGGTGATATGAATGTGACTCTCACTGTTGAAGAGAAAAATGGGGGCTCACCTGTTAGGGATCTAGCTAGAGAATGGGTTGAATATCTCATGTTAGACTGGGACTCAGAGGTTATCAAGCCCTCCATTGGAAAATTTACCTGGACCAACAGAAGGATAGGTCCCAGTTACATTGATGCCCGCTTGGACAAATTTCTTGTCCAATCCTCCTTCTTAACCTTTGGACTAATGGACACCTCTAAAATTCTGCCCAAATACACCTCTGATCATAAACCCATTCTTCTTGAGCTTTCCCTTGATAAAAGCCTTGGCCCCATCCCTTTTAGATTCATCCCCTTGTGGATTCACCAAGAAGGTTTCCAGGAGGTGGTCTCTGCAGCCTAGAACCAGCAAATCCATGGCTCCCCCTTCTTTTTCTGGGAAGAAAAGATGAGGGGTCTTAAAAAATAGCTTAAAGATTGAGATAAACTATTGAAATCTCCTTCCTCCAAAAGAAAGGAGGCGCATGATAGTTTAGAATTCCATCAATTGATTATGGAGGACTCCGAAGTAACTCAAGACGACCTTCATAAAGAAGTAGAGCTACAAAAATATTTCCATAGAGCAAGCAGGGAGGAAGAAGAGTTCTGGAGACAGAAGTCCAGAAATCTATGGTTGCAAGCTGGAGACAAAAATACAAGCTACTTCCATAAACAAGCAGAGGGTCGCAAGCACTTCAAAATAGTAAATGAAATTTACTATAAAAAAACCTTGGTTAAAGACTTTGAACGCATAAAGAGAGTAGCCCATTCTTTCTTCAAAGATCTTTTCTCAGCCCCGGAAGATCCCCCTATTTATACTCACTCCTATCTGATAGATCTAATCCCTAAACGTGTTCAAGACGTAGATAATATTATGTTGACTTCTACGATAAGTATGACTAAGCTTAAAAAAGCTTTCGATTGCATGGAACCTGATAAGGCACCTGGCCCTGATGGGTTTAGTGCAAGGTTCTTCTTGACTTGCTAGTCTATAATTAAAAAGGATCTTCTGAGAATGGTCAGCAAATCTTAGAATTTCTCCAAGCTTGGAGGCAATACCAATTCAGCCTCCCTTGACCTGATCCCAAAAGATAAAGGAGCCACCAACTTCAGCAGATTCTGGCCCATTTCCTTGTGTAATACAGGCTATAAGATAGTCACTAAAATCATAGCCAATCGTCTTAAGAAAATTCTTCCAGTTATCATTCCTAAAAACAAAGGAGGTTTCATCAAGGGGAGGAATATTCTTGACAATATTGTGCTGGTGCAAAAATCAATTCATTCAAGTTTTCAATAGAAAGAAAAAGGTATGGTTATTAAGCTAGATTTGGAAAATTCTTTTGACAAGGTGAGACATGATTTCTTGTTTATTGTGATGGAGAAGCTCAGATTTTCAAAAGCATTCATAAGTTGGGTGAAAGCCTGTATAGCCTCTCCCTGGATAGCTCCACTGGTTAATGGTTGATCAACGAAGTTTTTCCAAGCCTCGAGGGGGCTAAGACAAGGTTTTCCAATGTCCCCACTTCTTTATGCCATACAAGCTTCGGTGCTCAGCTTCCAACTAGACTACTTCCAACAGATCCAAAATATTTCAGGCCTCAGGATGGTTCATAATGTTAAAGACATCAACCATGCCCAATTTTCCGATGACACCTTGCTGCTTGGAGGAGAAAGCATAAATTCATCAAGGTCCTTCAAGAAGGAGTTGGACATTTATAAGGAGGTCTCGGGCAGCAAGATCAACTATCTGAAAATCACGATTTATGGCTGGAATTCTTCGACAAGGGAAATGACAAACATTGCAAGGCTATTAGAAATGGAAGGATCCCTGATCTGGGAGTCTTTCAAATATCTTGGGATCCCTATCTTCAAATCAAATCCTAAAGTTGCTCACTGGATGCCTCTGCTAGAAATAATAAAACTTAGAATACAAGCTTGGGGAGCATCGTGGCTGAACACTGCGGGAAAGATGATCCTATTGAAATCTGTCCTCATAAGCCTCCCCTTATATTAGAACTCATTTCTTCTTGCCCCTAAAACCATCATTAGTAAAGTGGATGGTCTGTTGAGAAGATTTCTATGGGAGGGTAGGAAAGACAATGAAAGAGGGCTCCCTTTAGTAAGCTAGGAAAAACTAAAGAAGCCATTCTCGGAAGGAGGACTCCAAATTTGTGATCTTGCATCTCAAAACCTTGCTCTGGGCTCCAAGCTCCTTTGGAATCTTATTTTTGGGAATTCTAGTTGGAGCAAGAGAGTTCTGTGGAAAAAATATTTTCATGGGAAATGCACAAGATGTTTGGACCAGCCTTCAAGAACTCTTATAAGATCACCTATCTTCAAGCTATGTCTCATAGCAATGGAGCACTTCAATCCGAAGCTTTACTAGATTCTAGGTAATGGGAAAAAAAATTAGAATCTGGGAAGATTCGATCCTTGGGTATCTGCCCTTCAATTAGAAGGAAGATTTGGCAAATATAAAAATTTGGCTTCGGTCCAGCAACCTAATAACCCTTTGGGACATTTCCAAATGGACTTATGTTGCAGGGAATCTTTGGGATGGTTGGAATCTGGGGGTTGTCCCTCAATTGCTGGATGAAGAAGCCACCTTATTTTTAGATTTTCTTCAATGGAGAGCTGCCTTAAAGGTCTTTTCTAAGGAAAAAGAGGGTGGGGCTCAACCTCTGGCTCGTACTTAGCAGTTGAAGGATACAAAAGCATCATGGCTATTCTAAAAACTTCCCCTGATCCATTACAATGGGAATTTATTTGGTCCTTTCCTTCTCTCCCCAAAATCGATTTCTTTTGCTGGAATTTGGCTCATAAAAGCATCCTCACTAGAGACAATCTTAGAAGGCATGGAATGGAAGGACCCTCCAGGTGTCCTCTATGTGTTTCAAATGAAGAAACTGTAGACCATCTGTTGCTAAATTTCCCATTTTCTTGAGAATTTTGGAGGGATTTCCTGATGATAGGTCCTGATAGAATCAATCTCCCTAAATATATTCCAGAACTGATAAAAAATTGGGCCAATCTATCTCCATTTTGCCTCACCAAAAAAGACCTCCTCAAGACTGGATGGATGTGGATTCCCAAATTCACTTGCTGGAAACTGTGGCTTGAGATAAATAATAGAATTTTCAGGGAGGAGAGTTGCAATCTGATCAGAATAGTTTCTAAAATTTAAGCTCTTTTGGGAGAGGCCTTAGACATCAAACCCACCATAAGAAATGTTATGACATTGGACATCGAGGAAGATCAATGGCTAAAATAGCTAGTACCAAATCATAAGGATAGATCCATCCCTCCAGCAAAAGCTTTTACTGATTGGGAAATTCGATTGGAAGAGTAGGGATTTATTAAATGGAGACCGTCTCTAGAAGATCACTGCCTATTCTTTGACGGGACCTCAAAAATAAACCTAGGAGCGGCTGGTGGTGGAAGAGTGATCTTGAGTCCTGGAGGCTCTATCGAGTTGTGCTTCGCCTGGGGTCTGGGCCATGAAACTAACAATAGAGTGGAGGTGCTCACTCTCTGGCAGGGTCTTAATTTAGCTCTTGAAAGGAACTTCCTCTCCATCTCAGTCTTTGGAGATTCCAGGTTAATCATTCAAGCTATGAACTTGCAGAAGAACCCCTCTCAGGTGCATCTAACTACCATTCTAAAAAAAATTAGGCTAGTGCTATCGAAATTCCACAAAAAATAATTTCTTTCATATCCTTAGGAAATTAAAATCAATGGCCGATCTGGAAGCCAATCTAGGCACTCTCCAGAGTAGGAGATCTTTTTCATTTAATGGTCTCGACTCGATTTGCAACATTCCCTAATCTTGGAGGAGATTGGACCTATGTCTCTGCGATCACATATGTGTTTCAAGACTCTCTCGATTGGCCAGATCTACAAGATTGGTCCATTATGGACTGGAAAATGAGTGGGGAATAAGATTTTTCTTCTGAAATGAATGTAGGGTGAAATACTTCAGGCCTCTACCTTTTCTTTCAACGGGATCCGAAAGCAGCAAAACTCTTCAAAACATTGCGTAGTCTCTGGGAGGATAACTCTAACTTCAAGGAAGCAAGAATCGATCTCAAGGAGGACTCCACTATGCTATTTAATGAAGTGGAAATCAATTTAGGTAGTGATGGGATTCCTCTTTGCAATCTGGGAAAAAAATTTAGGGCTCTACAGGCAGACAAAAAGAAGATCCAAGAGGCAGTTTCCAGATTGAATTTAGAACAAGCATATCTCCCAGTTTTGGCCAAATACTACACTCATATTGAAAAATAATTAGGGTACTCGTTTGAAGCTAACTGTAACCTCCTCGACCTCTGTCAGAAGAAAAGCAATAGATGTAACAGTGAAAAGAATAACTCCCATGTAAAAGCCCTCGGCAACTGTTTTGTCGAGCCATAAATAAAACATAGCCGTTATTGTCAAAAAAAAAATATTAATATTTTTGGGTCATTTTTTTTTATGATGTAATACTAATATTTTTGGGTCATTTTTTTTGCATATTTACTTAGGTATTTTAAATTTTCATGTATTTTTAAGGCAATTATGTTTAATGGTAAGAGGTTAGATTTAATGTGCAAATATGGTTGGGTTTTTTTTTTCATCACTCCTACAATCAATCAATGATAATGATAGTTGTACACATATTATGATACATATACATAATACCTATCACTGAATGACTCTGATACCTCTATTTTTCCTACCACACTAAATTTTTAGTCTTCGAAAAAATTAATTTTTCATCCTCCCCTCCCCCAAATGACAACTGATGAAATCTTTCATTTCCACGACCTATTTATCTTCAAAGATATATCCAGCCTCTATATTTACATCTTACTTCGTTGAAAAAAGGAATGAATCATTCCTTGTTCTTTTCAAAGATACATCAATAATAATATAGTGCTTTTGTTCTCCAAAATGGGAAGGTTCCAAAACAAAAAATAAAATGGGAAGGGAAACAAGAGGAAAAAGAATTAGATGAATATATGACTGAAGGTGGGGTGAAGAACTAATTAAAAATGTAGTATTTGTCTCTGAAAAAGGAAATTTCACATTGCCAAGGATAGTACCATTAACAAAATAGTCCTGTTTGCACCATGACTGCCTTAGAAAATACAAGAACCATGACTTGGATCAATAGTGTTTATAGTAGTGACTCCGTTGAAGTCATAAGACCAAGAGGCCATGTTCATCTTATGGTAATAGTTGTCAAAGGCTACCTGGACTGCAACAAGTCTGATTCACCTGAATAACAAAGCAATCAGCCTTCCTAGGACTGTAGGCCCAATCTAGTGTCAGCTGGAGGAGTTTAGTATCATCCTCGGATAGGGCTACACAAATGGTATAGGTCGAAGTCTAATTGGCGAGAGTTGATCTCGTGCCATTGACATGGAGGACATACATGGGCATGAAATTGGCACTAAAGAGCCCCCGGTTTTTATCTAAAGTCCCACCAGGCATGAGGTCCCAATTGAAGAGCTCATAGATGTAGGTGTTGACAACCACGTCAGGGAGCTTAGGTGTTCCAATGTCATTGATCACGTGGTGGACAAGATTTTTGTTGTAAGTCTCACTGTTGTCTATTATGGCGTTGCCAATGGAGGGCCACCCAATCTCTGTCATGACCACATCGATGTTTGGGAATTTCAGCAAGGTCATGGGGTAGTCACATTGAACATGACATCCAAGACATTGGTATAGTGGAGTAACGTGTTGGGGCCAACGACATCCCTGTTGGGCAGGAGAAGTTAAAACAAAGTGTAGTTTAGTGACATGATAATGTTTCCCTGCATGTAGATAAAGTAGGGGTAGACTTTGAGCATCAGGTAGGACTTTGTGTTGCGTAGGAAGGACAACAGGGAATCATCATGTTGTTCCAAGAGGAGTTGAAGGCTTGTGAAGGTGGGAATGAATCTAGGATGAGGTCGACTACATGGGGAGTCAAAAAAATTCACCTTCCCATCAAGATTGGTTGCCACCAAGGCCAAATGCAAGAATCTCATGGTGGGGACTAGGACGAGGGCGAAATTGGGGATTTTTGTGAGAACTTCACCACCCACGACAATGGTAGTGATGTTGGTGTTGGGAAAGTATGCTGCCATGTCCTTTTTCACTCCATATAAGTTTTATTTATTTATTTTATGCTATTTTTTCATATGCTAGAGTCTTACACTGCTTCCTTTGCAACATGTGGTGCAATTGCTAGTTAGAAATAATCTATATTATGCATTACGTATGAGGTTGACTATGTATTATTTGGTCAATGGATCACATATTTTTCAATAAATCAAACTGTAATTTTAAGAAAATATTTTTATATTTTTTACTAATTATTTTATTTGGATTTATATGTTATATAATTGAATGTTTATTTGTAGATCTTATTGGAAAGCATCTTTCTTGGCACACCCTCTACAATAGTATGAACTACGGGGTCACAATAGGAGATATTGGATGATTTTTCTCGTCTATAATTCCATTTATTTCAGATAATTTATATTTTTGTTTCGAATTTTATATCATTTTGTATGTGTGTCGAGTTGAATTCTAATTTTCCTTTTCCATCATTTCATTTCATTTCACATTACCTACGCAAATTGTACACAGGAATAGTAGTACTACCCTCTCCTTTGTGTGTTTCAAGGAACAAAGGCTATTCATTGTAGATGCCATGAAGATGTCAGAAACACATCAGAATCCCGAATCCTTTGCAAAAAATGTCATATTTTACGGAGGCTGGTAGTCTACAAAGAAAATTGCAATATTATATTTTAGCCAATTCTATATATCTCTTCTGCTATTTTTGGCATTATCATGGCAGAAGAAAGACATGTGGATAGTGTAAAATTAAAAGTAATGTTATTTTATCATTAAAATATAAAAAGTAGATGTTAAAAGTGAGATCATGGCACGATAAAATATCTAGAGTGTGTATATATATATATTTTTTTTGTGAACTTCATTGCACTTCTCCATTCATTATCTTTAAAGTAGGTTTACAAAATATGGGTTACTGATGACCTCAACCCTCCCAAAGGAAACCAAGTTTGTTGGCCACCGGTTTGCATTATATGCCATCAAAAATTTAAATTTTTTGAGGATATTTAACCAAGTTTTTGATCCTATGCAGTCTAATATCATACTACAAAAACATAAACAACTATAAATGTAAAAGCTAGCTGACATCATTATAAAACAATTAACAAGAAAACCATAAAAAATGCTAACATCTAGTCTTTAAAAGAATCCACTGGTGTCAGATCCTTCGTACTTGATCTTGGAACTTATTGTTGCTGCATGCTTTGCAACATCTTCTCCATTTGTCCTAGCATGAAATTTTGGTGGAAAAATTGAACCTCCACTCACTAAATTTACTTTTGGATCACTAGCAAACTAGGTTCTTCCTCCCTGTTTTGATTTTGTCCATGCTAGGATGGCTCTTCTCTCTGCTGGTAATTTTTAGATATGGCTTTCGCCAATAAATTCTTCATGATTCAGTAAGTTTGTATGAATTTTTGAAACAAAGTAGTCCTATCTCAAGTGTTTCCTGGGTCCACGACCAGTGGATCCCATTCCTCTTCTTGCATATGCTCCCTTGTGGCTCTTCCTCTCACTTCTGTCTCCCACCTGGATATTTTGGCTTTCGCTGGTGTAGGAGAGATTTCACTATAAGCATGCAATAAATTCTGCATTGTCTCCGCCCCTAACCTCCTTTCTCTTTTCTAGGGGGCCTGGCTCCTGGAAAAAAATTTCCTGCCTTTTTCCTCTATCACCTTCCTTGTGCCTCGACCAACGCCTCTTCTGTGTTGCCTATTCTTTCATCTTTTTCCTACCCTTTAACCTTGTAACCCATGGCAACCTTGAACACCCACAATACCAACCTCTTGAATGGAACAATAGTCACAGGCTTGTGGCTATTACTTGGGCCCGCAGAAGAAGAAAATCACATTAATAAATTAATGGCAGTCTTCTTTCCTTGTTTCATTCTCTAATTACCCAAATAAAATGGTGTCTATATGTTTACATGTATTGCAGGTAGAGTGGGTTCCCAGGTTACAAGAAAGGTCATTTCCCCCCCAAGCCTATTATCCATCATTAATCTGCCCTCACCCCCTTGACTGGCCTCTCTGCACTAGTCCTAGGGACTTAGCTGGCTTGTAAATTTGGAAACATTGCTTACCCCTATGCGAATAGAGATAGGGTTCAAAAAATTGGCTTTTTCCATCTCTTTAAGAGTCCAAAAGTTGCTACTCATCTCCCTGGTGCCCTCCCAACCTTTCCCATTGAAAACGCCTCTCTCCAAATTCTCCCTAGTCTCACCTAGCCAGCTTCTAAGCTCGCTATGAAGTTCTCCTATCCCACCTTCCCCCAGCAACAAAGATGCAAACACTCACACCCCCAAACCATCCCATTCCTCCTCACTAGACTACACTACCTGAGGACCCCTCAAGACCAAGGAGACATCAAGCTTGAGCACAGGAGAAGGCTTCGAGGAGCACCCAAAATTTTTGCTCGCAGCAATTGAGATATTCAGAGGTCCATGCAACAAATTCCCGAGCACAATCAGAACTAAACCTGTCCCACTATCCCCAACTATCAAGAAACACCAAGAATTCATTTTCTACTTTCTATTTTCATGCACAGGTAGGGTCTGGGCTACACACTGGTGTCTACGCTTCTTTGGAGCCTTGTGGCACAGATGAACCCTCGATTTATACCTCCTCTACATGTTCGTGTTCAGTTGCTTCCATTTTTGACAATCTATCAGTTGCATGCTTCGTATGAATGCCCTTACATAACATCTCCCAGACGTCTCCACTCTTGTAAGCCAGCTGGCCCACCTATCACCTCCTCTCTCATTCATTACCTTTCTCATATGACAACGTCAGCCTTCACGCCCTTATCTATGACCTCCTTCTGGACCCTTTATCCACGTGTGGTTCGACCATACCATTTGTCTTGTTGACACCCCAATCAAGGGTAGTGTATCTCATTCCCCTTGTGTCTTTCTCCAGAATTTGCATCAGTTTTGTTAGACCATTCTCCTGCTCGACTCTTTCACCTGTAAGGTATAACTCCTTACCCTGATTATTTCATCCCTAGTTGGCTAAGAAGTGTGCCATTGCATTACCTAAGCATCTCACATGCCTAAGGATAATATAGTGCATTCCTGAGATTAATGCACCTATCTCCTATGTCAGTATAGCCGTTCTCCAACTTTTTCTTGTCTTCTCCCATTTGGATACATGGTGAATTTTTTTTATTGTCTCTATCACCAAGGTCGAGTATCCTTCCATCACTAATTTTTGGAATCTTTATCATTGCACTAGGATTAGTCCTTGCTTCACTACATTGAATTCCGCCTTGTTATTGCTTGCAATGCCACAATCAGTTGTGAAAAATTTGCCTACCTTTCCCATGTGGTCTCTAAATATGCTGTCATACCCTTCCGCACCTGGGTTTCCTTATGACGTGCCATCAAAATTTAATTTTACGAATATAATAGGCGAAATCCTAAATTGGGCGTCCTCTAGGGTCCTTTGAACTTGGGGCTTCCACGAGCTTGGTTCTAGCATCTAAGGTGAAAGGTTCAACATGAAGAGTATCCTTGCTTCTCGCCCCAATGCTTTCAAATCATCCTAATGCCATTTATCTACTAGGATAGTTTCCCAAATATTTTGTATAATGATCTCCCAAACTTCCTTCTCTACCTTATTTTCCTCTTTGAATATTCTCCCGTTTTTTTCCTTCCATACTACCCAGAGTAGGAACCCCAGGGATATGCCCATGCTCTGTTTAGAATCAGCTTCTTGCGTGCTTTCCTCCTTCACTTTTCCAAAGTGGTTGGAACACTTTTACGATCATGATCTAATTACCCAAAGAGGTCTTCATGGTTTTTCTATAGCTGTTGGGCGTAGGGGCACAAATTGAGAAAATGTTCTAGTGTTTCCTAATTTGCGCAAAACATGGGGCATATTAAAGGTCCTTGCACCCCCCGTTTTTGAATTTGGTCCCAAGTGAGGGCGCGACCATGGTAGATGAGCCAAAGGGAGAAGGCCACTTTAGGCCAGAGGTTTTGAGACCATATCTTGGCCCAAATAGTGGGGAGGTTTTTCCTTTGGTGTTCTGCTTTAATGTGGTATCCTTCCTAGATAGTAGACATCCCCTTGTTTTCGTATTCCCATATGAGGATGCTTTTTCCCTCTGTAATGGCTATTTTCTATGATTGCATCTCCTTCTCAAATTCTTTCCTTCGTGGGTAATTTGGTGCATTCTACCAATGTTCTTTTGATTTCCATGTACGTCAGTTATTCCCATGTTCTTGTTGTTAGTATTTGCTAACCTTCCTATTATCTAGTTTGTTTGTGAACATGAAAATTTTAGCTAGGTCTCGTCTATTTAAGAGCTTCTCTCGTTGTTCCCATTCCTCTTCCTAGAACAATTCCTCATCCCCTCCTCGAATTTCCTACAAACTGTGTATATGAAATAAATCCTTGTTTTCTACTTTGATATTTCAAATTGAATATCCTCTTGGTGTTTCTTGAATTCTGAGTCTCTCTACCATGGCTTGTGGCATCCTGTATTTCCTTTCCCAGATTTTTTTCCATAGGTCCTCTTCCCCTTGAATCCATCTCCACCATAACTTTGTCCCCATCACCTGGTTGAGGGTGTGCGGGTCTCGAAGTCCTAGCCCGCCTTCCATCCAAGGTTTGGATAGGTAATTCGATGACAATCGAACCTATTTTTTTATTTTTGTGCCCCTTGCCATAGGAATCTTTTAAAGATATTATCCATTTCATTTCAGTCCATTTTAGGTTCTGCAAGACCTGAGAGCTCGTATATGGGAATTCATTGAAGCATTGATTTGAGGAGTACAACCTGACTAGCTATGTTTAGGGCCTTGAAGGTCCAATTTTGAAGGCGCCCATGAATCTGAACTAGAAGGAGCTTCCAATTTGAGGCTCTAAGGGAGTTGAGGCTAAAGGGGGTGCCCAGATATTTGGCTTGCATGATCCAGTTTTGGGGCTCTCCAGTTATTTGCCCGGGGTTCATTAGAATGATCCAGTTTTGGAATTAGAGCTAGAAAAGTAGAATTGAGGGTAGGATGTACATTTATAGTTTTCCTTGATTCTTCTACAACCTTCATAATGTTTTGTCAAATGATTGACCACGCTGCTTGGCAAAATTTTATTGCGAAACCATCTTAACCTAGTGCCTTATTTTTAGCTAGCCCTTTAGCTACTTCCTCTAGCTCTTCCATGGTGACAACCTGCATTAGAGAAAGGTTTTGGTCCCTGTTTACCAGTTGGGGTTTATGTTGAGTGATCCTATCAATTTCTGCTGACTGGTCTGGGATTGGTTCTGACAGGATATCTTGGAAGTGGTTTACCATGATGTTTTCCATGTCTACATGCTCAAGCACCATTTTTATGTCTGGGTCCTTCAAGGAGAATATTATATTTTGTTGTCTTTGTTGAATCATAACCTTGTGGAAAAATCTGGTGTTCCTTTCTCCTTCCCTAAGCCATTGAACTCGTGAATTCTGCCTCCATAATATCTCGTGTTGCTTTCTAGGGTTTGTTCTTGTTCTTCCTTGTCTAGTGGTTTTGTTTAGGTTTTCCTTTTCAGTGTCGTTTCTCATTTTTGTTGGTCTTTTTCAATTTCCTGTTGCATTTCCACTTCCATATCCTTAGGCCTTTCCTAATCTAGCTCCTAATATCCCTCATTTGTCTTCTTCTCATCTTTTTACTCTTCCCCTTCCTCCAATAACACTTCATAAGTGTTCTTCTTTGTATTTTTTTTAGGGTGGTTAAGTTTTAGGGTCGATGGACCTTTTTTGTTCTCCTTCTTTCCTTTGACCTCTACGAACCCATCATTCTCTCCTACTGCATTCACTGGTCTCTTCCCTTCCTCTCATTCCCCTATATCTTGATTGTTCAGAGGGAAGGATTTGTACAAATGGTCATATGCATTGCACCGTCAGCATATGAATGGAATATGTTCATAATCTAGGGGTTGTTGCTAGACCTCATCATGGTATTACAGTTCCACGGTGTCCAAGAAGGGATCCTCTATATTCACATACACATAGATGGGGGCATACAAAGTATATCTACCTTTGTGGGCGGATTTTGCTATCTTCACAAACTTTCCGATGGAATTTCCAATCCCTTCTAGTATTTCCTGATCCTATAAGTCGGCCATTAGGGAAAAAGGCCACACCCATACCAGTGCCGCCAGGAAGTACTCCTTATCTAGATTATAACATTCCTCCCAGTACCTCATTAATAGTCTGGCATTATGGAAGAAATATGACCTATTTTCCAATACTCTCTCTTTATCTTATAGGTTCGACAATATAATTGTAAAGAATCCTCTAGCACTAAGCTTAAGTTCAATGTGGCCTTTTGGGTACCATTTCAGTTGGATCCATTAGATCAAGTCCTTTTTCCATTGGCCATGTTACTATAAACTTACAGATTATTGTGTGATCCTTCATATAGTTGCGTTATTGTTCTAGTTTGTCTGTTGGAATCAGAAATCTGGGCTTCTTGGTCACCTGCGAAAGAAATTGGCCTCGCATTTTGGCTTGCCAACTTGCGCCAAGGACTAGACCTGGGTATTCATCATTTTTCTGGGAGCTTGGTTTTTTTCTTTTTCTCTCGCTCGCTTCTCCTGCTATAACGTTGTTGTATGAGGGGATCACACCTCCTCCCAATTGTTGTTGCCATTACCTCTGTCAGTTTCCTAATGTGTGTGTCCTACAACTTCTGACCTGTGAGCATCCTGAACATCCTTGAAACCTTACCCAAAGCTTGTAACCCTAGCCACCTGCATCCTCTCTTTGGATAGTGTATAATTAAAAATAACGTTAATTTATCATTAAAATATAAAAGACATAATATATGTTAAAGTTTTAGAATATAAATAGCTTTATAAACATTTTTATATCTTAAAATTTTAGGATATAAATAAGTTTATAAATGTGTATAGAAAAATATATATATATATATATATATATATATATATATATATATTACTTTCTATTTGTGTTAATTATATATATACATTATTCTATATTTTTATATTTTATTAATTTATATTTGTCTTCCTTAAAAATATTATACTAATAAAAATATAATCGTGGACAAGAATAAATGTGCACAAATTCATATTTGGCAACAAAGTTGCTCATATCTGTAAATTTAACAATGACTAAAGCCAAATTAAATAGGATTATAAACCTTCACACTAACTTAAATTCAATAATTTTACTTTAATGTAGCTATATTTAAATTACTCTGCAGGGACTACCTACTATGCAGCACTTGTTTAGTATGTAAATAGTTGTATTTTATTTTATATCATGAGTTACATGTAATATAATTATATATATATATATATATATATATTTTAAATATAATCTAAGTAACTAAAGTAATATAATTATATATTAAAATTAATAAATTATCCTATGTAATTAAAAATATGTATATTTTATAATTATTTGCAAAAATAAATTTAGTTAAAAAATTAAAGAATGTAATTTTATATTTATTGACAATTTATACAAGGTTGGCTCTCTATTAATCTCAAAATTTTTTGTTTTTATTTTATTTTTGAAATTTTTTATTGCCTTGGAGAACTGAGAGTTACATCAAAAACCTTGATTGACTCACTAGTTTCACACAAGGGAGACAAGGCCATGACAAGAAAAACACTCTCAAAATCTAGGATAAAGATAGTTGTAGAGAAAAAGAGCGATAATGTAACACCCCATTTTATTTTTAATGATTTTCTAAAAGACCGTTATAAATACATTTGAATTTTTTAGTGAAAACATATTAACGAATGATAATGTAACACCCCGTTTTATTTTTAATGATTGTCTAAAAGACTGCTATAAATATATTTGAATTTTTTAGCGAAAACATATTAACGAATATGGTTATTCGTTATTAGGAAGAACTTGAATTCTATTTCAAGAATAAAAATTACATCAAGTAAATTGATTAACTATTTGGTAAAAAAATTCCAAGATTCCAGAGCAAAACAAAGAGGCAATTTGTGTCGCGGTTACCTTCACCAAGAGGATATAAAGGAAATCCAGAGAAGTGGAAGGGGTTCTATTCAAGAAGGGAAAAGAGGGTTTTACAACAGAATGTTGTAAGGAATGGAGTTGTCCAGAGATGGTTATATACCAATGGAGCTCTATAACCCAAAGGGAGTGTAGACTGGACTGAGGCCCTGAGGTCTAACTTCTGGTATATAACTGCTACCTAGACTCTCGTGCGGAGCACAGGGGGAGCAGAGGACGTGATCGTCTCTCTCAAGATAAGTATATAACTTTACTGGTTGAGTTACAAGAGGTGACAGTTAAATGTTATTTAAATTTAGAATACTAGGAATTGTATAAAATATCTCTGTGAGTTATAAATAAGGTTGTTATGTATTCATTTTCTAGAAGATGAAGTAATTATGTTATTAATAAAATAGTAAGGAAATTCTGTGACAGGGTAAACATGAAATACAATAAAGTTAATTCTTGCTGACTAAATACTGTAAGATTAGAACAACTCTAAAAATATTGTAAAGATAGGAAAGGTAGAAAGTATAAATAGTGGAAAAATCGACATATAAACACTTCTAAGGCAAGCAAGTAAAAAAAAAAATTTACTGTCAAATATCCATCTATTACTGATCACATATTTAAAAAAAAAAATATCGTAAATTACACTGGATTGAATAAAAATCAAATACTAGATAAAAAATTCATGCAGACTATAGTTTGGCAAAGTACGATACATCATTCATTAATTCTGAATATAGAGTAAAATAGGCTCAAATA
The DNA here is from genome assembly GCA_034641835.2 of Pinus albicaulis. Taxonomy (NCBI): domain Eukaryota; kingdom Viridiplantae; phylum Streptophyta; class Pinopsida; order Pinales; family Pinaceae; genus Pinus; species Pinus albicaulis. The sequence continues at coordinate 1,307,529,163 of CM076578.1, read as the reverse complement.
TTTAGAAACCTAGCACTGTGGTGAACAGGGCAAGGTTCAGAGTCCTCTAGCCATTGAATCCACAAGTATATAGAAAACCATATTACACCAAGAAGGGTATAATCGTATTACCTTGAATAATGATTAAGTTCAAAGAAAAGAATTAACTCAAAAGCTCAAATTTCAACCTCTAGAATCTAAGGCTAAAGTAAGTTTATACATTAAAGAAAAACACAGAAGATATTAACAAGTTGCAAACTATTCCCATAAGTGATAGAGCCAAGCAAGGGGATGGCTAAATTAAACTTCATACAGGCATCACCAGAGCACGAATGCTTAATTGTTGGAATTTTGAGGAATTCCAGCACAATGAAAGGAGAGAATAAACTCCCCTCTTACAACACAGAGAAATTAAAACTTCTTTTGACAGTGGAGAGAGTTTTCAAACTATAAAACAAACCTTCTATTTCTTTTAAGAACTGTTACAAACCTTCCTCAATACAGAGGGATAACATAAAATGGTGACTGCTGCAGACGCAGTGCACAAAATAACTCTCTGTCACTTAAAAACCAACACTACTGTGTATTTTCACTCCGCGCTGCTGTGCGAGACAATAAAACAATGCAATACAACAATACACAGGCTCTCGGGCCTATTATTTTATATATGCCATGCATATATTAACATTACATGAAAAACTATATAAAATCTTAAAACAACGAAATAAAATCAAATACAAAGGAAAAACCCTTTTCGGAACTTAAAAATATGAAATGCACGATGTACGAGTGGGGACCACTTCGCAGTTGGCAATCGGTGATCGGCTGATCGACTTGTCAACAAACTTTGCGATTGAGCATCATGCGATGTTGTGATTGCGATTGGATCGCATCGCAACATCCGACGGAACATTGCGATTATAACACAGACGTGACAGAACATATATCAAACATGGCTCATAAAACAGTCGGGTCCAAACTTTTAATACTGTGCAATCGGGCCTCGTTTTAAAGAGGTTCCGATTGCAATTCAAACACCGGACGTGATGGAACTTATCAACCCCATCACATAACACCATCGGGTCCATCCTTTGGTAATGTGATCGGGGGACACAACAAAACTTCCCCGATTGAACCTTGCGATTACAGACTTGCGATTGTATTATAAAACGCTGCGTGGTCTTGTGGACCCACGGGCCTCGGCTGCGGTGGAGGGTGATTATATATTAAAGTTTGGTTGTATTATATATATAACCGTTCCACCATGGAACTCTTCCATATCAACAAGACACTTGGTCCTTGTATTATTTGTATGTTGCGATTTGCGATTGCGATTGGATCGCATTGCAAATCTTCACATAAACAAGACACTGCTTCAAAAACTTGCGATTGCGATTTGGGCATAAGTGGTGGTGACCACGTGTCCCGCCAATAAAAAACAAAAGGACTTCTGCCTATTTAAACAATATTTCATTCATTTTGGTTGTTGAGGGCTTAAAAGCCTGAAACGACTGTTTTAATAAGTCTTCTCCTCCGTAGATCAGATCTACGGGAAAAATCTTCGTTCCTCTGTAGAACGGCTCTGCCCATTACTGAATTAACTTCTCCTGCAATCTGTGGCTGCGGTCCATCAAAAATTAATTCTTCCTTATAATTCCGATTCTTGTTCAATGCGTAATGTTGTGTATGCATACACTTCTCCTGCTACCTTTGTACTCGTTTTCTTCCTGCCCAAGGCTAGCAGGGACTTTAATATTTCAACACTCCCCCTTAAAGTCAGCTGCTGAGTTATCTGTCATACCCAAGAATTTTCTTAAAAATTCAAAGGTCTTTTGCCCCAATGGCTTTGTCAAAATATCTGCATATTGCTCCTCTGTTTTACAATGCTGTAAAACAATTTCTCCATCGTTTACCAATTCTCTGATGTAATGAAACTTTGTATCTATGTTTTTTGTTCTCTTATGAAACACAGAATTCTTTGACAATGCAATATCTGAGCTATTGTCACAATAAATCACTGTCCCTTTTACCTGTTCTTGGCATAAACTTCTCAACATTCTTCTCATCCAAATTTCTTGACATGCTGCTGCTATAACTGCTACATATTCTGCCTCTGTTGTAGATAGTGCTACAATAGGTTGTTTCTTAGAAGCCCATGAAATGGCTCCTGAACCCATATGAAAAACATAACCGGAAGTGCTCTTCCAATCATCTACACTTCCAACCCAATCACTATCAGTGTATCCCACTAATTCTAAATTTTCTGAAGTAGTATATAAAATACCAAATCTTTTAGTTCCTTTCACATACCCCAAAATTCTCTTTGCTGCTTGCCAATGTGCTTCTTTTGGCTTCTCCATAAATTTGGAAATTAAACTAATAGCATGCATAATATCCGGCCTAGTTGCAGTCAAATACATGAGGATGCCAACTATGCTTTTATACAAGCTTGGATCAAAAACCTTACTTCTGTCATCTTTACTCAACTTCAATCCCATTACTGTGGGAGTAATTGCAGCTTTGCACTCTTCCATATTAAATCTATCCAAAACTTGATTGACATACTTTGCTTGAGATATAAAAATTCCTTTTTCATTTTGTTCTACTTCTACTCCTAAGAAGTATCTCAACAAACCCATGTTAGTCATTTCAAATTCATCTTTCATGACTGCTTTAAAATTTTCAACAAGGTAATCATCATTACCTGTAAATATTAAATCATCAACATATAAAACAACAATTAACATTTTACCATCATTTTCTTTGATGTAGAGGGTGGGTTCCACCTCACACTTTTCAAATCCATTTTCCAGTAGATAGGAGTCTATCCTACTGTACCATGCTCTTGGTGCTTGCTTCAGCCCATAAAGAGCTTTATTCAATTTGCAGACCTTATGCTCTTGGCCTTTCTTCTCATATCCCAAAGGTTGTTCCACATATACCTCTTCCATTAAAACCCCATTTAAAAATGCATATTTTACATCCATTTGGTATACTTTCCATTTGTTTTGTGCTGCTATGGACAACACTGCTCTTACTGTCTCCATTCTTGCAACTGGTGCAAAAGTTTCTCAATAATCAATCCCATGCTTCTGCTTATATCCTTTGACAACAAGTCTGGCCTTGTGTCTCTCTATTTTTCCTTCAGCATTGTTTTTGGTCTTATAGACCCATTTAACTCTAATAACTTCTTTACCTTCTCGGAGATCAACCAACTCCCATGTTTTTTTCTTCTCTATGGCTTTAATTTCATCATCCATAGCTTCTATCCATTTTCTATCTTTAATAGCATCTTCAAAATGAATAGGATCATCAACTTGACAATACAAAGCAAATAAGGAATTCATACCTTCATTTGCTGCTCCTTGGTCATAGATTTCTCTTATACTTCTGAACTTTGTTCCACTTTCACTTGGTGTAGTCGTGCTTGATGAAACACTTAGTTCTGCTTTGTATGGTGTACTCGGTGATGCACTTCCACTTTTTCTCAAGGGTGTTCTCACTGCCGCTTGAGGCGTCCCTTACTGTCCTTGGGCTGGTGGAGGTTGTGCAATGGATAGGTTTTTAATTTCAACCACATCTCCTTCATCTTCATCATGAGATAAACAGCTTTGACATTGACTATTTTCTCAATGCTTCCATCCCATGCTTCCTCTTCAATAAATTGCACATCTATGCTTATTACAAACTTTTTTGTGGATGGGTTATACAATCTGTATCCTTTGGAATCCTCACAATATCCAAGGAAAATGCACTTCTCCCCCTTACTATCCAACTTCTTCCTCAACTTGTATGGAATATGTGCATATGCCACACATCCAAAAACTATCATGTGGGTGACTCCTTGTTTTCTACCACTCCACGCTTCTTCTGGAACTTTGTTCATCACAGCTTTTGTGGGGCATCTATTTAAAATATACACAACACAGTTTGTTGCTTCTGCCCAATACTTATTCGGCAAATGTTTTGCCTTTAGCATACTTCTCACCATTTCCATTATGGTTCGATTCTTCCTTTCAGCAACCCCATTCTGTTGCGGTGTGTACCTTGTGGTAAACTGCTTGTGTATGTTGTTCTCTCTGCAAAAATGCAGAAATTCCTTTCATATGTATTCTCCTCCTCTATCGGTTCTAAGAAATTTAATATACTTCCCACTCTGTTTCTCTACAAGAGCTTTAAAATGGAAATTTTTTTGAAAGACTTCACTCTTATATTTTAGGAAATAAACCCACACTTTTCTTGTGAAATCATCTATAAAGGTCAGCATGTAGTTGCTACCTGAAACTGATGCTGTTTGCATCGGCCCACATAAATCTGAGTGAATGATCTCTAAGGGTGCTTTCGCCCTTATGCTTTTCCCTGATGGAAAATTTTCTCTGTGTTGCTTTCCCAAGATGTAGCCTTCACATAGGTTGTCAGGCTTCTCAATCAATGGTAAACCTCTTACCATTTCTTTTCTGTGCAACAAATTTAATCCTCCAAAATTGAGATGTCCAAATCTCAGGTGCCATAACCAATTTTCATCTTTCTCTTCCTTCTGAAAGGCTTCTTGTGTTACAGCTGCTATACTCTTTCCTTTTCCCTTCAAGTCAGTATTGAGCTTGAGCGGAAAAATTCTATTGCTGGTCATTTGAATTTCAGCAATGATTTTCTTGCTTGGAGGTATATCTTTTATTGTGCACACATCATCCTTAAATATTACATTGTAACCTTTGTTTATGAGCTGCCCAACGCTCAAAATATTACATTTCAGACTCGGAACATAATACACATCAAGAACAAATTTTTGCTCACCATTTCTTGCTCGAATACTAACTCTTCCTTTTCCTTTTACAGAGATCTTAGTATCAGTCCCTATGGTCACTTCAGATTTAATCTCTTCATCTAGATTGGCAAACATTGCTCTATTTCCAGTCATGTGATTACTACATCCTGAATCTAAGAACCAAACATCATCTTCTCTATCTTGTGCTACATTACAAGCTAACAACACATTACTTGGGTTCTTTTCTTCTTTTTCTACATTAGCATTCTACCTATTTTTCATGTCATTTTGCTTCTTTCTACATTCATTGGCACAGTTCCCATATTTCTTACAATAATGACATTGGACATTGGATTTGTCATACCTTTGTCCATGAGCATGTTGGTGTTGATGTCCACCTTGTTGGCTGTTGCTTTGGTTGTGGCTCTGATTTTGACTGTTGCTCCTTCCATGTGAATGTGAAGGGCTGTTCCTTCCACCTATGTTCTAGCTTCTGCCTCTTCCTCTTCCTTTTCCTTGACCTCTTCCTCTTCCTGAAGGCATCTAGGTCTTGAAGGCATGCTCTGGATATGAGTGTCCAGCTCTGCTCAATCTCTGTTCATGAGTTATTAGTGAGGCATGAAGTTCATCCACTGTGAACCTTGAGAGATCTTTGGTCTCTTCTATGGTGGTAAAAATAACATCAAACTTTGAGGGTAAGCTCCTCAAAAGTTTCTCCACAATCCTTCTTTCTACAAGAGTTTCTCCATGGGATCTTATCTGATTTACAATCCCAATCACATGTGTAAAAAATGTGTCTACATTATCTGACTCTTTCATGCAAAGAGTTTCAAAATCTCCTCTTAGCAACTGAAGTTTTGTTGTCTTAACTTTCTCCATACCTTGATAGGCTACTTTCAGAGTTTCCCTTGCATCCTTTGATCTTTTAGTTGTTGCTATCCTTGGAAACACACTCTCATTTACTGCCTGATACAATAAGAAGAGAGCTTTAGCATCTTTCTTCCTATTGCTCTTCATTAGGTCATTTTCTGCTTGAGTTAAGGCATTAAAAGCCTGCTCATCAGCTAGTTCAACAAAACCATCTTCTACAAACTCCCATACATCTTGTGAGACAAACAGGGCTCTCATGGTAATGGACCAATAATCATAGTTCTTTCCATTAAATTGTGGAAGCTGAACATTTCCAATGTTCATACCAGTACTTGGTCCAGCCATTGCTCTTAAACTAAACTCTGAACTTAAACAAACTGTCTTTCTTTTTCCTGAAAGAACAAACTCTTTTAAACAATAAACTACAGCTCTGTTATCTTTGAGAAATACCTGAACTTTGACCTCTGTTGATTTTTTCACACTGCTGGAGAAAACACTGCAACAAGTCTTCTTCTTCTTCAGCTTCTTTGAAACCTTCAAAGAGCCTAACTGTGCTTTGATACCATGTTGGAATTTTGAGGAATTCCAGCACAATGAAAGGAGAGAATAAACTCCCCTCTTATAACACAGAGAAATTAAAACTTCTTTTGACAGTGGAGAGAGTTTTCAAACTGTAAAACAAACCTTCTATTTCTTTTAAGAACTGTTACAAACCTTCCTCAATACAGAGGGATAACATAAAATGGTGACTGCTACAGACGCAGTGCACAAAATAACTCTCTGTCACTTAAAAACCAACACTGCTATGTATTTTCACTCCCCGCTGCTGTGCGAGACAATAAAACAATGCAATACAACAATACACAGGCTCTCGGGCCTTTTTCTTTTATATATGTCGTGCATATATTAACATTACATGAAAAACTATATAAAAACTTAAAACAATGAAATAAAACCAAATACAAAGGAAAAACCCTTTTTCGGAACTTAAAAATATGAAATGCACGACGTACGAGTGGGGACCACTTCACAATCGGCAATCGACGATCGGCTGATCGACTTGTCAACAAAATTTGCGATTGAGCATCATGTGATGTTGCGATTGCGATTGGATCACATTGCAACATCCGACAGAACATTACGATTATAACACAGACGCGACGGAACATATATCAAACATGGCTGATAAAACAGTCGGGTTCGAACTTTTAATACTGTGTGATCGGGCCTCGTTTTAAAGAGGTTCCGATTGCGATTCAAACACTGGACACGATGGAACTTATCAACCCCATCACATAACACCATCGGGTCCGTCCTTTGGTAATGTGATCGGGGGACACAACAAAACTTCCCCAATTGAACCTTGCGATTACAGACTTGTGATTGTATTATAAAATGCCGCGTAGTCTTCTGGACCCGCGGGCCTCGGTTGCGGTGGAGGGTGATTATATGTTAAAGTTTGGTTGTATTATATATACAACCGTTCTATCGTGGAACTCTTCCATATCAACAAGACACTTGGTCCTTGTATTATTTGTATGTTGCGATTTGCGATTGTGATTGGATCGCATCGCAAATCTTCACATCAATAAGACACTTCTTCAAAAACTTGCAATTGTGATTTGGGCATAAGTGGTGGGGACCACTTGTCCGAGCAATAAAAAACAAAAGGACTTCCGCCTGTTTAAACAATATTTCATTCATTCTGGTTGTTGAGGGCTTAAAAGCCCGAAACGACTGTTTTAATAAGTCTTCTCCTCTGTAGACCAGATCTACGAGAAAAATCTTCATTCCTCTGTAGAACGGCTCTATCCATTACTGAATTAACTTCTCCTGCAATCTGTGGCTACGGTCCATCAAAAATTAATTCTTCATTAAAATTCCCATTCTTCTTCAATGCGTAATGTTGTGTACGCATACACTTCTCTTGCTGCCTTTGTACTCGTTTTCTTCTTGCCCAAGGCTAGCAGGGACTTTAATATTTCAACATTAATATGCAACTGTCCAAACTATGTACTCAAGTATGCAAATAATGTCTTGAATATTCAGCTCAATAAAAATATTACACAATGCCAAATAAAAATAATACGCAATCTCCTTCTAAAAATGAATCAAACAGTCATAAAAACGAACGATAAATTAAAAATTAATTTCTGGAATGCTTGGAATATGGTCAGCCCTTCACACATGAATAGGCACATTCAAGGTTGGAGTCTGGAGCTTGTGCATACAGATGGTTTTACTCTCAGTGAAAACCCTAAAGAAACTCACTTTAAAACTATAACTAGACTGAAGATAGGTTTCAAATTACACGGCCATTCTTGGAAAAGCCATGTAGGATCCAAGAAGATGCCCCAATCCACCATGACAACAGAACCTAGCAACAAATTGTATCCAAAACAAGAAATACATAAACTGTAAGTAAATTTAAACTAACGTGAGAAACCCTAAATAGGATGATTTCTAAGCCGGGGTCTAGTAGGATAACCAAACCATACCTGAGGTCATTGCTCTCAGCGTGCTAGACGGGCCACATTTTTTGAAGAAGAGAAAACCAAAATTATGATAAAAATAGAAACCCCTCACCTCACCAGGGTTAACAAAAACTGGAAAAATCATATCCAAAAGCGCAAGGGATTAAGGGCCCGTAAAAACATTAAACTAAGCAATTTTGTTGTAACCTATGCAAAAATACAGAAAATGAATAGTAAACATTCACTAGAGCTTTGCATTCTTGTTCTAGAGGAAAAATTTGAAAGAAAATTAATAGATATCCTATAGTTATGAGTGGTTACGATACCATGGGTTCACTAACAAATGAGGAAAAACAGAACTGCTAATTCAAGCTTCACACCGGAGTAAAAGTCATTACCGAAATCTGAGCAAGATTACCAACAAATTTGTTTCCATTGATAAGGGTTGAACACCACAAAAATCAGAGGAAGAGCTCAGAGTGCGTAACAATTGTAGAGCAAAACGACGATGGATAATTACAAAACGAATGAACTATGTGCGTGGCGATGGGGTAGGGTAGTTACCGTAACCCCAACTGCATCAGCCTCCACCATTAGATCTAGGTTACATCCAGATCAACTGTCACACGATTATCAATAAAACTTAGTGAATGACAGCTGCGAGGCATATTCCATGGGCCAGATCAATGGAATGAATAAATTTTTTAATAATGTTTCAAATCATGGTTTTCCGAATCTACTATGTATACGAATTCATAGAATAATATGATAATGCCACAATGAGATATTCTTAATTGTCCAATGATAAATTATTGGATCATTGATGTAGTAAAAAGGTAAGGGTAATTATTATTTAAATTTATTAATAGAACCCATATGAATGCAATAAGTTTGTGAGTATAAGGTACTAATGCATAGAGATAAATATTCCATGCATGAATGTTAATTATATTCATGTCCTTATGTGTTGGAGATAAAAAAAAATTTATATAAAGCAAGTTTTATGTATGGTAAGTTGATATAGGTGACATAAGAATCTAGAAGGTTATTATGGAACTTTTTTAGGATACAAAGCCAAGAGTTACTTGTATCCAAAACTACTTAAAATGGACTCATTAGAAAAATTATCTAGATGGGTTGGAATCAAAGGTGGTTATCTTCAAAGGCTCCTTGGAGGCCTCCTTAACTACTGCTCACTGAAAAGGGCTACCCAACTACTTCTCAATCCTTTTAAGCTTGGAATCCATCCTACCCATATGGTTAAAGTTTCAATCCAGGGAATGCCTAATGTCATCCCAATTCTTCCACCTATCAACCAACGTATGCCCGAGAATGTATTGATTCAACTCTCCCTTATTTTGCATAGTGTGTGGGATCTAATCATCCCATTCCACTAGAACCTCTATGTCAGAAACATCAGAGCTCCACCTTTAGCTTGGGTAATTTACTCCCTAACTGACCGTGGAGTTAGCTAATTATATCACCTAATGCATCCCTCTACTCTTTGGTGCATATGAGATTTCCCCCTCAAGGCTCGATCCGAGTAATATGTTTCCCTTCTCCTTTCCTGTTTCCTATGACATGGCATTATATCCCATGGCTTCTTCTTTTCTTACGAATTCTCCATAGAGTGATATTCTTTTTCACAAAAAGGGCCATATATCCCCTACGACCATACCGAGTGTCGCTCTTGAGGACTTGAGTACAACCAACAAAATCGCCACTCAAAATATCCCCATATCCCCATGAAATGTAAATATTATAGAAAATCCCAAGGAAACTATGCCATGACACATACCACCACTTCAACCCAATAGTGGCTTATAGCCCCGCCATCTTGCATCCTTTTTATCACTTGGTTAAAGCACTAACCCAGAGGTTCTTCCTTTGCAATGGCAAGGGGTGAGGAAAGTTAAGATAGATACCCCAGCCCAAATAACAAATTCCCTTGGAAAGTATAGTATGGACAACAATTCATGGATTCTCTCATGAATTTCTCAGGTTCACACTTTCAAACACACATCTTGTGAGAGTAGTCAAACGCTGAAGAACATTGTCTCCCCCAAATTCAAACCAAACACAATTGAAAATATTGTATAAGTTTACTACGGGTGAGAGTGCTCAGATAGCCCACCCCCTTAATGCTTCAATCCCATCCACAAACAATATTAATAAAAAAATTAACCCAAAATAACCTAGTGACGACCCAAGGTTTGACATCTTCCCCAATACACAACACAACAATATAGAAAAGAAAAAGGGAAAGAAAATTTGATCATACATGAAACAACCCGAGGTTTGACATCTTCCCCAATACACAACACAACAATATAGAAAAGAAAAAGGGAAAGAAAATTTGATCATACATGAAACAAGTGGAGTCCCTTGAGACTAAGTAGTTGGCACTAATTTTTCCTCCTCTCATCCCTCTATTCTAAAGATTGCATAGAGGTTCACCTTGCTTGTTACGCTGGTTGACAGTCATCCTTGAGGTAAATGTCCAATCATTTCTCTTATCAAAATTCTCCCCACCAAACCCAAATCCCGGTGATTTCAAAGCCAATATCCCCACACTCCGCTGCGGCACCAAAATACTATAATACATAGTGGTATGCTTCCGCTGGTGCAATACCAAGACTACATTTGTAGACCATGGACATCTCAATTCATGGATCCTCTTCCTATTTTTCCTGACCTCTCCCTTTTCTCTTCCCTGCAATTCATTATTATTCAATTAGCCAGGCAGAGGGAGCGAGCTAATATAAGAATCAGAAATCAAACATGCACATGTGTAGCCCTCGGCCTAATTTATCCTCTAGCATATCACTACATACTTTCTAAAGCTCTTGGATTTCCTTCACTCCTTTTCATGATGATGAATTAACATAACAATTATAAAATCTTTAACTTATAGCTTCACACGCTCCCACTGGCATAATAATCCATGCAACCTACACACCATTCTTATTTCCATAATTACATAATAACTTGAACACTGAACATTAAACTCCACCAGGAGAAAATTCCATGTCCCTCCACGGTGTCTTCCACCCTTGCCTCCATCAACCTCCAAGCTTATCATCACATTGGGGGGAGTTCTCTATTAATGTTAAAAAGTTAAATAATGATTTCAAGATATTTGTATTGATGTATGGTAAAATAGTTTTTTTGACTTTTTATACTTACTTTCACGTTTCACTATTTTCATAAATAGCGTATGTAATTTTTAAAAATAGTTAAAAACTTAATTAATGTTGAAAGTCGACTCTATATTAATGTTGAAAAACCCCAACTAATGCAGGAGCGTCGACCCCAGCTGAACAATGGTTGAATTTCCTCTGGTCATTAAGGGAAACAATGTTTGAATATCCTCTCGTTAATAAGCAACCAACCAACATATTACATACATATATATAGAATCATCCATCCCACGGGAGCATTCACCAGTTCATACAGATATATAGAGAAATATCCATCTCACGGGAGCATTTACTGGTTTCAGTATGAACGAATTAGTTATTTATATATTAAAAAATGTTATGGAAATTTAATTATAAAATTGTAATTTTTTTATTAAAAATGTGGAATTTGTATTAAAAAATTACAAGAAAGTGTAAGTTTTATATTTTAAATATTGTAAAAACTTTAAAATATATTTTTCAATTGCTATTATTATGGAAATTAGTTTTACTAATAATTGACATGGAATTCAATTAAAATATTTATTTTGTGTGATTTATCACAAAAATTAATCTACATCTATATTGTTGAACAAATTTGGATGGAAAGAGAATTAGTATTTGAGATATAATTTTTTTGATTTGCAGAGATTATTTGAGTATATCTTTAATATCTGATATCTCATTTTTTATATTGGACATTAACTTTTAGTTTTTATTATTTATATTATTACATTTTATTAGATGTTTTCTAAATTCACCATAAAAATAATAAATTATCTTAAATAAACAAAAAAAATTAATGTTCCACATAAAAACTAAAAAATATCATTATATGAAAAATCTATTTCAATTTTATAATATATTTTTTTAAATAACAATAATAAAAATATATATTCTCCAACCTTTTTCTTTTTAGTATTGAATTTGAATACTATTTTCTATTATTGAATACATATTGGAATTCGAAATTTAATAACTATGGTTAAAAAGATTAATAATAGTGAAGACTCAAATGTAATGAGGCTAACCTACAACTGGCCAGAAGAAATTGGCAAGGGACCCGCCTTGCCTTGACGGGCGGGGCCCAGTCGGGTGGGTGGGGCCTGCTTCAAGTCCGCAGCAGAGGTAATGCAAAAAAGGTCGACACCGACCACGATAAACTCCCTGTGATGTCATACTTGGGACCCTGAGTTCAGACTACCCAGAATTAATTACTAGGAGTTGTCTTTAGTGCTGGAATCTTGTGAAACAATTTGAAGTGAAATAGTCGCACTAAATACAACTCAAAATTATTATGCATTAGTTAGGAATGTAGAATGAGGGGTAAATTTAAATATGGTTGTGAGATTTTTCATGTCACCAGAGTATGGTTTGGGAGTTCTATTGTCACAGAAATTACAACTTTCGCTGGCCATAGGTCACAGTTTCAGAATTGGAGTCATTGTGATTGAAATGAACTACTATGTTACGAATTAGTTATTGTATTTAATTGAAAAACTTGATGTGAAATCTTGATTTGTGTTATTTAAATTGTTTAGCGCTCTCAAAAACCCTAAGACAATTGGATTGTGAAGAGTTTACTCATTAAACTTGTGATTTCAATAAATTTCTATCGAATTTTAAATAAATCAAATGGAAAAACTTTTCAAAAAACCACATTAAAAACATTTAAAAAAACTTTATACTTGTGATGTAAAGGGGAGAGAGGGAGTCCAACAAACCGTTAGTGTACATTTCAGTGATAAATTCAATATTAATTAATTAATTAAAATAACAGAAGAAAGGAGATATAGCAAAATTGAGAAAGCGAAAATACGAGATAGAACATCAACAATCACACCAAGTTGCCTTTTATTCTTAACTCTCAAACCAAGTTACATCAATAAAGCTTTGTCGCTGAAATCTAAATGGCTGTAAGTGAATGGCAAAAAGCAACTAAAGTATAACACATAAATCTGTTTTCACCGTAACAGTGAAATAAAAAAAATGCAGTAACTATAGAACATAGTTTTATATTACCATACAGGCTCTAAGTGAATGGCAAAAATCCACTAAAGCAACATTGACCATAAAACACATAAATCTGTTTTCACCTTAACAGTGAAATCAAAATTGCAGTAATTATACAACATAGTTTTATATTATCATACAGTTTTTACATCTCTTTTTGTTTCCCCAAGGAATGTAAAACTTCTATTCAGCAACAGCAACACTCTTCGCACATAAAACAGCAGCACATAGCCGCAAGGCTGCAAATCCAAGAAAACAAAACAGTCAGTAACACAAAATCATACCCCATATATATATATATATATATATATATATATATATATATATAATATGAAAAATGGAATTGAATTCATACCATGCTTCAATGCATCCTTCCTCAGTTCTCGTCTGCGTTTTAACAGGTCCAGCTGCTTGAGCGTACTGTGGAGGAGGAGCCTGAGTGGGATACCCTATTAACCACCACATTAAAAACCTTTTAATGAAAAATGAAATTTATCATTTTAAAAACATTTCTCAGCAAGTCTGTAATTATGATCTATGGTTTTTTTGTGATTAATCTGCGATCTATGATTTTCCTGCAGATTTATGACCTCTGAATAAAAATACAATTGATTGAAATAAGAGAAAAGGAAGAGCAGAGAGCCGAACCTGGAGGAGGATTTCCTTCAGGGTAACCTGCAGGTGGCGATTGAAACATTTTGTCAGACATGGCAAACTTCTTCAGAGTCGATTTCTTGGAACTTTCAAGTCACAGAAGGTAAGGAATAACGATGATGATGGATTGATTCTTTAGTTATGGATGGGTTCAGAATTGATGTTATATTACAGTAAATGATAAAGAGCAGAGAGGCGGTGCAAAGGATATGTGATTCTTCCACGCGTTCACGCGTAAAACAAGCACACTCTCTTACGCCTCTACCGGTCAAATATAAACCGTAATTTACAAAATTTCAACTTTGAGGCTGGTAACGCGTTTTACAGCTCTACTGATCTAACGGTCAAATTGAAAGCGGAATATACAGAATTTGAACTATGGAATATATACCTGGTAAGACCTTTTTCCACTTTTAAGGATATAACGGTCAAATTTAAAGCAGAAATTATACAATTTCAAATTAGTAACATTTTCCAATTTCTTGGTAACACATCTTTCAGAGTTTTTTTTTTTTTTTTTTTCAGTAAGAAAAATACCTTGGTTTATATTTAGTACCCAGAACAAACATCAAGTACATTACAAAAGCGCTCAAGGCTTGGTCCTCTATATCCCAAAATTACTGTTTAAGACGGTTTGACACAAAATAAAGTACTAATATAGACTTTTTGAAGAAGTTCTGCCTATAATCACATCATTACATTTAGATAATTACTGTTATCCCCACCACCTTAGTGTCAAAAAGTGACTGTAATATACGCTACTTATCAGCCCATACAAAATAGAAAAAACATTGTTAAAATTGCCTTTGTTAAATAAAACATCAACCCTGAAAACTGAAAAACACAGTAGCATTGGTCCCCATTGTACTCATATAATGAGAACAGAACCTTCAGCCTGTAGTCCCTACATGTTATGAAGCTGGTAATGGATCTTTCCATAATTAGCCTTCAACCCCTGTTTTGACAATTCATCTGCAACAATGTTCTTTTCAAGAAATATATGATGAAAGGAAATCCCTGCATAAACAGATTTTAAATTTTCAATTCGGCAAAGCCAATGTGAAAGAGAACCCGAATTAATTTTTGCTTTGTGATTCAGATGGTCAATCAAGACCTTCGAATCACCCACAATCCAGATATAATCTTCGCTGAGAAATGATGCCCACCACATAAGGCCCCACAATGTCATAATTTTAGCTTTCATATTAGTCCCAACTCCACCATTCTAGTACAGTTTATAATGACATCCTGTGGAGAAGCGAATTCAAGCTCCACAACCACAGATAGAGTGTTGTGCTGCACCATCAAAGTATCCAACAAGATATTGAAACTCAAATGGGAAAAGTCTTTTGGACAGATATTTAATAGGCTTTTCGACATGTTTTATGTTGACCCAGTCCTTATAAATAAAATTAACAATTTCTGCCGGAGACAAAAACCTTCCCTCAAATATTCTCTTATTCCTCCCACACCAGATATGCCAATGAAACAGAATAGGAATTGGCCACCAGCACCTACCCCTTTGCAGCCACCAACGCAAACATTCCTTCGTGCAGCCAAATAAAGGAACTTGTAAATTTAAGCAATCACACAGAATTTGAAGGGTCGCCTTAGCAAATAGACAAGAATAGAATAGATGCGAATTATCTTCTTCATGTGTGCCACAAAGAAGACACAGTCCTGGCCCGTGCCAACCCCTATGTTGTAGATTACTCCATGTCAAGTTTTTATCGTTCTTCACCAGCCACAGAAATATAACCAATTTTACCGGAACATCTACCTTCCAGAAAAACCCAAACCAACAGTCCTGTTCCAGCTCCAAATTTTGTTCTATAAGAGTGCTATAAATTTCCTTAACTCTCGGGCCCTTTTCACAGCTAGAGCCCTCCCATCTTAGTTGATCCCCTTCTAGCAATCTACACATACTTTGTCTTCTCAACAAATTTAAATAAGAATCCCAAGCTGCTCACCATCTGCCCTTCAGTCCTAGATCCAACCTATCCTTCCAGATCGGAATTTCACCCATCCAATCCTCAATTATTTGGCTTAAATAAAAGATCCCTTTTTGATTCAAAAAAAGTTTCATACCGTCCAGAAGCTGAAAATTGTTCCATATACCCATAATGTTATTGCTCCCAACAAGGATTTTGTTACCATTACCAAACTACCATATCAAATGTTGTTTTAAGACTAGCCACAGTTTTCCAAAGCCCTTCCAGATTGCAAAGCTTCCACTCCCTGATTTCCATCCCAAGACATAAACCTCCTCCAAAGAGGCCCCTCCCAGATACTTTTGGTTTATGATATCCTGCCAGAATCCACCAGAATGTAGACTTCTCCACATAGATTTCAGTAAAAGAGATTGACGAAAAAATCCCAAGTCCAATAGACCCCATCCCCCCTTATCATTTGGGCATCTTAACAGATCCCAACGTGCCAGATGAATGACATTATTCTTATCTCTACCACCCCATATGAAATTTTCCATTAGTTTACGAATCTCATTCATAATCTTCTTTGGTATGATATACAGGTGACTCCAGTAAACAATTATCTGTTGTAAAACAGCGTGTGAAAAAATCAATTTGCCACCCTTAGAAAGCCACTTGGTAGACCAAACATTTAATTTCTTATCATATTTATGTAGTAACCACCTCCAATCCTCTGATGTGTAACTTAGGGCCTTCATTCGAAACCCAAGGTAGATTATTCCATCATATAACGAAGCATTTGAAAATCCAAACAACAAGGACAACTCTTCTGTATTCCTATCATTTCCACTCGCGAAATAGATACATGATTTCGCATCACTAATCACCATTCCGAAAGCCATACAGAAAACTGAGAAAATTTCTTTCAGAGTCACCCAACCATTATAGACTAGCATGCCAAAAATTAAAATATCATCAACAAATAGACTGTGAGTAGGATTCAGTTGTGGGCTGATCTTTATCCCCTGAAACGACATCATATCACTAGCCCTACTAATCCTTTGACTCAATGAATCCATGACCAAGATAAAGAGCAAGGGGGACAAAGCGCACCCTTGCCTTAATCCCCTCCCCGGCTGAAAGAACTTGGTAGCTGAGCCATTTACTATGATAGCCATAGATGTCCTAGTGACACAACGCATAATCCATGCTACCACATTTGTACACAATCCGATCCTGTGAAGCACCAGTCTCAAAAATAACTAGTCCACCCTATCATATTCTTTATTCAGATCTATCTTCATGACAACAATGTTCATCTTTTTGAGCCCAATGGTATGAATTATCTCTTGAGTCAAACCAACAGCATCATGAATATTCCTATTCTTAAGAAACCCAGATTGCTCGGATGATATAAACCTAGAAATATTACCTTTCATTCTCTGTGCAAGGACTTTTGAGATTATCTTATAAAGTGTATTACAAAGAGAGATGGGCCGGTAATCGTCAAAGGATAGCTTACTGGATATTTTTGGTATAAGAGCAATGAAAGTTGAATTTACAGCCCCCTGAATCTGCCCAGAGACACGAGCCTCCTCTACCATCTCCATTATGTCCTGAATGAAGTCTTCAATGAAGTGTATAAAGAAATCTGGGGTCCAACCATCGGGCCCCGGACTCTTGTCAACAGAGAAAGAGCTGAGGATACCCCTTACCTCCTCACACGTCACCACTTTTATAAACCTCCTATTATCTGCATCATTAAACATCATAGGATATTCTGCAATCAACTCCATGTGATCCTCGGTCAACACCATGTCTCTTTTGGCATATAGAGACTGAAAGTAATCAATAGCCGTTGATTTTATCTCAGAGTTCTTGTACAATGTATTGCCCCCTTCCTCAATTTCCCATTTAGCATTATCCCTCCTTCTTCCGGAGGCAAACTTGTGGAAGAATTTAGTGTTTTTGTCACCCACCTTTAGCCATACTGCCCTGCTTTTTAACCTCCATTCAGCCTCTTCTTTTAGTAGGATGTCCCTATATTCAGCCTCCAGTATTTTCAGGTCCTCCCAATAGTTATCATTTTGTATTCCATCTACCACCTCAGAGTAAATCCTCGCCCTTTCTTCAATGATATGTCTAGCTCTCTGCGTGAAAGCCTTCTTCTTCCTTCGATCCCACCCTCGGATCTCCTTTTTGAGTCCATTTAATGTGTTTTCCAGAGTTGTGACAACATGCCACACCATTTCAACCTTATTCGGTCCGGTCCCACCTTATCCAACATATGATTTATGTATAGCAAAAACTCACTCTTAGCATTATCCAGCATATGATTTATGATAGCAAAAACTCGCTCTCACTTTTTTATGAGGTGTTTTTTTCTTTTATGTAATATTTTTTATTTTCTTTTAGTAAATTTTTGATATTTTAGTGAAAAATTTTGAGATAAAATTTTGTTTTGTATTATTTAAATTAATTTTTTTTATTGTATATATAAATTCAAAATGCAGTTTATTTGAAAATTTTCAAAGCACTTCTTATTTTATTGAGCAAAATTTACCTATCAAACTTAAAACTTATGAATTAAATAAATTTCGACCAAATTTTAAACAAATTAAGTATTAAAAAACGACTCAATTACCGTGACAAAATATGGGCTAATTAAATACGAATTGACCATCGAATTCCAGCTTTTCCAAAGTTCACATTCTCTCAAAGTGTTTTTTAAAAACAAATTAATAATAATAAAGATGTCGGCATTATCTCAGTGTTTTTTAAAAGAAAATTAATAATAATGAAGTCGGTGGTAATTAATAATCTAAAGGATATATTTGATTCAGAACTGGTTAATTTCAAGTATCGAAGTGTTGACTTTCGGCCAGAAATAGCCTTTATCGACTTTGGCTCGTAAAGAGACTTATTAATAAAATCAAATCTGATGCGTATGAAAAGAAATCAAGTATTAAATTTGTTAATTCGACTCCAGTATTAATTCGACTTTATATATTACATAGGATTCAAATTTTGATTCCCAGTTTACATAACATTTTATATTATAATATGGTGATTATTAATTGAGTTATATTTTAAATTTTTTTTTATATATAAAGAAATATCTTTTTTTTTTATCTATGATAATTTAAATTTTGAATTTCATGACTTACAAAATACTTCACAATATTACGATGGCGAGCTAAACTGCTCCATCCAATTCTATGTATATAGAATCTAACCAATTTTATAATTTATTAAATCTAATTCAATTTTAATGTAATAGGTTTTTAATTCCAAGGTCATTTTAATATATAGTGTAAATAATTTTGAAATAAAATATATTAAAAATATAAACAAAAATCAAAATTTAATTTATATTATTATTTTTTAAATTACCAAAATCATATATTTAACTAAATTTCAAATTTCAGTATGACAATGATTATGATTATGTGTAATTCTCAATAAGATATCTGATGTTTAGTTAAGATTTATGTTCACAAAGATGAATAAGTGTTCACCTTAAACTTGGGGGCATTAAACTAGGGGGCATCTCATTAAGAATTACACGTAATTTATCAAAAAATTTCATAATCATCAATTCTTTGAGTGTAAAATCTTCTTGCAAAAATGATGATGCCAAATTTATATGTGATATATGGGTTTGCAACTAGCACCTATATATGGATAACTATTGGTTAGTCTAGTAACTCTTTTAACTCTTTTAATGTAGTAAAATATATGTTAAACAAAATTTAATGTAATTATGAAAAAATTATATGTGATTTATAATATTTTTGGTTAGTTCTTAATATTTTATTCATCTATTTTTAATATATGATGTATATAGTATTAGTTTAGTTTATTATTATTATTATTATTATTATATCGGTTGATTATTGATTTAGCATGTTGTTTTATTGATAGCATATTAATCAATGTGAGTAGTACCTTATAATTTATATATTAAGTATACTTTTGAGATGTAAATTATGTGGTTTCTGTGGGGTTTAGTTTCCATTAAGTTTTAGGTTCAAATTTCATAAGTAGAGGTTCACAATGGGAGTTAGCTAGGGTAAATCACACCTATGCTGTTGGAAATATTGTCATTGATGGCAAAGGAGAAGAAAGGAGCAGCACCTGAACTATCACTAAGGCAAAAGAAAAAATAAGAACCAACAATAAGGCAAAGGAGACAGACAAGGAGCAGAGGCAGCAAAGAGAGCATTAGACAAGAAGCAGAGGCAACGGATGAAGCAAATAGGTGACTAGAAGCAGAGACAATGAATTGAAGCAGAGGCATCAAAGAAGCAAAGAGGTAGCGGAGTTGCAAGATACAGCAAGAGCCAAAAATCTTATACAGAACAAGCTCAGGAGGGATTTGCGCTAAAGAAAAGAAAGGTTCAGGGTCTTTAGAGATCTGCAGTCATCCAAGAATAGTGATGAATATTTGTACGATGGAGTGAAGTAACAGCGCAGCAAAATTTCATTCAACTGTAGAAAGGTGAAGTGCGAGATATGTTGGAGATGGTAGGAAAACATTTCAAATGAAGGCGCAGTCGAAATGGGAGCAACAAAGATTAAGCGAAATCCTGAAGAAATGGCGGAATTCCACATTTAATTGCATTTAAATTTAAGGTTTGAAGGTTGGTGGTTTTGCAGAACCATACCACTGGTTTTGCACAGCTTTTGGGCCATGAGCGGTTTATTCCATTTGGAACGCGATCGTATCATATTACGACATGTCACAATACTAAAATTTCCTATTTCGCGTAATTTTTGAGAATTAAAAGTTAGGGGTCGAAGTAACGTGATAGCCATCTGATTTGATGCGGTGAAGATCCAACGGTGATCGCATGGCAAAAGTGTATGGACATTTAGAAATGTTAAACAATAGGTATATTATGAATGCAATATCCGTCGGATCAAGATCGGTGAAGATCTAACAGCGGTCACATCACGCGAAAGGTAGAGTCTTAATGTTAAGGCTTAAAGAGGAAGTGTTAAAGATTGACGGTGGAGATCTTATCGAAGATAGAAGATCGACGATGGAGATCTCATCGCATCGGCGATCTCTTATCGCATCGGCAAGAAGAAGTGTTGAGGAGACGAGACGTTGAGAATTGTGATTGCGATGGTGCGATTTAATCGCAACCGTCCGATCCAAATTAACGGCAACCATTGGATCTACAGTGAGCCATCGCATCGGCGTGCAGGCAGAGCAATGGAACAAGCCATTGAACTTTGCGATTGTGACGATGCGATTTAATTGCAACCGTCTGATTGGCGGCCATCACATTGGATTCATCGCAAAGTGTGTCATCGCAATCGGAAGTCATCGTAGGCAGTTCATCGCATCATATTATTGCATCGGTCAAGAAATATTCACATCAGATTTATTTCGTCGCATTAGCAGATAGAAAGAGTTCGGAAAGTGGGCCCGAAAGGTTAATTACTGTGTTAAAAATGTATATTATTATATCACCAAGAGAGGGTTTAAAATTTGCTCAAAGCATAATTATATAACATTCCCTAAATTTTTAACACTATCTCCGAAAGGGTTATTTAACAGA
Organism: Pinus albicaulis; assembly: GCA_034641835.2. Lineage (NCBI taxonomy): Eukaryota > Viridiplantae > Streptophyta > Pinopsida > Pinales > Pinaceae > Pinus > Pinus albicaulis. Next base: position 1,307,507,728 of record CM076578.1, on the reverse strand, counting down.
GTTTTATCAAAGTGTTGGGCTCCGAACTTAATCCCGAAGTTTTGAACATAGGTTAAAAGGCTTCAATTATTCATTTCCAACAGTTAAACGTGATAAGTTTCGAAGGGTTTAACAAGATCATTTCATATGGTAAGTCTACAAAGTAGATTTTGGCTATGGTTGGAAACATGAAGGTTGAAGAAAGCCTTCGCATTGATAAAGCTGCGAGATTTAGAACATAATTTGGGAAATGCATTCTACATGCATAGAAAGTAGGAGAGTATGCAGAACTGTTACACTATAGCAGAAAAGAAGACAAACATACAGTGAGAAGAGAACTGAAAGGGTTGAATGAGATATGTCTGTTGTAAATGTAAATGTAAATGTCTTAATTAATTTTACATTGTTTGTGATGCAAAGGCAAGTCTCCATGGGCAAAGAAATACCCCACTGTAATATTGAAATGTATACATATTGTTATATTTTTCCGAATGTGCTAGGCAAGAAAACGAGAAGGTGGAAGGTAAAGAGTCATACCTATTCACTTCGAATTCCCTATGGAAAACAAACAGTCATAAGGTAATCTCTATAAATGATGTCACATAGATATGAAAAACGAGGTTAGAGAATGGATAAATGAGGCAGAGAGGGTAAGAAGAAGGAGTAGAAGATAGAGAAGCTGTGAAGGTTCAGAGATGATATAAGACATATATGAAGGCTTGTGAACAATAGTGAAGAAGGAACAGAACGGATGAAAGAGTGAGGAAGTGGGTGCTTCCATATCAAGTTGTAGCTTGATAGATATCAGTTGTAGCTGGCTAAGGTAGGAGCCTCCTGTAGGTTGTAGCCTGCAGAAAATAGATGGGAGTTGGAGCTTTCTTGCAAGTTGTAGCTTGCAGAATTGAGGTTTTAGCCTCCTATAGGTAGGAGCCTACAGAAAATTAGTGGTGAGATGGAGTTGGAGCTTGCCTTTGCATCACAACAATAATAATATGTGGTTTTCTACCTTATGGTTTTCCACTTATATCTGTTGTCTATATGCATGATGATTATGTGTTAATACTCTATATTTATTCTGCTTAATACCTGCTGCTCACTTATTAATATTTATGTTCCATTGTATATTAAGTTGATCACAACATGATGATGTGAATGAGTATAAAAGAAAGTTTAATAAGAACATGACTACATTAAACTGATTCACCCCCCCTCTCAATTTAACCAAGGGTTCAACAATTGCTATCAGAGCCAAGTTCCTTTTGTATCATTTTAACAACTGGAAGGAGATCCTAGGTCCCTAGGATGGCTAGTCTAGAAGGATGCTCAACAAATAAAGCCCCTTTGTTCACTTGTACAAATTATTCCTTCTGGAAAATAAGAATGAGGACATACATAATGTCTTTAGGAATAGAAGTTTGGGCTACTGTGGAATTGGGATATGCCCCAAAGGAGTCTGAATCAGAGAAATATGCCAAACTAGATTTTGTAGCTAATGCAAAAGCCATGAATGCTCTCTTAAGTGGACTGTGTGAGGCAGAATTTATTAAAGTAATGCATAACAAGACTGCCAAAGAAATATGGGATACATTGGAAAGCATCCATGAGGGAGACAAAAAGGTGAAGATAGCCAAACTGCAAGTCTATAGAGCTCAGTTTGAAAATATAAAAATGAATGATGATGAAGACATTGCCAGCTTCTTCTTAAGGGTTGCAGAAATTGTGAATAACATGAAAGCTCTAGGAGAAACCATAAAAGAATGTGTAATTTTTCAAAATATTCTAAGATATTTACCATCCAGCTTTAAACCCAAGGTTTCCCCCATAGAAGAAACAACTGATTTGGAAACTTTGACCACGAACCAATTACTTGGAAATTTAACAACCTATGAGATGAGACTGCCACAGAGGAAGTCAAATGTGAGGGCGATAGCCTTTAAGACAGAAAATAACAAAGAATAAAAAGAAGATATATGTTCTTGCTCTGATGAAGAAGAGGCCAAATTTGTCAGAAAATTGGATAGAGGCTTAGGAAAATATAAAGGTAAACTTCCATTTAAATGATTTAACTGTGGAAGAGTTGGGCACTATGCTTCTAAGTGTCCTCATAAGAAAACAAAGAATCACACTCAAGAAATAGATCTTACCAAAACAAATAACTGGCAGAAAGGGAAGAGATTCAATAGAAAATCATTTTATGCTCAGCAAGACAACAGTGCATCTGAAAGCTCAGATGAATCCTCCAATGAAGAGGAAACCTATGAATTTGTATTGATGGCCAAGGAAGATCTTGAAGGATTCCTTATAGAAGATGAATAAGAAGGTGAATTTGATCTTGAGGGGGAGCTAAGAAGTGCCCTAGAGGAAATAGACAGACTTAAACTAAAGTGCAGAAAATAGAAAGACATTCTCCTCAAATATGTAAGAGAAGAACAAAATTCATAAGACCTCATTCAGTTGAAAGTAGAGCTTGAAGAAACTAAGAAGGTAGAAGACACTCTACTTAAGCAAATTGAGGATAAAATTCAGAAGCAAGAGAAATTGGAAGAAGAAGTAGTATGCTTAAGAAGGAAATTAGAAAACTCCCAAAGGAAATTGTCTATGAACTCTTCTCAAATGACAAGCTCTGATCAGTTGAATAAAATTATAAATGCTCAAAGATCTCCCTTGATAAAGACTGGGATAGGCTATGAAGGAGAAACAAGTATGTCCAAGGAAGAATATTACAGAAATATCATTTTTGTAAAAGCTGTTAAGGACAGTGAAGCAACCTAGAAGGTTCCTACAGAAGTAGAAGCCTGCAATGAAGTAAACAGAAACAAGAAGGAACCTCAAACAACAAGAACGAAATAAATAAAAAGTCAACTGAAAAAGGCTCATAGACTCCTAAATATATAAAATTTGGAAGCTATCAAAGAAAATTATTCCCCCCGATGAAAATTGTCACTTGTTATGCCTACCACAAACTGGGACATATTGCTGCATACTGTCATAAAAGGAGAATCGATTCCAACCAACAAAGGATGAAAAAGGTGAAAAGACTACCTCAAGCAAAAAAATGGAGAATACAACCCTTCATCAAGTACGCTAATTGTTTTTATGGGTATTGTTTTTACTGTAAGGAGTTTGGCCATAAAGCCAAGGAGTGCAAAAACGAATGGAAAAAGACTGATGTATGGAAACTCAAGGAGATGGATGAAAAATGGAGAATTCACTCGTGTAAATAATTCATTCAGAAACATAATCAAATGCTTTTACTGCCATCAAATCGGGCCCAAGTGTCACAAATTTCCTCTCAGAGAATGTGGTCCATCCTCTTAGGAAAGGTACCAAACAAAAGGATGCATGCAGTGAATGAATAAGTGTGACTTGGTTCTAATAGCTCAAGATTATAAAAACCAATGGTATTTGGACAGTGGATGCTCAAAGCACATGATTGGAGATCGAAGCAAGTTTGTAACCTTTGATGAAAAGAAATCTGGGAATGTAACATTCAGCAATGATAAAGCAGGGAAAATCATAGGAAAAGGCCCAGTTAGTATGGACAATGGAAGAGGAAAGGCCCAAGATGTACTATTTGTGGATGGGCTGAAAGAAAATCTACTAAGTGTCAGTCAAATGTGTGATAAAGGCTGTGAAGTAATTTTTAGAGCCCACGATTGTGAAGTAAGATCAAGCACCATCGAAAAGTCCTTGATCAAAGGTGTTCGAACAAAAAGTAATGTCTATATAGTGAAAGAAGAGCACGAAGCATGTCACCTAAGAAAACTTGATGAATCATGGTTATGGCATAGAAGATTGGGATACCTAAATTTTGACCACATCATAGGTTTGAGCAAGAAGAATGCAGTCAGAAATATTCCAGTCATAAAGAAGCCTTCAAATACCATATGTAAATCCTGCCATCTAGGCAAGAAAAACCGCACATATTTCAAGACCAAAGAGAAAATATCTACAAGTAGACCTCTTCAGCTTGCTCACATGGACCTGTGTGGAGCTTTAAGAACTCAAGCACCAACTGCAGAATCTTATTTCATGCTGATAATAGATTATTTTTCTAGAATGATGTGGGTAGAATTTCTCAAATATAAATCTGAAGCACTTGAGAAATTCAAGATATTCAAGGCATTGGCATAAAATCAAACAGGGTGCAAGCTAAAGTGCATCAGATCAGACAGAGGAGGTGAATTCACAGACTATGATTTTGTAGACCTATGCAATGAGCATGGTATAAAACAACAGTTTACAATTGCAGGTACAACTCAACAGAATGGAGTGGCAGAGAGAAAAAATAGGTCAGTACAACAGATTTCCAGAGTAATGATGCAAGAAAGTAACATTCCCCAAACCTTCTGGGAAGAAGCAGTACACACAGTTGTTCACATTCTTAACAAAGCTCATTTAATACCAAACTATGACAAGACTCCTTACGAATTATGGCATGGTAAACCAACATTAATCAAGCACTTTAGAGTCTTTGGAAGCAATGTTTCATAAAAAATAATGATGGAAAATTGGGGAAGTTTGATGCAAGAGCTGATGAAGGAATATTTTTAGGATATGCATCCAAGAGTAAGGGTTACAGGTGCTACAAAAAAACACTACACAAAATTTTGGAAAGCATTGATGTAAGATTTGATGAAGATCTACCAAACAGAACAAGAAGCAAAAGATGCAGCAATCCTCCAGATGATCATGAAGAAGAGAACCAAGATAATGATGAATTGAGAAAGACACCAGAAGATACTGAATTAAACTCAAAAGGTCCCTCAAGACACACTCAAAAGAATCATCCAGAAGATCAAATCATTAGGGACTAGAGTGTGGGAGTCCAGACAAGAAGACAACTTGCTAAACAGACAGAAGAAGTATACCTAGCCATGCTATCTCAAATAGAGCCAAAACGTTCAAAGAAGCTAGCAAAGAAAAAAACTGGGTAAATGCTATGAATGAAGAACTGGACCAAATTGAGAAGAAGAATACCTGGGAATTAATTCCAAGACCCACTAGGAAAAATGCCATTGGCACAAAATGTATATTCAAGAATAAGATGAATGAACAAGGGTAGGTAATCAGAAATAAAGCTGAACTTCTATGCAAGGGATATTCACAAATTGAAGGGCTTGATTATGATGGAACCTTTGTGCCTGTAGCCAGAATGGAAGCAATCAGAATGTTTTTGGCCTTTGCATGTTATCATGATTTCAAGGTATATCAAATGGATGTGAAGTCTGACTTCCTAAATGGAGATCTAGAGGAATAATTCTACATGGAACAACCTGAAGGATTCTCATTAACAGATAAACATGACTATGTGTGCAGATTAAAGAAAGCCTTATATGGTCTGAAACAAGCTCCTCGTGCATGGTATTCAAGGTTCAAGGGTGGACAAATACTTGCAAAAAAAAGGGTTCAAGAAAGGAGGAGTAGAGAGCATTTTGTACATAAAGGCTAATGAAAATGAACTCTTAATTGGAGTAGTGTATGTAGATGACATCATGTTTGGAAGAAACAAAGATGAGTTAGCAAAAGGATTTGCTGAAGAAATGAAATCATAATTTGATATGTCAATGATTGGAGAGCTCACCTTCTATTTAGGACCTCAAATTCAACAAAAGAACACATGAATATTCATTTCGCAAGAAAAATACTTAAGAGAAATGTTGAAAAGGTTTCAAATGGAAGATTGAAAACCTGTGTCAACTCCCATGATCACTGGATGCAAACTATGTGCTAATGATGGATCAAAAGATGTAGATAAAAAACTTTACAGATCCATGATAGGAAGTCTGCTATACCTAACAACTTCTATACCAGAAATTATGTTGGCAATAGGACTTGTGGCAAGATATCAAGCAGCACCAAAACAAAATCATTTACTAGAAATCAACAGAATATTTAGATATCTACAAGGTACTTCACATTATGGCCTATGGTATCCAAAAGAAAAAATCTTCATATTGACAGCATATACAGATGTAGATTGGGCCAGCTGTGTGGATGACAGGAAAAGCACAAGTGGAGGTGCATTCTATTTGGGAAAAAGTCTAGTGGCATGGCTAAGCAAGAAGAAAACTTCTATCTCTCTATCTACAAGAGAAGCAGAATACATAGCAGCAGCATGTTGCACACAAGTAATGTGGATGAAAAAAACTCTCCAAAACATGAAGGTAAGCATTGATGAACCTATTTCTATCAAATGTGACAATACAAGTGCAATAAGTATATCAAAAAATCCTATAATTCATTAAAAAACAAAGCACATCCCAATAAAGTACCACTTCCTCAGAGAACAAGTAGCACGTAAATTGGTGAAGTTGGAATACGTACCAACAAAGGAACAAATAGCAGACATATTCACAAAACCTCTTGCTAAATAACCATTCGAATATCTAAGAGACAAACTAGGGGTAGTGTTTGAAGATGTTACTCTCTGATATGAAAAAAAAAATGGGGGCTGCATACAAGAAACAGGATCAAAACAGAAGTCCAGTGATAGTCTGGATCAGAAAATAAAGCATCATTCCAGGGGGAGATCAATCAACAAATATTGTCACAAAAGAGCCAGAGCAACTGAGCAGTGCATGGAATAGGTCCTCAATATTAGAGTATTATGGACAAGATTTAGAAACCACACTAGGAAATGTGCAACCCTTTACCATTGATGTCAAAGGGGGAGGGAAAGCAAGAAAAATAAGAGTATTAAGGTATTTCCATCAGTGCCAAAGGGGGAGACTGTTGGAAATATTGTCATTGATAGCAAGGAGAAGAAAGGAGCAGCACCTGAACTATCACTAAGGAAAAAGAACAAAGAAGAAACAATAATAAGGCAAAGGAGATAGACAAGGAGCAGAGGCAGAAATGGTAGCAGAAAGAGGCAGCTCAGACATGGTGTGGGCAGAAGCAGAGGCAGCAGAGAGAGCATTATACAAGAAGCAGAGGCAATGAATGAAGTAGATAGGTGACTAGAAGCAGAGACAGCGAATTGAAGTAGAGGCAGCAAAGAAGCAGAGAGGTAGCAAAGTTGCAAGATACAGAAAGGGCCAAAGATCTTATACAGAACAATCTCAAGAGGGAGTTGTGCTAAAGAAAAGAAAGCTTCATGGTCTTTAGATATCTGCAGTGATCCAAGAACAGTGATGAAGATTTGTGCGATGGAGTGAAGTAACAGCGCAACAAAAGTTCATTCAACTGCAGAAAGGTGAAGTACGAGATATGTTGGACATGGTAGGAAACCATTTCAAATGAAGGCGCAGTCAAAACGGGAGCAACAGAGACTAAGCAAAATTTTGAAGAAATGGCAGAATTCTGCACTTAATTGCGTTTAAATTTAAGGTTTGAAGGTTGGTGGTTTTGCAAAACCATACCACTGGTTTTACACATCTTTTGGGACATGAGCATTTTATTTCATTTGGAACGCGATCATATCATATTACAACACATCACAATACTAAAACCACCTATTTCACGTAATTTTTAAGAATTAAAGGTCAAGGGTCGAAGTAACGTGATAACCATCCGATTTGATGCGGCGAAGATCCAATGGTGATCGCATGGGAAAAGTGTATGGACGTTTTGAAATGTTAAACAACATGTATATTGTGAATGCAATATCCGTCGGATCAAGATCAGTGAAGATCTAATGGTGGTCTCATCACGCGAAAGGTAGAGTCTTAATGTTAAGGCTTAAAGTGGAAGTGTTGAAGATCGACGGTGGAGATCTTATCGAAGATAGAAGATCAACGGTGGAGATCTTATCGCATCGGCGATCTCTTATCACGTCGGGAAGCAGAAGTGTCGAGGAGACGAGACGTTGAGCATTGCGATTTTGATGGTGCGATTTAATCACAACCGTCTGATCCTAATTAATGGCAACCATTGGATCTACAGTGAGCCATCGCACCGATGTGGAGGCAGAGCAATGGAACAAGCCATTGAAATTTGCGATTGCGACAGTGCGATTTAATTGCAACCATCCGATCGACAGTCATCGCATTGGATTCATTGCATCGGAATCATCGCAAAGTGTGTCATTTCAATCAGAAGTCATCGCAAGTGGTTCATTGCATCGGATTATTGCATCGGTCAAGAAATCTTCGCATCAAACTTATTTCATCGCATTGGCAGATAGAAAGAGTTCAGAAACTGGGCCCGAAAGGTTAATTACTGTGTTAAAAAGGTCTATTATTATATCGCCGAGAGAGGGTTTAAACTTTTCTTAAAGCGTAATTATATAACATTCCCTAAAGTTTTAATACTGTCTCCAAAAGGGTTATTTAACAGAGTTTTATCAAAGTGTTGAGCTCCGAACTTAATCCTGAAGTTTTGAACATAGGTTAAAAGGCTTCAATTATTCATTTCCGATAGTTAAATGTGATAAGTTCCGAAGGGTTTAACAATATCATTTCATATGGTAAGTCTGCAAAGTAGATTTTGGCTATGGTTGGAAACACGAAGGTTGAAGAGAGCCTCTGCATTGATAAAGCTGCTAGATTTAGAACATAATTTGGGAAATGAATTCTACATGCATAGAAAGCACGAGAGTATGCAGAACTGCTACACTACAGTAGCAGAAAAGACAAACATACAGTGAGCCGAGAACTGAAAGGGTTGAATGAGATATATCTGTTGCAAATGTAAATGTAAATGTTTTAATTAATTTTGCATTGTTTGTGATGTAAAGGCAAGTATCCGTGGGAAAATAAATACCCCACTGTAATATTGAAATGTATACATATTTTTATATTTTTCCAAATGTGCTAGGCAAGAAAATGAGAAGGTGGAAGGCAAAGAGTCATACCTATTCACTTCGAATTCCCTATGGAAAACAAACAGTCATAAGGTAATATCTATAAATGATGTCACATAGATATGCAAAAAGAGGTTAGAGAATGGAGAAATGAGGCAGAGAGGGTAAGAAGAAGGAGGAGCAGATAAAGAAGCTGTGAAGGTTCAGAGATGATATAAGACAGATATGAAGGCTGGTGGACAGCAGTGAAGAAGGATCAGAACAAAGATGATATCCAGGTAAATCAGCATGCGTTTTTTATCAAAGACTGAGGAAGTGGGTGCATCCATATCAATTTGTAGCTTGATATATGTCAGTTATAGCTCGCTGAGGTAGGAGCCTCCCGTAGGTTGTAGCCTACAAAAAATAGATGGGAGTTGGAGCTTCCTTGCAAGTTGTAGCTTGCAGAATTGAGGTTGTAGCCTCCTGTAGGTAGGAGCCTACAGAAAATAAATGCTGAGAGGGAGTTGGAGCTTGCCTTTGCATCACAACAATAATAAGATGTCTTTTTCTCCCTTATGGGTTTCCACTTATATCTGTTGTCTATATGTGTTGATACTCTATATTTATTCTGCTTAATACCTACTGCTCACTTATTAATATTGCTATTCCATTGTATATTAAGTTGATCACAAAATGATGATGTGAATGAGTATAAAATAAAGTTTAATAAGAACATGACTGCATTAAACTGATTCACCCACCAACCTCTCAGTTTAACCAAGGGTTCAACATGTGCAACCTCAATCGTTCAATGAGATGGACGTTCGGATGCCTGAAGTGGGGTCACCAAGGAGTGTCATTAAGAAGTTAAAAAGATCCTTACCATCGTTCAATGAAATTGCATGGAGGGTTGGGATCATTCTAGATAAGATCCAAATTTGAGTTGCAGTAGACAAAATCGTGTTAGGTGCAATCGCAAGAAACAAGGGTACTAAACTGTTACGAAAAGAGCATTGTAGTCTGACTACATTTAACCCTTTAAAAAAATACGTTTGCAGTGTCATGCACAACCCGTGGGGTGAATAGACTATAAGATTAACATGTGTGTTATAAAAAAATGGATTCCGACCATGGTTGCCAAAAATATAATGTATACCTAAGTCTTATAGCTCATTTTTTTAATGCATCTATGTATAGCAGAATTTGTTAACTATTATGAAATGAATGTATCAGCCTTAGTGCGAAGTATTTTATGTGGCTAATGTCGATGCTTATGCTAATGTTGATGCTTATGAATGTGTATTTAATTTATTTTTTTATTCTTTGATGGGATACATGTTACAATCTATCAAGCACCCTGAGCTTAAAGAGAAAATAGATTGTATCCCTCTCAACGCTTGATAGATCTAGTGTTATGATGGATCTAGGATCGTTTTTATATACACATACCATATATAGGTTTGATCTATCTCTCCCTCTCTATATCTCTCTCTTCCCTCCTGATCTACTCTCTCCCTCCCTCTCTCCATCTCTCTCCCTTTCATTCCCACCTATCCATCTCCCCCCCATCTCTCTCCTCCAAATATATTACTATCTCCCTCCCTCTTTCCTTCTCTCTCTCCCCCTTCTCCCCCATCGAAATCTATCACTATCTCCCTCCCTCTTTCCTTCTCCCTCTCCCCCTTCTCCCCTTCTCTCTTCCCTTTATCTCCCTCTCTCTCTCATCTTGTTCCCTTTGTCTTCCCATCTCTCCTCTCTCCTTTTATTTCCATATATCCCTTGTTGCTTGCTCTCTCTCTACCTCTATATCTTTATGTATTTTTTCTTCCTTCCATCTCTCTCCCCCAAAATCCATCTATATATTCCTCCCCTCAGCTCTCTCTTCATTCCTCTATCTCCACCTCTTTTATACTTCTCTATTCCATCACTCTCTCTATCACTATCTCCCTCCCTATCTTCGGTGGGTATCTCCTTCTCTCCCCCCATCTCTCTCTCTCTCTCTCTCTCTCTCTCTCTCTATATATATATATATATATATATATATATATATATGTTGAAGAATTTTGATTCTATGTATTAAATTCTATATGTAATGTCTTTTTCATTGTGAAATGAGTTCTGGTTTTTTGACATGTAGTATTGGTAAGCCATGGTATTGTAACAAAATTTGTTTAAAAGCTCATAGTATCCATGGTAAAGTGGGGGTAGATATCCATGGTTAAGAAACTTGTTATATTGTAAATTTATTATAAGTATTACGTTTTTATGTGCTTATTGACTAAATTTAAATACGGTTATGGAATCATTATTAGATATTTCTGCAGTGATTTTTTATTCTTAAGGTTTGAAGAAAAACCATCCAGAAATAAAATACTTGAAAATAACTTATACTAAAGTAAATAACATATCTACCAGCAGTCACTTCCCACCATAATTTAAAAAAGTCTTTGTGTAAAAAATCGATAGGAATAAGATGTAAAAATTATACTTATAGGAGTTACTTTCCACAATTATTTATTTTTACTTTAGCTCTTATGTAGGAATAAATGTGTAAGTGTGTAGACTTACATGTGGTTACTAGCCACCAAAATTTATGCAAGTTATTCTACAAGAGAAAGCAATTTACCTATCCAAAAATATAACAAATTGAATTTTATTATTTTTAACATTTTAATTGAGCCAAGATTTAAAATTTTACACTATAACATCTCGCCCATACTAGTTCTATAATACTCTAAACCTTTTTATTATTTAATTGATTTGACATATAAATGTTAAATGTTAAGCACTTATCCATACACATCTACCCCTATACTGGGTTGTAGAGCACATCCCCATGGTATTAATGTGGAATATAGCTTGGGAAATTAAAATAACTTAGATCCATCTTAACTCTGGATTTACCAAGCCCCGAGAGGAATCAAATCTTTGTAATATTATGTTAAAAATTTAACCGTGTCAAAAAAAAAAAAACAAAAAAAACACCAGCCTAGATCCATCTTAGCCCATGATCTATTAAGGGTTGAGAAGAATCAAGTCTCTTTTGGGATCAAAGATCTTGGGATACAAATGTATTTTAAAGTGAAAATTGAAAAGAGATTTTATCCTTCTTAGCTCTTGATAGATCCCAGGTTATGATGGGTCTAGGCTGATTTTATAATACACACATACCATATCTAGGTTGGATCCATCTCTCCATCTCTCTCCTCTATCTCTCCCCTCTTCCCTCTACTCTATCCCTCCCTCTCTCCATATATCTCTCAACTCCTCTCTCTCCCTTTCATTCCCACCTCAATCTATCTATCCCCCCATCTCTCTCTCTTTACCCTCCAACTCTATCACTATATCCCTCCCTCTTTCCTTCTCTTGTTGCACCTTCTCCCCCCTCCAACTCTATTTCTCCCTCTCTCTCTCTTCCCTTTCTCACCCTCTCTCCTTGTCACTCCCTCTCTCTTGCCCTTTAGTTCTTTATGTATTTTTTCTTCCTTCCCTCTCTCTCCATCTCTCCTTGTCACTCCCTTCTCTCTACCTCTATCTCTTTATGTATTTTTTACAAAAACACATATTTCATTAAAATTGGAAAAAATCTATTTCAAGGACTTTAACAACAAACATGTTTCATTAAATTTGGAATTATTGAGTGGATCTAGAATTTAGAACTTTAACTAGATTAAGTTTTAAAATCAGTTAGTTCACTATTTGAATGTATCTATTCACCATTTTTTGCAATAAATTTATCATGATAAGCTATATTAAAAAAATTATATAAATTTGTAGAAGGAAATCTTTGATATCTTAGTCTTGGACTCCTTACATTATTTCTTCTAATACTATTTATGGTTCCTTTTAAAAATTTGAATAATATTAGTTGGAGACAAGAGTATTATGCGTATTAGTATTATTTACCAATTTAATTATAATTCGATATAGTAAATATGACATTGATTGTGATGAGTTATTATTCTAGTATAAGGTTGGCTCAATTTTAAAGACTCCATAGTCTCCATAAAATTTATTTAATCATATAATTGTAGTAGTATGTTTATTACCATAACGATTTTAATTACAGGTACTATTAGAAATTTTGTTTATTTTTGTAGTATCATATTTTATAATTATATAATTTAGGATGTTAATGAAATTTATAATCGACAAGAAAAAATATTTCATAAGACCCATATTATGTTTAAATTTATTCTTTCAACAATCAAAACCAACACAAGAACTTCATTAACATTATTTATTTTTTAAACCAACATAGATCCATCTTATACCGAGATCTAGCAAGTGCCAACAGGGATCAATTCTAGAGTTGAGATGGATCTAAGCTAGAAGTCTTACATTTCATAATGGATTTCTTGAAACCTTTAAGTAGGCTTCATCATGTAACAAAAAAAACTAGCATGGGATATGCAATACTATGGGCTTGTAAAGAACCATCTGTAAACCCACCAAATGACTAACTTAAACTTATGTTAACTAGTCTATGAGTAGAACATTTAATGAGGACCTTCCCATATCCTTGTAAACAGATATTTACAAGTGTAAATGTTTACGTGTGGTCTCTCCATACTAGGAAGTAAAAAGCCTCTCGAAAAAATCACAATATTTACTTAATATAAGATAAGGTAAATATTTTTAGTAATGTCAAACCAATTAGTGATCCGTGAAGAGGTCAAACATGGAATTTCTTGGTACGAAAATATCAATACATAGTATGGGTGTGAAAGTAGCTATTAGAAGTAATCAATTAAATCATATTATTAGTATGTATAACTTGAAAGCAAGCTATTATAGTTACGAATGATAAACTAGACTCCTTGATGTCCAAAATTTTGTGCCTAAAAACTCTCACCCCCAAGTTTCCCACAATCCAGAGGGGGAGTTCTTGATCAAACTATGATGGTGTTATGAGGATCTCAGTGTAATACATGGTAAGGAGTGCCTACGTTGCAAATTTTTCATTGCAACTGTTATACTAGAAAGTTACTAAGTAAAATAAGCTTTTATGCTAAATTTTCTAGGTCCCCTTAGTGCCTTTATAAAGAACTGAGGGGAGGTCCAGACCACTCAGAAATAATTATCAAATAATTATAATTTTTTTAAACACCATTTAATATTAATTATATATTAATTTTAATCTGTAAAAAAATTGTCATAATAATGGTGCAAAAATTCTAAAGACATTCATTTGTGACCCTTCTCTTCAGTGAACCTTGAAAGTCCACTTAAGAGTCATTATCAATATATTATTCCATGTTTTATTCAGAAAAATATTTTGTTTTACATGGAGTTTTATTTCAAAAACAACAATATCACCTTTATACATTCATATTAAACTACATGATAGGAAAATATAAGTCATAGTTAACTTATTGACTTATATGATATGATTGCAAATATGAGTTATTGATTTAAGAATATATAGCTAGAAAATGTTATGGATACAAAATCGAAGTAAACCATTTAAAATTTATTATCAATTAAATTCTAAATTATGTATTTTGAAAAATTTGTATCTTTATTTACATCGAGCACTTTATTTCGATAACCCATTACATTTATAAACATGTATTATGGAAGAATATAACTCATTAGGGGAATTTTGAGGTCTAAAATGGTTCTCCTAAGGAAATTATAAAATAATTGTGGAAATAATAAAATAAGGTTAGATTAAATCATCAAGTTTTGGAGGGAAAAAAGAAAAGTAAAAAGAAAAATAAATAATAAAATAATAAAACTACTTTTTCAACCCGTATTTTTAACTTATCTGCTTAATTTTTTACTCAAATTTCGAGTAGGAGTACTTTTGGATGCAAAATTTAATTCCTCATCTAAGGATTACCCATGTTGCATACTTTCGATGGACCCTGATACGTGAATGACAAATACATGAAAAATGTAATTGCAATCACGTTTTTCATGTATTTATCAATTTTCATGTAGCAATGTCCATCAAAAGTATGCAACATCGATACTCATTGGATGAGAAATTAAATTTTGCAGCCAACGAGTACTCTTGCTCAAAATTTGAGTAAAAACTTAGGGAGATAAGTTGAAAATACGAGTTGAAAAAGTAGTTTTATTATTTTATTATTTTTTACTTTTTAACTCCAAAAAGGATGAATCATCCCCCATGGTTGAAATCATCATCTTGAATATTATTGGTTATTATAAAGTTTATTTTGGTTGTACATTTTTCTTTGGAGGCCCATTTTAGACCTCAAAACTCCCCTAATGAAATATAATTAACTAAATAGCACCATGTCTTGTTGGTTTCTATTAGATTATATAAACTACAAATAATGTATTTGAAATTTTGAAATTTACATAATGTTAATATGGATGGAAAAATCTAATCTCATATTATGGTGCAAAAAGTTTGAAGACATCCATTTATGCCTCATCTCTTGAATGACCATGAATAGTCCACTTGACATTTATCAAGTAATTATTCCACGTTTTATGAGGAAAATAATGTTCTTTTACATGGAGTTTTTTTTCAAAAAAAACAATGCCACATTTATGCATTGATATCAAACCACATAATAGGCATATAAAAGTCAATAAATGGTTTCCTGACTGATAGAATTACATGAGATGATTGCATGTATAAGTAATTGATTTAGTAATACATAGTTATAAAAAGGTATGGATTGAAAATCAAAGGGACCACATAGAACTCATGAATTAATTCTAATTTGTTTTGAAAAAAATAAATCTTTATGTACAGTAAGATCTTAAATAATTTCAAAAGTGTAATACATTCATAAACTTGTATCAATGCATATAACTAAATAGAATTAAATAAATAGGTTAATGTGTTGGCTTCTATCATATTATTTCTATTAGAAATAATTAATTTAAGACTTGAAGTTTTCAAATAATTAATTTGGATGGGAAGATCAAATATCATATATGCACACTGTTTAAAGATGCCCATTTATGACTCATCTCTTGAATAACTCTGAATAGTCCATGTTTTCTTTCTTTTTACTTGGAATGAAATCATAGGAAACCCCATAATACATCCCACCATTTTGCAGATGGTACATTGAGTAAATCATTGGCCCTAGTTATGGAACCTCACCCCAATAGAGAGTTGAACCTGTGATCAGCAAAAATATCAAAGAACTTCGCATTTGGCTCTAGACCTCTTGAGCTAACCCTTGGGGCTTAATAAATAGTCCACTTAACATTCGTTATCTTCATGATCAATTAATTATTACATGTTTAATCATGAAAAACATTTCGTTTTACATGGAGTTTTATTTCAAAAACAACGATATCACATTTATACACTCTTATTAAACCACATGATAGAAAATGAAAGTCAATAAATGACTTCTTGATTTATTAACTCGTATGAGACAATTGCAGACAAATACACTCTTATTAAACCAGATGATAGAAAATGAAAGTCAATAAATGGCTTCTTGATTTATTAACTCGTATGAGACAATTGCAGACAAAAATAATTGATTTACAAGCACATGTAAGTTACAAATAATTGTAGATTGATAATCAAATGCCTTCAAATTTTAAGAGTCTGAAGTCCCTAATTTATGTCCCATTGCACACTAGTCTAAATAGTATACTTAGCATACTTAGCATTTATTATCAACAAAATTTAATATTTGTTTTTGGAAGAAATGATTCATAATTTATGGCTATTATATATCACATTAATACACTCATATTAATCAATATAAATAAATAAAAGTTGATATTAGATAACATTACTTTGTGCCTTGTTGGCTCATATGATATAATTTCATTATATTTAAAAATACAAATTTATAAAAAGTCATGAGTGGACAATGAAATGAAATTCCTTGCAATTCATAAAGTTCAAAGACATAATTCATCTATGATACATGATCAATGAAATATTAACACTCCACTTAATAATCATTATCAATTAATTATGTCTTCTTAAGAAATGAAAACTTTTTTACAATGGAGGTTGATTTTAAAAATTTTATATCGCATTTATACACTCATATTAATGCATTTTTATAGGAAATTAAAAGTCAACAAGTGAACTTGTGTCTTGATAATTTTCAATATGATATGATTGCAATAAAAGATATTAATTGAAGTCTACACAAAATTACCAAAAAATATCAATTGGGAAGTCTATACAAAATTACAAAATCGAAGTAAACCATTTAAAATGTATTATCAATTAAATTCTAAATTATTTATTTTGTAAAAATTTCATCTTTACTTACATCAAGCGCTTTATTTAAATAACCCATTACATTTATAAACATGTATTATGGAAGAATATAACTAAATAGAATTCAGTAAAGAGCACCATGTCTTGTTGGCTTCTATTAGATTATATCAACTACAAATAATGTATTTAAGTGTTGAAATTTACAAAATGTTAAGCACTTCAAAAACGATGTCTTCAAGGAGATATCTCATCATCTTGGATTCGCCCATGAATTTGATTCACCGTATTACCCTCAGTCCAATGGACAGGTAGAGGCTGTTAACAAATTACTCAAAACTATGTTACAGTGCATGGTGAACAACCACAAACCAACTAGCACCACATGCTCTTTTCCACCCTGTGGGCATACCACATGACAGTTAAGACTTCCACTAGTTTTACTCCCTTCCACTTTTTATATGGGATCGAATTTGTGATTCCCATAGAACACAAGATCCTAAACTTGCATGCAACCATTGAACTCCTAGATGACACCCAGCCTCTAGAACAACGCCTAGTACAAATAGAGATGTTTGACGAAAATGGGTGCCAATCGCTACAACACAATGAGGCCCATAAGAAAAGGGTAAAATAATCACTCGACCGCCACATCAACCCTTGCTCATTTATCGAAGGAGAGCTAGTCCTTCACTATGATGTCATAAAAGAAGCCTTAGGGCCAGGAAAATTTGAAACCCTATGGAAAGGGCCCTATATCATCAAACATTACCTTCGGTGGGGGGCATTTATCTTAACAGAACCAGATGGGACCTACCTCACTAACCCCATCTACGACCTTTACCTCAATAAGTTCTACCCATAGGGGCCCTACAAGCCCTTATCCCCTAGAGTTAGAGTACACACAATCCACCACCAAAATATTTTTTACCCAAAAAACCTAAACGCACTCAAAATATCACCATGGATCACCGACTTGAATCCTATTTTGGATTTTCTGATGGAGCATCACATTGGTCTCAAAACTTAGCTGCAACAGCCTGGGTCATCTATCACCCTGACTGATCACCAGTGTGTTCAAACGACGTGTGCATCAGTTCAGCAACCAACAACAGGCAGAATATGATGTCGTTATCGGTCTTATGTGCGAGGACCTCCACCAAGGCATCTTCCATATGCATTTCTACCTTGATTCCGAGTTAGTAGTTTCGCAGTTAAACCAAACATTTGAAACTAGGGATGCAAACCTTTTTAGAAAATATTTTCGTGCCAGAAGATTAAGTAGACAATTTAATTATATTACATTCTCACATGTATCAAGGAATCAAAACCAAACAGTTGATCGCATAGCTAACAATATTCTAGACTGGAATGCATTGCGAGCAAATCATCATACATAAAACCAAAATCATGCATATCCATCAGCATAAATGCATAAACCAAAAGAGACATCACACCATGTAGAGCCAAAAAAAAGATCTCTCATATATATATCAAAAAATATGTGTATCAGAGTAAAAAAAATAGTATTGCCAGCCCATTGGCCAGCCAAAAAATATAGGGTTCATCAAAAATGAGGGAAGCATCCTCATAATTGGTTCTTTCCCTGTATACAAAATCTACTCTAGGGGGGTGCCCCCTCAAGAGGAGCACTTGGGACCACCATCGTTCCTGGTGCCACCATCGGAGCTATTGTCGCCATTGCGATAGCTACCCGTCATAGAGTCGGCGGGTAGTCCCTCTCACGGGCCATCACTGTCTCTAGCCAAATCTCCTTGAAGTTATCCATATGACCTCGAGTAGGTATCCTGTGGGTCAAACGGTCCACTCGACCCTAGAATTATTCTAGAGTCTCTACCTGAGCTATAAGTGCTATGATACGCCCCTCAGCCACATATGCATGAGCTCTCTCTTCTGCTATCTCAGCTGCACCTGTGCTGCTACCCTCACCAGAAGGGCTAGCATCATCCCTACCCGGTCCATCGGCACCCTCGCCCGGTCCACCAACGACACCACCTCCTCGACCACCAGATGGTCATGGTGGAGGGTTGTGACCCACCAACTGGGCCACTGGGCATCCCACCTCACCAATATTGGCACAAGTAACCAAAATATTCTCAGTGTCAATAAAAAACACTCAAGAACACAAAAACTCGAGTAAATGCAGAAACATAACACATACCTGCGGGACCCCAAACATAACCAAAAGAAAGACCAATATCTGGATCACCCTGAAAGTCCATCTCCGCATAAGGGTATGGAAAAAAAATCTATGGATTGGCCTCAAACTAGGCCTATGTCGTGTCTTTCTAGTAACCACCCACTCTGCCACCACCATTGCATGGCATCACCGGAGCCCACCTCCTCATACATGGCTCCCTCGACCCCCCGATAGGCACAGGCACTACGGGCCTCAGTAGCATGACCCTATCATACATGATGTTGCACAAAATGCTAGCGTACGCAAATGATTTGGATCCACGTTGGACCCTATTTATTTGCAACACCATACCATCAAAATAGAAATGGGAAAAATCGAAGAAATGTTCGTTCCTCAAGTGGCGTAAAACCACCACCTGTGGGCCCGATGCTTGATGAGGTGCAAACGACCCCACCAGTCTCACAATAATGGGTAGAGCACACCGCTCGGCCACATCTGTCATTGAGGCAATATTGATGCACCCCTCAATTAAAGGCGCACCACCGCAATGACGCCGCCGAAACCTGTCCAAGTTCACCCACCCAGGAGGAAGCAGGTACCTCAGCGCGTCTCCCTGAGGCAGTAATCCGGTCATAAAATAAATATCTATCTTTGGACAAATAATCAAGTTTGTCCCCCTCAGGACAAACATGTTGCACCTCCGGCGCCAATACCGTATAATATAACGTAGCAATTGTTCCTGTGAATGAAAGCACTCATTCTCAGCAAATTTCAGGAGGCCCCATGCGGCCAACTGATGGCGCGACCCAGCATCAACAGCCAGAGCAGTTCGAATCTCGGGTCAATATTGCTCTCTCCACACTAACTTGCCAAGCAACAGGAACCCATCAGTACAAAGGAGAAAAATCATCGGGGACAGCAAAAAATGCAAGTTTTTCCAAAAACACTGCCCTTGCATGCCTATCTCTCAGACAGGTGCACCCTTGCGCGCCTATTTCATTTACAGGTGTGCCCTTCCGTGCAAAGAGGCAGGGACAACGCACTCTCGCGTGGCTGTACCTAAGAAATACGCACAAGGGGGGCGCATATTTCCCTAGATCGCCCTTGCAATCTAGGGCAAAAATCCCCTTTGAGGCCGTACAAACCAAACTTGTACAGCCCCCGACATCACGAAACTGAAAAAATTGAAGTGTAGGATGTCATGAGAGTTACCTCAGCATAATATTGCTAATCCCCAATACAAAGGCTAACTCAAACGGCAAGAAAGGATCTGCTACCACCTCTGATCGCCCAAACTTAGCAAGTACAAATGAATAGGATTAGGGCCATAATCCCTTATTTATCGCCCCTTTTTCAGAACTTCGGAGGTTCATAATAGGAGATTAGAAGGTCCATTCTACAAACCGTAAGTTGCACCATCATTATTATACCATGACGAACGAAAGCGATGCCCCACATTCTCTTTCCAAAGAAATATTTTTTGAAGCGCCGGCAGGTATGCACCCTCCCATATTCCTTTCAAAAATTCATGATTTTCAAATAATATTGAATGAAAAAAATATTCTTTCACTTGAGGTAGTTTTTTTTGCAGGAAGAACCCACAAACCGTTCACAACACCATCCACTGAAAGTTTCGGAGTAGGTATCATTCTACCCTTAGCATGATAGAGTCCCAGAAATTTTGCATATCTTGACATCATTTCTCCATCAGAAATAAAACCTAGGGTCCTCACACCCGACCAAATTTATCATCACCTCACCTTCCATACGATAAACGTCCTCGATGGTCGGTAGAGCCTACCCTCCATGGAAATCGTTAGCTCAAGTAGACCATACATCACTCCACAAAGTGACACCATGGCCATACCGTTTTAGTCCAAGAAGCACCTCATGCCCATCCATATATCATGCATAAGGTCAAGTTCACCATTCCAACTCAACCCCCTTCCCGGACGATTGGGTTGTACAAGCAGAATGAAAGCATTCCTCCCTGCACCGCATTTGGCCCACCATACCTCCATCAGCATTAATCCATCTGCGAAATCTTCCGCTTCATCAACCCCACACATGAGACTAGCCAATGGGACCCCTAACCCCAGCAAAACACTGTCCTCACACCATCAAGTGAGTGACCCTCTTGCAATTTTTGGGATATCTGTCTCTGTGTTTTGTACAAACCAAACCCCATTATTTTATTATTTTTGTACAAAAATCACAAACAACAACCTTTGCCTCTTCGCCCTCATATTGCAATTTTTCCTCCCATGGCAGTAGTCCCCCATCACCCTTGGTCAAAGTATTTCATACCCTCCATGCACGCACCATTACAACAATCATAGCCGGTTCATACCCACCTTGGAAGTCCTACCAACTCCAGGGATTTTTTCCTGTCAGAAAATACCTATGACTGCCACCAAGCTGCTCAAATATAATTTGACCTCGGGCCACTGAATCCCCATCATCTGTTTTCAGGTACCACTCACCAACATGCCTATGTTAAACCCATTATTGTTTGGTTAAGGCTTCCTTTTTGTTGACATCAACACCTCTTTTCCAAAAAGGAAGTGATACCTTGGATAACCCCTCCCCATATAAAGGGGTATCCTCGGGTGGCACTATGTGAGACATCATTGTCCATAGATGTCATCAATCCTCTTGAAATTTGACTACAACAAAAGTTGTCATGTCACGATGGTATCTTACCTTACAACCATTGCACTTTGGTCAAGATTCATTGAAGACCCATGCCTTTATAAGCGTCTCTGACAATAATGCTTACACGGGAAGGTCCCAGCTAGAACATATATGTACATTGTGCAGTGATCTGCCATACCAAGATTACGCATATGGGTACCACATTCCACCTATCGTCAAAAAAAAAAAATGCCCTGAGGGTGTCAACAGTTGTTGTCAACAAGCACCAACATTACTACCACAATAGTGACACAAACAGCACATGTATCTATCAATTTTGTTTAACTAGCCATAACATCACGAGCATGGGACATGCCCACCTCGTTGAAATTTTGCAAATATGTTGTATATTTTGTCTACTTGCAAGGGGTCCCCTAGGCAGTGGTTATTTCGGAACCAGTGTAAGATGTTGTCCTTCTACACGCAAGCCTCACTCTCTCTCTCTCTCTTTGCGTACGATACAGAAAAGAAACTATAATGTATTTCGGCTATACAGTTCTTCCTAGACCTCACACATTAGGGTGCATGTGAACACTAGAAAATCGTACAGCAAAAAAGGACATCAAGTAATGTCTAGCCCAAGGATTTACAGGACAGAGATACATTATGGAATCAAAAATATTAATAATCTCTAAGGTTTGGAGCAATTCAAGATTTAACTAGTCATAAATGCCCGAGTGTGTGCTTTTTCCTTTTATAAGTGCACCCTCTACGTGCACTGGAGCCCGATAAGCGCCCATTCCTGGAAATGGAAAAAATTCCCTTTCAAGGACCACAAGCAGGCAAATGACAGTTTCCCCTTATGTGAAAGCCACCTGAGGATAGCACCAGCGCCTCCTTAGGCCTTGTGTGAGCACACAAAAGCATATTTTAGCCCACAATGGAATATTGCCCCTCCCTTGGGTCACTATCCACCATGTACCAAGGGAGGGAAGGTGGTTTGAGAGCTGAACTATATAAACCCTCAAAGAGATGAACAATTTGTGAGCACAAGGTTATGCTAGCCAAAGTTGCCTAAGAAACACCAGCTGTTTGTGTGAACCAAGGAGCAGGAGCTAAAGAAGAGGACTCAATTGTTGGCCACCCAACAATTTTAGTCTATTACAACATAGAGAGAGAGTTAAATTGCATCAAAAGGCAGAAATTGAAGGACAAATATCCTTGCGTCGGGTCCTAGAGCCTCTGCCTAGGCCCTTTAGAAAGTGGGTAAGATTTGTATTCATTCCAAGAATTCAATGAGAAGAAGGCGATCGAGCCATTGTTTACCTTGTTATTGTTTGGAACTCTTTATTTAGCTTCTTTTTTATGTTTTTAGTTTTACTTTTTCAATAGAGAATAGTTAAGTGTATTACTTCATTTTAAGTCTTATACTTTTGAGCTCCCCCCAGATACTACCTATTACTTATGGTTTATAGAAAAGGCCACATTCTCTAAATCTATGTGATTTCATACACCCGAGTGTCGAATCCACCACAACACATGGCACAAGATTTTTATCCCCGAGTCTCTTGGTGGGCTAGGATTGTGAGACTCTAAACTCTTAAATACAGACCTTGGTGCAAAAATATGGTGGTGATCGCTCCAGGGAGGATATTAATAGTGGAAACTGATCTGGACTCAAAATTATGGGCATGGTATGTCGAGAGAGGTCCTTCTTAGTGGCCCACTTCCTTTGGCTCATGGGGAAAAAATGAATCCTCACATGGGACAAACTATAGAAACATGGCTCATGGGCCCATCTCAATTCCCTCTATGTGCACAAAATGAAGAAACACCACAATACCTGCTAGATGCATGACCAAAATCCCATGAGGTTTGGAACTCTCCTACCACCCTCTTTGGACCCATTGAGCAACATCCGAAGGAAATCTAGGAGACCATGGAGGCCTGGAAGCTTCATCATTTAAGAATCCTGGTGTCAATAATTCTTGGTGGTTGACGATGGTATTCACCCTTTCAAATATATGGAAAGGGCACAACAGGCCAATCTTCAAATATCATCCTCCCTCCAGTCTATTGATATGGTCCCAAGTCATCATGAAAACACTAGAGATACCATCCTGGCTTAGGGATGGGATCCAGATTATTAGAATGCAGATCCTTGGGAATCTAAGATACTCCTCTCCTTGAACCTCTCATAGGATCTGATCCACCAATGGTTGTTTCTTGTAAGGGACCCCCCCCCCCCCCCAAATGTCTCCATCGATATTCTTAAAGCCTTGAGATGGATGCATTAAAATTACCTTTTATGGGCCTTCCAAAGGCAATCCATGCCCAAAAAGCATTGGAAAAATTATTTGTGACTGAGGAGGAACTCCATTGGGTATTTTTTTAGGTTAATATGGCTCCACCACCAACAACGTAGCTGAATTAATTGCACTTCAGAAAAGCCTCCTCCTTACTCAATAATAACACTGGCCCAAGATTCACATTGTAGGATACTCTTCATCGATTGTGTTAATGTCCCAAAATATCATCAATGGTTCGACCTCATGGAAGCTAGAAAAAGCTGATGATTGGAAGCCCAATTTGAATGCATTCAACACCTATTGTCCGACTTCAAGCACACCTCAATAGTTCATGTGTAGCAGCTTGAAAATCAAGTGACACATTTTATTGCCAACACAAGAACGATGAGTATTCATCAATATTTTTCATCCACTTGCTAGGAGGTCAGAAGAAAGGTCGACCTAGATCCAGGAGAGCTTCAATCCTTACAATACCTGCTAAATGGAGACTTAGGAGTCCCCGATGTGGGTGAATTATTTCTTGGCATGTG
The DNA here is from genome assembly GCA_034641835.2 of Pinus albicaulis. NCBI lineage: Eukaryota > Viridiplantae > Streptophyta > Pinopsida > Pinales > Pinaceae > Pinus > Pinus albicaulis. Next base: position 1,307,483,208 of record CM076578.1, on the reverse strand, counting down.
TGGCAATTGAATGGCGCAGAAAGCCTGCCTAGCTTCCATGCACCCACCACATTCATCATAGTGGTCACTAGAATCATCATCAATACCCAACATGTGAACTCTTCTCCTGTGGGCTATGTCATTGGCGTCGGGGCTAAGCCGTGGCCCCTTCCCCCCATACCTATGCTAACCATAATTGAAATATGTATTGTGCCATATGATATAATAAGGAAATCATGCAACATAGCAGTAAGGAATTTTTTTGATGGAGGTGAGATCAAGTGTTTGACCTCCGTGGGATGTGGTTTGACCCTAACTGAAATTTTGTGGCTTCCCATGCTGCCACTTGCAACATCCGATTGGTCTATGTGGCAGCATGTGGTTGGCCACATTTCCAACAAATCACATCACGCCACAACAAACCAATGATATCGTGCCATTGGGCACCACCTGTTTCGCCAGAGAAATCCTTTCACCAGTCAAACTGCCAAATACGCATGCCCAGTCATAAGTACAGACTGCTGATTGGCCTATCCCTACTTTTTTTTTCAAAAAATTTCCTGTTTGACAAAATGGAAAAAATGTGTTTCTGGGATCATATAGAGTTGGTTTTCCATGAAATGAGTTGCTACGGTTTCATAACGATGAGATATATGCGGTTATTTAGGTTCCACACCATTCCAAAAACTTTCATTTTTTAGCATAATTTTGAGCACTTGATCACTACTCCCCATTGGAATCTTTTGGACCCCAAAATATCAATTTCAGATTTTCAACAGATGAGGGTACAACTCCCTCACCTTTCCAATCTTGATCCATTTGGCTTTGCTCGTATTTTTGTCTTTGGGCGCACATGTTAGGTCCCTATATTACTAGTGTAGTCCCTTATTGTTGTTAGTGTAACCCGCTTATTGTTATTATTGTACCCTTGTAACCCCCATATTGTTATTATTGTGCCCTTAAATTATTATTGTTAGGTTGGCTAGGATTACATTGTGGCCCCATGGACTCCTATATATAGAGAGGAGGTTTTTTAATTTGTATCATCCAAGAATTTTTCATTCATGTAATGTATTGGGGGTTGCCCTCTCAAAGTGGCTTATTTCTAAGTCACTGATATCTCTTTTCTTCTATTTTTGGAGCTGGTTTCACAACATTTGGTATTAGAGCTTTGGATTCTAGGGTTTTCGCTACTCCAAATCGGTCATCGTGGAATTTTCATTGTAAAGCTTTTTCTACGAAGTTTTAGAAGCTGGAATTTTTAGAGTGCGAAGCCAAAATCCTAAGGAACATCGTCACAAAATTTCAGATCTTGGTTCGCAATATTTTCGGAGATATGATCTTTGTAAGTTAGGGCTTTTTGCAGGCTCCTAAATTTAACCTAAATAAGTCATCAGGGGAGTTTCGCTATAACGTTTTTTATAAAAAGTTTCAGAAGCTAAAATTTTTAGAGAGCGAATATGAAAGCCTGAGGAACATCGTCGCATAATTTTAGAGCTTGGTTCACAATATTGTCGGAGATATGATCTGTGGAAGTTAGGTCTTTTTCAGGCTCCCAAATTTCATCTCAAAGAGGTTAGCATGGGAAAATCTTCATAACTCTCTCTCTAAGCATCAGATTGGAATGTTGTAAAAAGTGGTTGCAAGTAAACAGATTATAGTTTCTTTTATATCAATTTTAGAGAGAAAAGAGGAAACAATGACATGTGGCAAGCCATACAAGTTAGCTCTACTAAACTAGTCCATAATTGGGTCATTGTGGGACACTAGACATAAATTTGCCTTGAAGAATCCAAATCAGGTCAGACCTGTGAAATTTGAAAGAAGCTTAAGAGGGATACTACAACGCTGAATTTCAGATATTGAGGATCTATAATTATAGAGATAATTCAATTTCAATATAGAGCTCCTCAAAAGCAAGTAAAAGGTCTGTATATTTTTTTTTTCCCGAATTGCATAAGTCTTTCTTGACGAATCAAGTTGAATTGATTCCAAGGGCATATTGTAGAATATATATCAGTATTAGATTCTAAAATGGCCCCTAAAAATAATTTAACACCCATTAAGCCTTTAGAAGGCTCTACTATGATTCATGAAGATGAAGAATGGCAACATGACATATCAAATTTACAAGAGCAAGTGCAACAAATTTTTCTCTCGCAAAGAGCAACAAAAAATGACATGGAATTTTTGAAGAAAGGCATGGAAACTAAGAGGATGGTTTGAAGAAAGATGTATAATCTAAGTTGGATGGTTTGAAGAATGGAATGGAAGCTAAGATAGATGGCATGGAAGCTAGCATGGAATATAATATGGAAAACATGAAGAATGATCTAAAAGTAGACATGGAAGGTTTGAAAAATTTGATACAGCAAATGTTTCCTAATGGTGAAAAGATAGTCAAGGAAACTCATGATGAGAACAAAATAAATGCTAATCGTGATTTCATAAACTCTAATGTTGTCGGGAATAACCACCATATTCCAAAAATGGATATGATGAAGTTTGATGGAAAGGATCTTGTAACATGGATACTATAGATGGAGCATATTTTGATCTCAATAATGTGCAAAACACACAAAAGGTATGCATTGCAACTTTACATTAAAACAAAATACATTTGTATGGTATCGATGGCTTTTCTCCCTTATAACAATTGTCACTTGGTCAATTTTTGTAGAGGAAATGATAGCACATTATGAGGATACAAAGAGAAACACCTTCTTTACCCAATTGATAAATCTCAAACAAAAGGGTTTAGTGGGGGAGCACATTGAGGAATTCCAAAAATTGAATATAAGGGTAAGCGTGTCGGGAGGAACACGGATTTATCTCTTCATAGGTACTTTAAAGGATAACATCCAACATGAAGTTCGCGTTTTGGTTTGATTCATTGGAGAGGCATTTAGGTTGGCAAGAAAATTTGAATGTAAAGTGGGTGACAATGTTCCCTGCTACTCACTTCTATGAGGGAAGTGTTGCTACTCCTAGACTTCCACAACCTACAAGGTTGACACCACAAAAATTGGAAGGAAAAAGAGCAAAAGGGCTTTGCTACAGTTGTGATAGAAAATACACTAAAGATCATAACTGTGCTGAGAAGAAATTATTTTACATAGATTGTGAAGAGGAGGAATAAAATGAAGAAGAAACTTCAAAAGTAGAGAATATACACCAGGAAGAAACCCTAGAAGAAGAAGAAATGAGTTCAACCATATCATGTAATGCATTGGCAGGAATTACCACTCTTCAAACTCTCAATATATAAGTACATATAAAGAAGAAAAAGGTAATAGTGTTGATTGATTCGGGTAGTACCCATAATTTTATTCATTGTAAGTTAGCCAAGGAATTGAATTGTTTCCTGCAGCACCGAATTTAAGTAGTGGTTGCAAATGGAGGAACTATAAATTTCTTTGGAAAATGCCATAATGTCAAGCTAACCATGGGGGAATATGTATTTAATAGTCCAATGTTTTCCATTCCTATGGGAGGTGTGGATGTTGTACTAGGAGTATAATGGTTACAATCTTTGGGGATGATAGTTTTTAATTTTCAAGAACTTTTCTTGAATTTTTTTTTTCATAAGGAAAGGAAGTCGAATTACGGGGTATTGCAGGGAAGCTGGGAAAGATAATAAGCTCTAATTTCATGGCAAAGCTTCTAAAGAAAGAACAACGAGGCGTAATTGCACAATTATGCTCACTAGAAGTTCCAACGTCAAAATCATCTATTTCTGCAGATCTCCAAAAAGTCTTGGACAATCATTCCAAGGTGTTTGAAACTCCCAAAGGGATCCCACCTATTTGTGATCATTATCATGCTATTCATTTGATTCCAGGAAGTGTTCCTCTAAACATCGGGCCTTATAGATATCCTTATGTCCAAAAGAGTGAAATTGAACGTATGATTGCAGAAATGTTAGAGGCGGGTATAATTCAACATAGTCAAAGTTATTTCTCTGCTCCTGTAGTATTGGTACACAAGAAGGATGGATCACGGTGAATGTGTCTTGATTATAGCGAGCTCAACAAGCTCACCATTAAAGATAAATTTCCCATTTCTGTGATTGATGAATTATTGGATGAATTACATGGAAGGTTTGAGAAAGTTGATACGACAAATGTTTCCTAATGGTGAAAAGATAGTAGAGGAAACTCATGATGAGAAAAAAATAAATGCTAATCATGATTTCATAAACTCTATTGTTGGCGGGAAGAACCACCATATTCCAAAAATGGATATCAGGAAGTTTGATGGAAAGGATCCTGTAACATGGATACTATAGATGGAGCAATATTTTGATCTCAATAATGTGCAAAACACACAAAAGGTATGCATTGCAACTTTACATTTAGAACAAAATGCCAAATTTGTATGGTATCGATGGCTTTGTCAGAAAAGCTGTCACTTAGTCAATTTTTACGGAGGAAATGATAGCAGATTATGAGGATACAAAGAGAAATACCTTCTTTAGCCAATTGATAAATCTCAAACAAAAGGGTTTAATGGGGGAGCACATTGAGGACTTCCAAAAATTGAATATAAGGGTAACTGATATTCTAGAGTAACACAAGATTGATCTCTTCATAGGTACTTTAAAGGGTAACATCCAACATGAAGTTTTCGTTTTGGAACCTGATTCATTGGAGATGGCATTCAAGTTGGCAAGAAAATTGAATGTAAAATTATGGCGACAAGGAAGCCTACCACTCACTTCTATAAAGAGGGAAGTGTTTCTACTCCTATATTTCAACAACCTACAAGGTTGACACCACAAAAATTGGAAGAAAAAATAGCAAAAGGGCTTCGCTATAGTTGTGATAGAAAATACACTAAAGGTCATAAGTGTGCTGAGAAGAAATTATTTTACATAGATTGTGAAGAAGAAGAAAATGAAAAGAAGAGGATATACACCAGGAACCAACCCTAGAAGAGGAAGAAACGAGCCTGACCATATCGTGTAATGCATTGGCAGGAATTATCCCTCCTCAAACTCTCAAAATAGAAGGACATATCAAGAAGAAAAAGGTAATAGTGTTGATTGATTCAAGTAGTACCCATAATTTTATTCATTGTAAGGTAGCCAAGGAATTGAGTTGTGTCCTATACCTCGCACCAGACTTTCAAGTGATGGTAGAAAATTAAGGAACTATAAATTACTCTATAAAATGCCATAATATCAAGCTAACCATGGGGGAATATGTATTGAATAGTCCATTGCTTTCCATTCCTATGGGAGGTGCTGATGTTGTAATAGGAGTACAATGGTTACAATATTTGGGGATGGTAACTTTTAATTTCCAAGAACCTTTCTTGAATTTTTTTCAGAAGGAAACGAAGTCGAATTACGGGGTATTGTAGGGAAGCCAAGAAAGATAATAAGCTCTAATGTCATGACAAAGCTTCTAAAGAACGAAAAAAAAGGCATCATTTCACAATTATGCTCACTAGAAGTTCCAACATCAAAATAATCTATTTCTGCAGATCTCCAAAAAGTGTTGGACAATCATTCCAAGGTTTTTGAAACTCCCAAAAGATTCCCACCTATTCATGATCATTATCATGCTATTCATTTGATTCCAGGAAGTGTTCCTCCAAACATCAGGCCTTATATATATCCTTATGTCCAAAAGAGAGAAATAGAACGTATGATTGCAGAAATGTTAGAGGCGAGTATAATTCAACCTAGTCAAAGTTCTTTCTCTGCTCCTGTAATATTGGTACATAAGAAGGATGGATCATGGTGCATGTGTCCCAATTATAGGGAGCTCAATAAGCTCACCATTAGAGATAAATTTCCCATTCCTTTGATTGATGAATTATTGGATGAATTACATGGAGCAATTTATTTTACAAAGTTGGATCTTCGTTGAGGATATCATCAAATTAGAATGAATACTGAAGATATTTTGAAAACAACATTTTGAACTCATGAGGGTCATTATAAATTTTTGTTCATGCCTTTTGGCCTTACTAAAGCACCTTCTACATTTCAAGGGTTGATGAATTCCATATTCAAACCCTTCCTTAGAAAATTTGTGCTAGTATTTTTTGATGATATACTAATCTACAACAGGTCTTGGAAGGATCATGTTTAGCATGTTGATAGGGTGCTCAAACTATTGCAGGAGAAACAATTATATACAAAAACATCCAAATGTTTCTTTGGAGTACAAGAGGTGGAATATCTGGGTCATATTATATCTCACAAGGGAATTAAGGTAGACCCTAACAAAATTAAAGCCATTAGGGAATGGAAAGTCCCCACAACCATAAAGAAGTCATGAGGATTTCTTGGGTTAACAGGGTATTACCACAATTTTGTTAAGAATTATGGGAGAATAACAACACCTCTAACAACATTATTGAAGAAAGATACATTTTAATGGACTCCTGAAGCAACTAAGGCCTTTGAACATCTTAAAGAGGCAATGTGCCTAGCACCGGTCTTAATTGCGCCAAACTTCACAAAAACCTTTATTGTGGAATGTGATGCCTCAGGAAATGGAATTGGTGCTGTTTAAATTCAAGAAGGAAGACCCATTGCTTTTGAAAGTCGTCCAATCAAAGGAAAGTATTTACATAAACCTATTTATGAGAAGGAAATGTTATAAATACTGCATGCACTAAAGAAATGGAGAACTTACCTAATGGGGAGACACTTCAAGGTAAAAATTCATCATGATAGTCTTAAACACTTTTTGGAACAAAGACTATCTTGAGAAGAGCAACAAAAATTGGTCACAAAGATGTTGGGTTATGACTTTGAGATAATCTACAGAAAAGGGAAGCTAAGTGTTGTTGCAGATGCACTCTCAAGAAAGAATGAAGAGGTGGAAGCATTGCTTTGTGCCATTTCTATTATCCAACCAGATTGGATAACCAAAGCAAGAGATGAATTGAAGAAGGGCGAAGAAGTGTGCACACTCATTCAAAATTTGTAGCAAGATCCTAGTACATCTAATACATTTAGTTGGAAAAATGATTCCTTATGGTACAAAGATCGCTTATATCTTTGTAAGAATTCCCAGCTAAAACAAAATATTCTTTTGGAATTGCACACTTCTTCTTTAGGAGGACACTTGGAATTTTTAAAAACTTACCACAGGGTGAAGAAATAATTTTTTTGGGATGGCCTTAAATCTGATATTCAAAATTTTGTGGCGGAATGTTTGGTTTTACAGCAAAATAAATTTGAGACAATTAAGACCCTGATTCTTCTACAAACTTTATCCATTCCAAGTCAACATTGGGAGGATATTTCAATGGATTTTATCACAGGTTTACCTAAGTCCAAAGGAAAAAGTGTCATCATGGTGGTAGTTGATAGACTTACCAAGTATGCACACTTTTGTGCACTATCTCATCCATTTAAAGCAACTACAGTTTCTAATACATTTATGGACACAAATCAAAAGCTACATGGAATCCCAAGGGTTATTGTGAGCGACAGAGATCCCATTTTTACCAAAAAAGTTTGGACGGAGTTATTTTCTCTTTGGGTACACAATTAGCTCATAGCTCATATTATCATCCTCAATCTAATGTTCAAACTGAGATAGTAAATAAATGTTTGGAAGGATGTCTTCCTTGTTTTCTATCTGATAAACAAACACAATTGGTCAAGTGGTTACCTCTCACTCAATGGTGTTATAACACTTCCTTCCATACTGCAACAAAAATAACCCCATTTATGGCACTTTATGGATACGATCCACCATCCATCACATCATATTAAGAGAAAATTTGAAGGTTCAAGCAGTGGAAGATCACATCGAGCATCAACAAGAAGTTCTCCAAATCTTAAAGGACAACCTGAATTTGGCACAAAATCGAATGAAACAAACAGGAAGATCAACATTGCAACGAGAGAAGTTTTGATGTAGGAGTTTTTTACGGCTACAACCATACAAAAAAATGTCCCTCAAGCAAGCTAAGAAGGATAATAAATTATCGCCAAATTACTATGTTCGTTACAAGGTGTTGCAAAAGATTGGTACTATGGCATACAAATTGGAGCTTCTTTCTTCTTCACAAGTGCATCCAATTATCCATGTTCCATGCTTAAAGAAGGTTATAGGTGAAAATATTCCAGTTCAAACAATATTTCCAGAACTTGATGAGGAAGGAAAAATCATATCGGAACTTGAAGTGGTCACAGAAACTAGAACTCAACAGCTACGGAATCGATCAGTTTCAGAGTATCTCATCAAGTGGAAGAACTTACCCACTGAAGATTCTACATGGGAGGATGAAAATTTTATACAGAAGCACCCAGAGCTACCCAAGCATTGAGGACAACACTTTTTTAAAGGAGAGAGGCATGTTAGGTCCCTATATTACTATTATAGTCCCTTATTGTTGTTAGTGTAACCCAATTATTATTATTATTGTACCCTTGTAACCCCCATATTGTTATTATTGTGACCTTAAATTATTTTTGTTAGGTCAGCTAGGATTACATTGTGGCCCCATGGACTCCTATATATAGAAAGGAGGTTTTGTAATTTGTATCATCCAAGAGTTTTTCATTCATGTAATGTATTGGAGGTTGCCCCCTCAAAGTGGCTTATTAATAAGGTGTTGATATCTCTTTTCTTCTATTTTTGGAGCTGGTTTCACAACAACACACGAAGGTACTCCACATTCCCGCATTTTCAAGGCCTTGTTCTTCTGTCAAGAATGGTATCTTGTTGTATTTCATCAAGGTATTCAGGATAAAAATCCTCAATGGAAGGAATTTGAACATTTTATCCTTGATCTTCAATTAAAGGAAACTCATACAACCTTAATTTTTCAACAATAACAGTACAGCAAATTTTCATTTATGAAGGAAAATATAACTTGAAGGCATTATCACCAACATTTTTCGAAATTCTGAAAGGACCATAATGGATTGGTTTCAGTTTTTTACCTTCCGCTTGAAGCCTTTCTTTGCTAATGTGAAACCAAAGTTCATCGCCAACTTTGAACTTGTGATCTGCATGATGCTTGTCGTGCCTTGCTTTCTACTTTCCCTGGCACTTTTGAGGTCGATATTGAACTGTTTAATGTATCAATTGGATTTATTATATGAACTTATTAGCTCTGTTTGTGTCCCTATGGACATCAATAGAAACATCGTTCCCAAAAATGAAATCCAATGGTGATCTAGGAAAGTATCCAAGACATGCCTCAAATGGCGATGTGTGTAGATGAGTTTTTTTCACGGATGTAAGCATGTTGAATGTAATGCAAATGTTCATCCCAAAACTTAGGATGCTTGCTGCAATATCCTCAAAGAATATGTATGATTGTTCGATTGACCACTTCAGTTTGACCATCTATTTGGGGATGAAAGGTTGTACTCTTTTTCAACTTGGTATCCATCAAGTATGAAAAACATGATAAAATTTTTCCAACAAATTGAGAATCTCTATCACTAACAATGGATGTGGGAAACCTAAAATGAACCCAAACATGTTGAAAGAATAGTTAGTTGTTTTTTCAGTTGTGATTTTCATTTTACATGGCATTAATTTACACATCTTGTTGAACCTATCCACAACTACATAAAAATAATCATGACCTCATCTTGACAAAGGAATACCTCCTACAAAATCCATAGAAACACTCTGCCATGGACGTGAAGTTATGGAAAGTGGTGTGTACAATCCTAACTTCCTATTGCTAGGCTTACTGACTGCACACAATGAACAACCTTTAATGAAATGTGACACACTTTTAAGAATATGAGGCCAATAACAATACCTCTGATGATGTGAAACTATTTTTCTTACACCGAAATGTCCAACAATAAAAGATATTTGTGCTTCCCTTATGACATTCACTCTCTCCCCCTGTGGAACAGAAAGCTTTCCCAAATGATACAAATTATTATGTATATGGTAATACAATTCCTCTACTTGGTTTCCTTGACTCATGTTTTCATAAAAAATCTTGAAAGTCATTATAAAATGCATATTTATTAACATATATTTCATGAAAAACATAATTATGCTTGAGTAAAGTAGCTGCACTAACACTAGGCCTAGAAAGAATATAAAAAACCTTGTTGTATACACCTTTATTATACCTAATGACCAAGTGGAATTTCTGTAGGAAACTCATCCATCAAAAGTGCCTTGATTGCTGCAACTTAGTTTTTGATTTCAAGTATTGCAATGGTTGGTGGTCGATGTGTATGATGGTTTCCTTTCCCATCAAGTAGTGTTTCCAATTTTTCACACTTTGAACCAACGTATAAAGATCCTTTTCATAATTAGGATAGTTAATCATTGTGCCATTGAAATATTCTGAATGAAATGAAATGGGCTTACCATGTTTCATAACGACTACACCCATGGCATAGTCACTTGCAGCAGTTTGAATCTCAAAGGCCTGCCTCATGTCCTCTAGTGAAAGTATTTGGGATGAACTGATCTTCTATTTAAAAGAATTGAACGATATTTTATTTTTTTTACCTCCCCACTAGAATACTTGATTCACACTTTTCAATGCATGCAATGGAGTTGCGATAGAAGAGAAGTTAGCAATAAGCTTCCTCCAATATTTGGCTTCTCCCAAAAATCTTCTTACCTTCATAACTATTTTGGGCTTTGGCCAATTGAAAATGGCATCAACCTTGGAAGGATCTATTTTCAATTCACCTCCTCCAACAATGCGACCCAAATAAATTAAATAAAAAATTATAAACTCACACTTTGACATCTTTAAAAACAATTGTTATTTCTTCAAGACAACAAGTACTTTTTTGACATGCATGACATGTTATTCACAAGATTTACTAAAAATAAAGATGTCATCTAAGTAGAATATCACAAACACGTCAATAAATGGCCTCAACACATCATTCATCGCATGCATGAAGGTAGTAGGAGCATTAAATAAACCAAAAGGCATAAATAGCCATTCAGAAAAACCTTGTTGTGTCTTGAATTTTGTCTTCCAAATGTCACCTTCAACAATTCTAATTTGATGATAGCCACTCCTTAAGTCCAACTTAGTAAAATAATTTGCATATTTCAATGGACCAAGTAAATCATCTATTCTAGGAAGTGGATAGTGAATCTTTATCGTAATTTTTTTCAATTCACGAAAATCTACATACATGTGCCATGTTTCATCCTTCTTTGGTACCAATAAAATAGTTGACCCGCATGGTGAAGTACTTGGTCAGATGATCCCTTTGTCCAACAACTCTTGAATTTGATTTTTGATTTCAACGCCCTCCATCACCGACATCCTATACATGCCAATTTTAGGAAGAGGACAATCCTATTGCAACTATATTTCATGTTGGATTCCCCTCTTGGGAGGTAATCCCTTTCGTTCTTGAAATGTTATGAAACTAGCTCACAAAATAGAAGAAAAGATCAATCAAAGACTTAGAAATAAGCCTCTTTGAGGGGGAAACCTCCTTTACATTACATAAATTAAAAATTCTTGGACGATACCAATTAAAAAACCTCCTTTTATATATACAAGAGTCCATGGGGTTACAATATAATCCTTGTTGACCTAACAATAATAATGTAAGGCCACAAAAATAACAATACTGGGATTTTATGGGGCACAATAATAATAGTATGGGGACTACAGGGGTACAACAATAATAATAAGGGGGATACACTAACAACAATAAGGGACTATACTAGTAATATAAGGACCTAACATGCCCCTCTCCTTCAAAAAATTGTTGTACTCGATGTTTGATTTAGTAATACATAGTTATAAAAAGTTATAGATTAAAAATTAGATGGAACACATAGAACTCATCAATTAATTCTATTTTTTTTTGAAAAAAATATATGTATACGTACATTAAGATCTTAAATAAGTTCAAAAGTGCAATACATTCATAAACTTGTATCAATGCATATAACTAAATAGAATTCAATAAATAGGTTAGTGTTGGCTTCTACCATATTATTTCTATTAGAATTAATTTATTTAAGACTTGAAGTTTACAAATAATTAATTTGGATGGGAAAATCAAATATCATAAATGAAAATTGTTTAAATATGTCCATTTATGAGTCATCTCTTGAATAACTCTGAATATTTCATGTTTTCTTTCTTTTTACTTGGAATGAAAGCACGAGAAACCCCATGGTACATCCCACCATTTTGCAGATGGTACATTGAGTAAATCATCGACCCTTGGTATGGAGCCTCACCCCAACAGAGATTCAAACCTGGGATCAGCAAAAATATCAAAGAACTTCACATTTGGCTCTAGACCTCTTGAGCTAACCCTTGGGGCTTAATAAATAGTCCACTTAACATTCATTATCTTCATGATCAATTAATTATTAGATGTTTAATTATGAAAAACATTTTGTTTTACATGGAGTTTTATTTCAAAAACAACGATATCACATTTATACACTCTTATTAAACCACATGATAGAAAATGAAAGTCAATAAATGTCTTCCTGATTTATTAACTCGTATGAGACAATTGCAGACAAAAATAATTGATTTACAAGCACATGTAAGTTACAAAGAATTACGGATTTATAATCAAATGCCTTCAAATTTTAAGAGTTTGAAGTCACTAATTTATGTCCCATTGCACACTAATATAAATAGTATACTTAGCACTTGTTATCAAGAAAAATTAATATTTATTTTTGGAAGAAATTATTCATAATTTATGGCTATTATATATCACATTTATACACTCATATTAATCAATATAAATAAATAAAATTTGATAACATAACTTTGTGCCTTGTTAGCTCATATTATATAATTTCATTTTATTTAAAAATACAAATTTATACAAAGTCTTGAGTGGACAATGAAACGAAATTCTTTGCAATTCATAATGTTCAAAGACATAAATCATCTATGATACATGATCGATGAAATATTAACACTCCACTTAACAATCATTATCAATTAATTATGACTTTTTAAGAAATGAATTTTTTTTTACAATGGAGTTTGATTTTGGAATTTTTATATCACATTTATACAGTCATATTAATGCATTTTTATAGGAAATTAAAAGTTAACAAGTGACTTTATGTCTTGATAATTTTCAATATGATTGCAATAAAAAATATTAATTGAAGTGTATACAAAATTACCAAAAAATATCAATTGGGAAATAGCATATCTTGTACTTCAGAAAGTTCAAATCATTCACCTATGGCCCATAACCTATGGCCGATTACCTGTGCCCCATTTCCTATTAGCCTTAATATTGCATGCAACATTTATCAACTAAATTATCTATAATTGTTTTTGGTAAAAGTTGTACATTTATTTTCATTGAACTTTATTTAAAAAATTACATTTCACATTTATATATTAGTATTAATGAATATTATTAAATATAAATCCATAAAATAACTTTTTGCCTTAATGTATCATATAATAAGATGAGTTCAATGACAAATAATTTATTTAAAAATGTAAATTAATATACACGCATACACATAATAAAAATAAAACTTTTGTACAACAAATTCAATGAAAAAATAATTATAAATAATAATAATAATTTACATTAGTATAATTTTCAATTATCATATATTTTTCTCCCAGATGCAGGTGTTTAGTTTGGCGATCAGTACGTGGGCGGTGTGGTGGGTTTTCGCGTGGCTTCTTACCACTGCCATCCGGCCTCGTGCAATGTTTGTCATTAATCACTCTGCCTCCACCTTCAATGCTGCGTTAATGCAGCTCGTCCCTCCACACTAGCTCGCAAGCTCTTCATCCATGGTGCCTCCCCAATGTCTCATTCACCCTCCTCCCCTGCGCTTGAGTTGCTCCTTTACTGCCGCTGAGCCTTACTCTCAGACCAGCACTAGGAAGCGCTGTGCTCTGGAGTGCTGCATCAATTTGCTGCCGGGAATTCATGTTTCACAGAGTCCTTTCTGCAAACTCAGTCTCCTTTTGACCTCTGTCATCTCCGGAGCTCCTTTGCTGGCTGAAGCTTGGCCCCCTTCTGACCTCCCCTGCCTTCATAGTATTGCTGACTTCTCTACACTGCCTGTTCTTCACATCATGCCCAGATTACGCCAGAGAATGAATTGCAGGTGGGGAAGTTCTCGTGGGCGTGTGGTCCACCAGCCCTCCTCCTCAACCTATGACTCCTCTTCCTATTCCACGGATTTCTACATTGATCTCTATCCTTACACCAGGAGTGGTCATGGACAGGGTCGTGGGCAGCACAATTCTGTGTGTTCTCACCATTCCACCCCTGTGCAGTCACATACAGCTCAATTTCGGTTCCCTTGTACCTTCGGTCAATCCTCTTTCATGGCGACTGTTACCATTGTGCTTCAAGAGGACTCTTTGGGTATGGTTTCCGAAACTTCGAGGGTGACTCTGGAGAAGAAGGTGGAAGATAGGCATGGCACTCCTCCGACAGATAACAAGCAGAGCAAGGATCCTAGTGGCATTGCTCCCCAGGACATGAGCTTTCAGGCTGGTCCGAGCGACCCCACTAGTGGTTGTTTCACAGGCAAGGAAGGTCATCCTGCTGAGGAAGAAGACCCCTAAAAATATGCATGCCGCATCGTTGAAGAGTCACCTCCCACTTCTCAAGAATCTAAATCAGGTCTGCGTTCAAAGGTTTTTGTTTCCCAGTTGCTTGAATGGGCTCAATTCCCTTTTGTCTTATAATTTTCATATTCTCATCAGTTCTCATGCTCATACTTTTACTCTAAGGTTCAATTGCTGGTTTCCCCTGAGTGGGCAACACTTATCTGCTTGTTTGTTTGGGTTTCTGTTATGGTTTCTGAAGCTTATCTGGTCAGATTTCAGTTTTGTAATGGGTAGCACTTATCTACTTATTTGTATGGGTCCAGTCATACTGTCATGGTCTTTGAAGTTCTTCTTGTTATTTTTTATTTTTGTAATGGGCGAATGCTGCATCTCTGGGCTAGACACTGTCATGGTCTTTGAAGTTCTTCTGGTCAGTTTTCAGTTTTGTAATGGGCGAATGCCGTATCTCTGGGCTAGACTTCTCGAGGCCACAACCTCTCTGTAAATTTTTGTATCAATAATAGGAGTAGACAAATTCAGGAAAAAAAAAATTCTCATATATTTTGAAACAAATAATAAATCATACAAATTCATTCACAAAATACTATGTCGAAGTTGCATTGAAAAAAAAAAAATGCTCTTGTGAGTAAATTTATTAAAAAAATCCCCATTTATTACAATGAAGTAGATGTTATATGAACATTCAAATGTACTCACGTTTATGTTTGATACAATTAAATGGCTCAAGAAATGGAAATAAAACTTCCATAATCCAATTATCATGCTCTTGTCTTGTATAGGCTTTTATTAAGATGTGGTTTGACCGATATATAGCGAATTGAGAAGGATGCTTTGATGCATCTATTAGCAATATATTTGATTCTTCATATTTATCTCCATATTGGGACCACAGGTAAATCAATCTTTTCTATATAATTGTATTATTCTCCCTGCTTTCACTTTTGTTTGAAAATGCCAACAAGACCTGCTTCATATGAATTTAAAATCCCCTATATCAACAATTTATTTTCCAAGTGCTTATCAGATGTAATAAATCATACAGATTCATTCAAAAAAAACTCTCTCCAAGTTCCATTGAAAAATATAATTCTCTTGTGAGTAAATTTATTAAAAAAAATCACATCCATTACAATGAAGTACATGTTCTATTTAACATTCAAATGTACTCACGTTTATGTTTTATACAATGAAATGGATTAATAAATGGAAATAAAACTTGCATAAGCCAATTATAATGTTCTTGTCTTGTATAGGATTTTATTAAGTTGTGGTTTGACCAATATCTAGTGAATTGAGAAGGATGCTTTGATGCATCTATTAGAAATATATTTAATTATTCATATTTATATCCATATTGGGACCACACATCAATCAATATTTTCTCATAGAATTGTATTGTTCTCCTTGCTTTCACTTTTGTTTGCAAATGGCAACAAGACCTGCTTAATATTAGTTTAAAATCCCCTATATCAATATTTTATTTTCCAAGTGCTTATTATATGTACTTGTGAGTGACATCTAATGTCCATATTGCAACATAATAACTTTTTAAGCAATATTTAATACGTACGATTGAGAAGGACTAAAAAAATAGGAGTTATTACCAAACTGCCAATTTACTTCTCTTCGAATATGGCAACTCGGTTCATCTCCGATGTATGATTCGAAGAGTACTCCTTCCATTTCAAAGATCAACAACATATTTCAACTTACATTAATTCCCATATGCATCTACACTCCAACCACATATATCGCATTAGCATATATAAACTTCAACACTTCATTGCTTGAGAACGCCAAAATATAAAATTTCAAAACGTTTAAAAAATGATGTTAGTATATATTATATTTTTTTTCCATTTGTAACAAAGAAAATTTTACTATTTTTTCCAAACGAAAAAAATCAACAACTTTCTATTAATGAAAATGAAAAGTTACATTTTGTATATGCAATTAAGAATTGAGAATGCCTCGAAGGAATCGTGTGCACAAACACACAGAATAGCGAGGCTACCAAAAGAGAAAAATAATTAATTTACAGAGTGATAGAAGGGTTGGGATTTTCATGCTTTCCTTTTTTATTTTGGAGTCCCCGAATGCAAGGAAAAAGAAACCAAGGCCAGCTCATTATTCATTGTGATGGTTTCTTTGGCTGAGTCAGAACTTTCAGACACATGCGATATTTTATTTCCACTTGTAACTGTAGTGATTTTAGTGGCTTCTATTTGAAGTTCAGTAGGTGAGGGAGCAACAATGATGGGATGGCTATTAGATTGTTTGTTGAGATCCTGTTTCCCTTCCCCCATTGCTTGTGCTCCTTTTTGTTCTCATATTCCCTGAGTTTCTTGATTTTCTTCCATTTCTTCCTCATCTTCTGATAAAGGACTATGAGGGAACTCCCATCCTTTCTGATTTTGAACTTTTTGTTTTGTTCCTTTCTTTTCTAGTTTGCATGTGCTTTGAAGATGCCCAGTTTGTTGACATATCCTGCAACAGAAATTCATTTTTTCGAAGTCTAGTGACTATACCCTCCTAAAATATTTATGTATCATGTTAATATTGTCCGTAAGATATTTAATTAGATCCATTTCAACAGAAATTCGGGCAAAAGTAAAAATTAATTTTTCAATTCTTTCATTGTCTATCTTTAGGAATCTTCTCAAAGAGTTTCCTATTCCTTTAAGAACCCTATGGTTCTAAAAAGGAAGAAGAAGGTTGTGACGTCTTACCCATAATGGAATTTTTCTTACCACCATTGTATTTAAATCAAAGTCACGGAATCATGGGGATACGAATAGGCTCGCCATTCCACAAAACCATGGAACATCATTTATGATAGATTTAAAATCATTTTGGGAATTAAACTAAACCAAAAAAATCCTTTTGCGCATAAATAAATATCACATTCACTGGTCCAGGTTTGGTGAATCCACTCATTTAGCACATCGGATTTTTTCCAAAAGCCATTAAAACGTCCAATAATTTATTTTGATTGAAGAATGTTGAATATATCACTTACTTCTAGTAATTCCATATTTATCTCTGGTGATTTTTCCATCTTACCCACCATATAGGGGCTTGGAAGATTAGGGGATTGTTTGCCCTATAAGACCTCTTTCCCCTCTAAGGCGTCTTTGGAGGAAACCTTGTCCTTTCCTCGGGAATATTCTCTAGATGGTATAAGTGTTATAGGAACCCCTCCCTGTATTCTATAGATTTGGATGATAGTGGAGTTCCTTTGAATCCCACATTATTTGAACTTTGTCTCATCCTCGATTAATTTGGTAGAAAAAAGTAGAACTTGGGCTGAATTAGGGATGTGAGTTGATATATGACCTTTCTGCTTCACATTTTTCATAGACTCTCTATGCTACACCTAGATTAGTTTTTTAACCCTAGATACAATTTTTAGTAGATCCTGAATGGATTCCTCCACCTCCGTGGTCTCTCTATCTACAGTCATTAGTTTTTTGGTTCCTTTTTTAGGCTGAATCAAAATTTCCTTGTCTTCCCCTAAAAATAAATGGATGTGGTTGTCTTTTGGTAGATCTGGTTTTGGGTTAGCTTGAGGCATCCCCATAGAGGGTCGTAGCTCTCTGTGTGTTGGGAAATTATGTTGCAGTTTCATTTTGCTGTCGCACCCTAAATAAACCTCTGCCTTAGAATGACAAAAGCAGAATCATTGAAGGAGGCATAGATCTAGGATAATATGAAGTAGATGTGGGATTAATGTAAAGTGTAACCTATTTTTCATAAGCCAATCTAGGCCATGAGGGAAATGTTCCGAAAAAAGGGACCCCTTTGACTAGTAAGGTGCCATCGAACCAGCAAGTTGTGTCCCAAGATCTGGTGCAAAATACCCTTGTAACATTTCCAAACCAGTTGCAACACCTCTTGCATCAAAAAAATAAACAAAATACAACACAAAATATTCTTCACGAGGACGTCTAGGTTCCTTTTGTACTAGTCGAACTTCTTTGAAACCAATGAATGGACGAAAAATGTGTGAATTTTCCCTACAAGTACAATAAACTAGAATACCCTCAACAAAGAGGGTATTCGATGTGTTAGATGGAAGGTGCCCATCAGGACTTCTTAAAGGTTCTCTCAATCGTTGCGACTTTGACCTTTGATAGCCCAAACCTAGGCACCCTAACTTCCCCCCAAGTCTAGGATCTACACTTCCAATGGATGGTCTCCGACCTATTAAAATAGAGTCAGGAAATGATGAACCTCACAATCCTCCATAACCTCTACTGCCTCCAAAACTTGTCCCAAGGGACCTTCCCAAGCAAAAAATATCACCAGATGTTAACCCCCCACCAGAATATGGAAGCCCTTTTTAAACATGAGAATCTAGAGCTGTAAGAGCATTGGATTTCGGTAGAAATGATCGACCTCCCAAATCAGGTAAATAACTTGAAATATCACGACCGCCAAAAATCTCCGATGGTAGGATATCACCACGAGCATGCTTGGCCAGAGCAGGAAACCCTAATGAACAACCATACCTCCAAAAAGTGTTGGCCATTGAGTTCAAGTTTTAAAAAAAAACCGCGAAATTTACTAGTTAAATGACAATCAAAAAACATTATTACAGTGGTTCCATTCAAATGAAAAAACTAATGATATGTCTAGTTTATATATACAACCTAATATGTTTATTTAATTTTTATGGAACAAAAATTACATGAATAGATTGACCCACCATTTAAATGGTTGATTTTAAAACCTAGAATTATTTATTTAATTGCAATTGATAAATATAATTAAAATTTCCCAGTTCAAGTAAACAAACAAATTATATGTGAATTTCCACATAAAATTTAATAAATTTTTTAAATTTCAAATATTCTAGTTAATTATATATTAAATTTTAAAGTATATCCTTAATTTTTTTTGCCCTTTATTTTAGTGCAATATCTACTTCTATTGTTGGTGCTACATACAACCTAATATAATTTTTAAACTTTTGTAGAAAAATAGAAGTTATAAGAACACAATGAAGCATCCCTCAAATCAAGAATTTTTTAGAGATATGATGACAAGGTAAACCACAACTAAAAAAATAATTGCAATGGTCCAAATGAGACAAACATCTAAATTTTATAATAATTTCTACATACTAGCTCGCCCATTTTTAAAATTTCAATGAATAAATAAATTTAAAAAAAAATATGAACACATTAAAAAACCATTCAACCAATAATTGTCATTAACAATACATTACTATAAATTAAAAAATTCAGAAATATTTTATTTCTATGAATGTATTGGTATTGTGAAATACAAGTCAAATCAAACTAATAAAGGCTACAAAATGCACAAATAAATCATGATGTATTTGGAATCTAATAGTCCTTAGAATTTAGAAACATTTGTATAGAAATATTTGACAAATTTCAATGAATTAAAAAGATACACGTAAGTTAAAAAATATTATGAAATCACTTTTTACAACATTTCATTTCACACATGCATAAGAATAAGGAATTTCAAACCATATGCAAATTCCTTATAAGAAAATTGTAGCTCAAAATTCCTTAATCAACATTCATTTATTTTCATAATGCCTAACCATTTGCAGCAAATTATAAACTTGTGTTGAAAATTCCATACGATTTACAGCAAAATCTTGTGGTAAATTTCCTTACCTTTCCTCTCCCTTAGATGCTTCCTTTGGATTTTCTTTTGCTTCATAGTCCATGATTTTTGAAATTAAAATGAAGAAACTACTACCAAAGTTTCTAATATTAAAAAAAATATGAATTATAAATATTATCATTACCTTCATCATTATATTTGTCATAAAATAAACAATAATAATGAATATGTTACACGGAAATAGAAATTTAACACACTCTAAGTTTGTGTTATATTTCCTTCTTGCACAAACAAAATCACATTGCATGGTGAAACAAATCTAGCCCGTGCTAGATTTTTTTTACCCTGCAATTTCTAGGTCTGTGTTAGAAACAAACCTAATACTTGTTAGATTTGTTTTTCCTTGCAATGCTTGTGTTTATACTAGAAGAAAATCTATTGCATGTTAGATTTGTTTTACTTTACAATGTTGGTGTTTATGCTACAAACAACTCTAACACACATTATATATGTTATACCCTATAATGTTTTCATTTATACTAGAAACAAAAGTATTGTGCGCTATAATTATTTTACCCTGTAATGCTTGTGTTTGCACTTTTGTTTTAACCTACAATGCTTTTGTATTTTTTCTTACACTAGATTTTCTTTATCTTACAATGCTTATGTTAGGCATAAAAACAAATCTAGTGGGCACTAAATTTGTTTTACCTCGCAATGCTTTTGTTTGTGCTAGAAAGAAATATAGAGTGTGCTTTATTTGTTTTACCATGCAATGTTTTTTTTATGCTTTGTCTTACCCTACAATGTTTGTGTTTTTGTTTGTGCTAGAAGAAAACCTAGCATGAGGTAAGATTTTTTTTGTTTGACCTACCATGATTATGTTTGTGCTAGAAAAACATCTAGTTCGCACTAGATTTGTTTTAGCCGACAATGTTTGTGTTTATGCTAGAAGAAAACCTAGCATGAAATATACTTATTCTGTTTCACCTTACCATGCTTGAGTTTTTGCAAGAAGGAAATCTAGGGGACAATAGTTTTATTTTACCTTGCAATGCATCTGTTTGTGTTTTTACTAAAATTTGTTTTACCTTGCAATGCTTATGTTTATGCTACAAGGAAATCTAGCACATCTTATATTTGGTTTACTTTGCAATTTTGGTGTTTGTACGGGAAACAAATCTAACATGCACTAAATTTGTTTACCCTACATTGCTTGTGTTTGTGCTTTTGCATTACCCGACAATGTTCTTGTTTTTTTCCTTACAATATATTTGTTTGTCCTCTGTTTCTAGCAGAAACAAACACATTGTAGAGTAAGAAAATACAATGTCAGGAAAAAAACAAGAGCATGTCAAGTAATGTTTGTGTTTGTGCTAGAAACAAATCTAACACACGTTAGATTTGTTTTTACCTTGCAAATATTTTCTTTGTGCTAAAAACAAATCTAGAATGCACTAGGTTTTTTTTAATCTAACATTTTTGTGATTGTGCTACAAACAAATCTGGCATGTCCTAGATTTTTTTTCCTCACAATGTCTCTTTTCCTGCTAAAAAAAAATCTAGCGCATGCCACATTTGTTTCACATTATAATTCTTGTGTTTGTGCTGGAAAAAAATCTAACATGCACTAGATTTGTTTTAACTTGTAATTCATGTGTTTATGCTAGAAGGAAATATAACACATGTTGAATTATTTTACTTTGCAATGTTGGTGTTTGTATTGGAAACAAGCCTTCCCAAATGTAGCTGAAGATCAATATGTAATCAAAATACACCACCACAAATGAGTTAGTGAATGGTCGAAATATGTCATCCATTAGCCTCATGAATGTTGCAGGAGCATTCGTCAACCCAAAAGGGATGACCAACCATTCAAAAAGGCCCTCCTTGGCTTTGAAGGAAGTCTTCCACAAATCGAAGGGTTTGATTGGTACTTGGTGATACTAGGACTTCAAGCAAATCTTGATGAAATATTTGGCCCCCTTGAATTGGTCCATATGGTCATCAATCAATGGGATTAAATATCTATTCTAGACAATGATCTTGTTCAGTACCCGATAGTCAATACAAAGTCTCCAAGTCCCATCCTTCTTTTTCACCAACAAAATCGAACTCTCACAGGGTGATGAACTTGGTTGGATGTGACCTTTCTACAACAGCTCTTGAATCTTCATCTTGGTTTTGTTGTTCTCCATAACAGAGCGTCGATAGATTGGTCCTTTAGGTAGCAGTGTGCCCGGGAGCAAATCGATGGAGTGCTTGAGCTGACAGTGTAGAGGCACCCCTATAAGGTGAAGATGTCCCCATACACCTCCAAGACCTGCTCCATCTATTGTTGTCACGCAGAGGAGCCCTATCTAGAGGTTGTGGCCAAAATCTTCCTCTTACACTGAGGGAAGACCATAAGGAAAAAAATTACCATTTTTTAAAATGATCTTACCTCATTGCTTCACAGTGATCAAAGAGATGGTGTAGGTGGTGCTACCTCCGGTATCCTATACAAATTATTACCCAAAGTAACAATAATATCGTGAGGCTAAGACTCGTACATAAAATTTCGATTCCATAAGTATGGTTAGCCTAATAATATATCACAAACTTCAAGAGGAGAAATATCACATAATTCCTCATCTGTGCATGAGTTGATGATGTAGGGAAGGCGTCACTGTTCGCTGATGTGGAGGTCCAGTCCTTGGTGAAGGCACTCGATGGTGTATGGTTGTGGGTGTGTTGTGATCGACAAGCCTAACCACTTCACAACCTTTGCTAAAATGAGGTTTTTTTGGCTCCCACTATTGACAATGAACTGTAGCGGGGAACCCTTCACCCACATCTGGGGATGGAAGAGGTGCCCCCCCTCCTCTGGATCTTCGAGTTCTTCCTTATGAACCTTGGTGGTGGAAACAGTGCCATTCAACTCTGCATCGAGAATCTACTTCCCTTTGTCATTCCCCTTTTCGGGTTCTGAGTCAGAGTCAGAACATGCATCTAAATCAGAAGCCTTCAGCTCGACCACTAGTGACTACGTGGCCTGAAACTCACTTGTATTGTGAGTGGAGCTCTTATGGAACTCACAACACTTTCCCCTGTCCTTCTTTGGCTTCATCATGTTTTTCTTCGCTTTTGGAATCAGTGGGTTGTCCTGGGCCACCCTACCTTGGCCTTTTCCTTTGCTCTACGGTTTGGGATCACCTTTACCTTACTTGTGATTCATAGATCCAAAGTATCACTTCTTCTGTTTGAATTTAAGTTCAATATTGGTAACATACCGGTATACTGCACCAAGCGAGGACATTTTGAGGAACTTCGTTTCTTCCTGGATGTATCTATGTAGACAAATGCAGTATGTAAGCATCAATCTCTGAATCATTGATATCCAAACTCTTGCATAGGGTATGGAACAAATTAGTCAAATCATGCACATCTTTATCCCTTTGTTGCCGCAACATATTCCATTGTATGTAATTGTCCTCATATCTCCCCACGAAGTAGTATTGTTCCTTGATGGAATTTCAAAAAGAATTCCATGTGGATATGGTTAAGAACACAGAGGATTCCCCCTCATCCTTTTTCTCATAGTAGGTTTCCCATGAGTCCTTGACATCAGAGGCGGCTTTGAGGAGTGCAAAAGTAATCTTTTCCTGATTATAAAAGTCATGAACCGAAAATTATACTTCTATTACGTTTAGCCATCTATCTACGGCGTCTGCATCTATTTGGCCCTCAAATATGGTAATTTCGAAGTTAATTGGTACCTTAAAAGGAGTGGTGCCTCCAGAGTGGTTGCTGGATGAAGATGTGTTGCCAGTGGGTAGCCTTCGAAGGACATTAAAGGAAATTTTAGCCTAAAATTACTCATTTATTTTTCACGTAATTTCCATGTCATAATATGTAAACCAATCAAAATATGTTAAGTTTAAAAATATGTACATGTAAATATTTTAGAGGGAAAATAAGAAAAAACTAATTTTTTTACTTTTATTTATAGTTTATCTCGTTATAGGTTTAACCAAATTTCAAGTGTAGACACTGGTTGGATCTGGAATTAAATTCCACATCCAATGAGTACTCATTATGCATACTTTTGAGAAGACCACATTGACAAAAGTTGAAGATACATTAAAAAAAAATTGTTCCATACAATTTTTTAATGTATATTCAATTTTTATCAATGTGGGTCTTCTCAAAAGTATGTGTAATGGGTACTCAGTATATGTGGAATTTAATTCCCCATCTATCGAGTGTCTACACTTGAAATTTGGATAGATTGATAAGGCGATAAGCCAAAAATACAAGTAAAAAAATTATTTTTGTTATTTCCCCCCAAAACTCATAACTATTATTTTATTATTTTCCCTTAGGAGGCCACTTTTATGCTGAAATTTCCTCTAATGTCTGGGTAAAGTTATCTATCATTTCATTCCTTTGTTTTTCAAGGACCTCCTCATGAAATATTTGATAGGATCTCCTACTCCCTTGTATTTATTTTCCTTCGCCATGGGAGTTTGTTGGGGTTTTCATGGCTGATCTTGCAAAGGTTCAACCAAATCCAACCCTAACTCCTTATACCCTGATCTCGTTTGGGACATGAAAATAAAGATCGAGAAAGAACAGTTTTCTATGATACCATTGATCCATATTTATGAAAGAATACAATAAAATATAGAAATAAACATAAACGCGGAGATGCAACATAAAATATACTTCATTTCATTAATATCAAATAAGTGAAATAGGCTTACAACCATAATGGAAATAAAATAGCTTGGGATATGGTAGCTTATCTCTAAGAAGATATGCAAGAGCTAAATGCCTCTAAATTGTTTCACAATGAGGTTCGAAGGCATATTTATTATTGAGAAACAATGGAAAACCCTAAAAATCCAAAAACCTAACCCTAGGTGGAGATGAAGCACCAAAACTATGGGCCTCGTTTGGGTAAATTGGAACATCAACTTCCCGAGGTCATAAATTTGGCATACGATCTCTATTTGATGCAAAAAATACCTCATTGAAAATATATGTCAAAGGAATACAAATTTCGAGTTACCAAAATTGGTTGAAGACCGATGTTGGTTACGGGTTTCTCAAAAAAATTGTTTAGGGCCTAAAAAATGCTCCGGAAGTTTTGGACCTGAAAAGTTAAAAAAAATAGTAAATTGTGTTACAATTAAAGAAATTGAAAAACTTAATGAAAAAATGGTGGGTCCCCAAGTGGATTAGGAGGGTGGACACCAATATCCACATGGATCACAAAATGGGGTTACAAAGAGAGAGAGAGAGAGAGAGAGAGAGGAATTTCACCATTCTAATACTTTTATTGGTGGTATTGGTGGTTTTAAGAACAATCAAGGTTATTATTGAAATGTCCTCATGTTCCAATAAAGTTTCACATAACCTAGGAATAGAGAAGGGTAACAATGTGAAGCCCATGCACTAAAAGAATTGTATTAATATGTAATTCATTAGGAATATATATATATATATATATATATATATATATATATATATATATATATATATATATATATATATATATATATATTAATAAAATAGCAATCCATGTACCTCAGTATAGAAGATAATGCTGAACATGCCATTCTATCTGTTTTGAGTAACTACATGATTTCATTTAAGTAGAATATTTGGATCATTATTGTTGCTAATGGCATCCAATAGTCTATCATGTGCTCTGAATGAACATCAAAATGGTGTATTTTATGTGATCTCTTAGATAAAATTGTTTGTAGCAATTACTAAGGGTGTAAAGTGATACATTAGTACACTTAGTCTATAATCCATGAAAACATAACTAGTAGTCTTTCTTGAATTTTCATCTATCATAAGCTATTCACCATTTATAACCATCAATCCAATTGTCAATTCATTTCCTTCATCCTTAGCTAATGATGTATTTATTGTTTTCTTCTCTTGTATGCATCATGTCAAACAATAATAAATGACCCATTTATTGTATTTTGGAGAAACAACTGCATATATGTGTCCTACAAAAAATGAAATGTATGGTCAAGTGCATGTAGGTATAGGTTTGACAACATATTTAACTAAAAACAAGATCTAATCCAAGATACAATGTGAGATATCTCTACCTAGTTGTACAAGATTAGAGATATGGTCATAGTCTATTGAGATTATTAATTGGTCATCATTTAGTTGTTATTTTTCCACAACTACACATGGATCTATGGAAAGTGATACAAGATCATGTTCATTGACCCTATCCATCAAGTCATAATCATCCCATTCAATACTAATACATGCTCTACAAAAGAAAGTGATTTTTTGTGTACATGTTTTGAAAAAATGGTTATCTAAACTTCAAACTAAATGAAATCCACAAGTCATTTGTATTTTGTTACAATGATATGAATGTAAGTAATCTTTACTTACCTTTACCTCTTATAATGATAAGAAATTTCTTAGCTCATGGCCTATCCTTCTTGATGTTTGTTTCTCTTTTTCTACATCTAACACTACCTTAGAGCACCACTGGACCATATACTTTGCATCTTAGATATGTGTATTTCCTGAAAACTTCATATCCTCCCTTCATAGTGCAATTTTTATGCTTTCCCAAGCTCCATCATTATCACCTTTCCCATGTCCAAACTCAATGTAGTTCCAAATATGAGACACATTATATGTTTTTTTCAATTAAGTAAACCATTAGAATACATGAGCACTATTTATCTAGTCTAGACAACCATTTGATCAAATGAAATGTCAATAAATATATATATTTCTATCCTTCAAGCATTCATAAAACATTTGAAAGAAAATTTTCACATATATAGGTCATGGCACCTACCATCATTTATGTATAAATTTTTATCCTTCATTATTATCCTCCTATCATTGATGTCATTTTTCCAATGCCTATATGTGATATGCATCAATATGAAAAATTGATGTGAATTATAATATTGGTGTTAGATCTCATTCTATGGTTGTTGGTTGTAGTTCCCAACAAAATCCACAACTAAAAATATAGTTCCAAGGGTAAATTTGTCCTTGTATATTCTAAAGTCTCAATCCTGCCATTGTGTTACATGCACATGTTGAACATATACTTCGGTTTTTATAAAAGATATTATTTCACAAAATCACATAGTTATACCTAGTGACATGGTCAGGTGCTCAAAATTATGCTAAAAAATGAAAGTTGTCGGAGTGGTATGGAACCTGAACAATCGCATATATTCCGTCGTTCTAAAACTGGTGCAACTAGTTTTGCGGAAAACCAACAATGTATGCACCCAAAAATGCGTTATGTTTGTTTTATCAAAGAGATAAAACTTTGAACAAAAATGCAGGGACAACCCAGTGGGCAGGTTGATTGGTCAAAGGATTTCTCCGGTGAATCAGGTGGTGCCAAGTGGCATGATAGCAATGGTTTTTTCTGGCATGATGTGATTGGTTGGAAATGTGGTGAACCATATGTTGCCAGATGGCCCAACTAGAGGCTGCCATGTAGCAGCACGGGAGGCCACGAATTTTGGTTAGGGTCAAACCACAGTCCACCAGGGTCGAACACCTAACCTCACCACCATCAACATAAGTCCTTATCTCTATGTTGCACGAGTTCCTTATTATTTAATATGGCACAATATATATTTCAATTATGGCTGGAAAAGGTATGAGGGGAAGTGCGGCCTGGGCTTAGCCCCGACACCCCAAAACATTTTTTCTTATAACCTATGGTCTGGAACCGAGGGTACGCCAGAAATTTCACCTTGACCTCCACCGTCACCATGGTATGTGGCCGCCATAGAAGCCGCCTGCCCTGACCGCCACCACACTGTGGAGTTTAGCCACCACACTGCCTATGCTAAGTCACCATGTGAGCACTAAGGATCAAACAACCAAGAGTTAGTTAATCGTCTGACGTGTCCTTTTATATATAAAAAATATAAAATGCACCATACCATTATATTTGATTTTTCGGACTTAAGGCGTTAGTGGACCTTTTAATTCATATATCCTCTTCATATTTCTCCTAGTCTCTCCGTCTTATTTTTCCTACGTTTCACTATTCCTCCATTAGCCACACAGAGGGAGAAGTCTAATAAAAGAATTAGAGATCAGAGTGGCACCTATGTATCCCTCAACCTGATTTATCCTCTAACATTTCAATGCATAATTCCTAAAGCTCTTGGATTTCCTTCACTCCTTTTACTCATGATGGATTAACATAACAATTGTAAAAACTCCAACCTATACCTTCACACACTCCCTCTCGCATAGTAATCAATGCGACTTATGTTAGGTAAACATGACTCGGGGTAGAGTCAATGTTGACTAGGGTAAATAGTAGTGGTTTTGGGGCACATGGTTTTGTGTACCCATGGTTTTGGCCCATGGTATTGCATGTAATGGAGCCTATAAAAAGGCTGGAAAGACTTCATTGTAAGGCAAGGCCTGGAGGTGAGCGGTGAAGGGTCACTTGGCCGGATTGGTCAGGATTTTAGCCAATGCTTAATGAAATTTCATTGGTTGGGTTTTGCCCCGGATTTGGGGTTTTATTAGATAAAAAATTGTGTTTATGTTTATGATTTGTTGTTGGGTTCTTTATATTTATTTCTCTCAGTAAAATTGTTTATTATTCCTGCGGTAAATTTCTTAACAAATGGTATCAGAGCCATTTTGGCTTCAGAGGGACGCTTCTATTGCCAAGGGTTTATGGCCTGATGGTTCAAGGATATTTCGGTGGCTAAGGGTTCTGCAAGAGTGGTTCAAGGAGATTTCGGTGGCTAGGGGTTCCACAAGAGCAATAAGCTTGCTCAGTATTGAGTGGCCAAGCCACCTAAAACCAGAAAAAAAAACAAAAATTTGATTGTGGTTTATGTTGACAGAGAGATTCGAGCGTTGTAAAAAAAAAAAGTCAAGGTGTGAAGTCACGGATGCATGTTGTTACTTGATGCTACTGGAGGACCATGGTGTGATCGATGGATGTAGTTATCACTTATCTATGCGGATCCGAGTACTTGAATAAACTACCTTTGTCGGTCCTGCGAATATCATGGAAATTGATTGTGTATTACAAGGTTTATAAACTTGTGCATAATTTTAAAGCTACGATGGAGTTTCCATGGATGAGATAGAGAGAGGCATTGAAGCCTGATGGTGGGTGGATTAATGTGAGCGATGGGTTGGTTGGACGAACAGATCGATGAGAATTATGACAAGAGAGAGTAATGAAGAGAACATCGGTGGTTGAGGCTAGAGTCGAAGCAATGGTGAGGACAACGCTGCTGCAGGCGGAGGATAGAGCCTCGACAGAGGACGTGGACGGGGCAGGGGTCGAAGCTTCGGTGGTCGTGGTGGTGGACGCTTCGGTGTAGGGGGTGACAGCTATGGCTACGATGACAATGGACAGGACTGCCCTCCCCTTCAACAGTTCGAAGACACAAAATACCGTCACATATAAAGATATCGTTGATGTGTCACTCATTGAGGAAGTAATCATGACGCTCATCCAAGGATCAGATTGGTTGAGTCGATTTGGGTTCTCTCGTTGTGAAAAGGTATATATCCAAGTTCGAAGTGGCGTAGCTTATGCTAGTCCTAAAATTTTTTTCCATCTGATCGTTCCACCAAGAATTGGCCGAGAGTAAGATGGAGAACGTGAACGTTCAGATCTGTGCCACAAAAATTAATGTCAGGACAGATATGCGATAGGAATATGAGTGGTGGAGTGTGGTGTTAGTAGCAACAAGGAATTAAATTCTCATCTATGTTTCCAAAGGAATGGACCATGATGAAAATGACGTGTGAGGAAAAGGCTCTTGCTCGGATGCAACAATAATTGAGTGTCAGATCATGTTTTTTTAAATTGTGCCAAGAATGGCTTGTGGAAGGTTCAACGCAAGAAATGAACAACATGGAAAATGGGCTAGGGTATATCCATGATAGATGAAAGCATAAGGAGAGAATATGTGCTAGAATAACAAGCCATTAGCTGTGAGAGAAAAGTGTTTGACAGAATGTGTCAATCAAATGTTTTGAATGAGAGAGGATATTTGGAGAAGGATTAATTAAAAATTGATGAACCATGTATCTGAAGAGAATTCCTAGAAAACGGACGGTTACAGAGGCTGGTGACCCATGTAATCCAGTAGATGGGTTCTTTTTATATGAACATTGATTTCATATGTACAAAGAGCAACAATGAAACAAAAAAAATTATTATTATTATAATGGAGTTAATTTTTACATGTAAATGGGCATATTGTTGTAAGACCTGGCATGGCATGCGTACCCCTGGGTAATCGCTGGTAAAGTCTAGGTTAGACCTAGGTGATAGGGGGGATGTCAATTTAACAATTACCCTGGGTAAAAATTTGAGGGGGGAAGAGTTAGAGTGAGCGGGGTTATCTCACTTAGTAGGTTTGGCTGGATTTAGTCAATAATCCCCAAGTCAAGTTTTAGCGGGGAATTGTTAGGTAAACATGACTCGGGGTAGAGTCAATGTTGACTAGGGTAAATAGTAGTGGTTTTGGGGCACATGGTTTTGTTAACCCATGGTTTTGGCCCACGATATTGCATGTAATGGAGCCTATAAAACGGCTGGAAAGACTTCATTATAAGGCAAGGCCTGGAGGTGAGCGGTGAAGGCTCACTTGGCCAGATTGGTCAGGATTTTGGCCAATGCTTAATGAAATTTCATTGGTTGGGTTTTTCCCCGGATTTGCGGTTTTCCCAGATAAACAATTGTGTTTATGTTTATGATTTGTTGCTGGGTTCTTTATATTTATTTCTCTCAGTAAAATTGTTTATTATTCCTGCGGTAAATTTCTTAACAACCTACACACCATTGTTCTTTCCATAATTACATAGTAACTTGAGTACTTGAAATTAAACTCCACCGGGAGAAAATTCCATGTCCCCATAGATGAGGTGACAGTGTCTCGCACCCTTGCCCCCCTAACCTCCAAGCTCATCACCCCATTGGGGGAATTTTTCTATTAATGTTAAAGAGTTAGATAATGATTTTAAGATATTTTTTATTGATGTATTGCAAAACAGTTTTTTGTTTCTTTATAATTAGCTTTCACCTTTCACTATTTTCATAAATAGCATATGCAATTTTTAAGAATAGTTAAATACTTAATTAATGCTAAAAGTCAGCTCTATATTAATGTTGAAAAGTTAGATAATAACTAATGCAGAAGTGTCGAACCCACCCACAAAACTGAAATTGATTATGGATGCTCTGAGAAGGGAATTGTGGCAGCAAAGAAAGACGAAACGATTTCCTCTGATTTTCGTGTAAAATTTAATTATTTGAAGCCTCTAAAAAGCCAATCATGGAAGGAAACTGTGATGCCTCCTCTGTTGTTAGGTTTTGTTTTTTTTTTTTTTAAATTGTCACATGAAAGTATGTTTGGGAGGTGACCAATATAATGTGATATTAGGCTGAATGACGCCATTCCCCGAGAGTCCAAATACATAATTTTTTATTTTCCTTTTAATATATAGCCTATGTGTTCATATAGAATGTTTGTGTGTTCTTGGCATGTTTATGGTTTTTTTATTTTATTGACTGAGGCCACGAGAGGTTGAGGTTGACATTGATGCTGGAGGGATCGTAGTTTTCATGCCCTTATATTTGTGGTCATCATTCGACCAACAATAAGCGGGTGCAGAACTACCTTACCTTCCTTTTCTCAACACTAAGTAAGTAGACTACGCCTCTCTACAACACTCAATTAATTATCTTTTAGTGTTTCATCAAATTTAGCAAAGGAATAACATAAACATCAACATTAAATCTAGATTTACGCCCATACATACAAGGGAGGGGCAACTCCCAAAATATGAGTGCTCGATATTATGTTTCATAAACAATAATACAACTTATTAAACCTACATACTTCTTTTAAAAATACATCAACACAAAAATTAACAACCTTCTCGGTGATGTCGTGCAATTGTTGCACACACACATGTCAAGTCATGACCTCTCCTACACATCTGTTTAGTCTATGAACATGTTCATAGCACTTCCTGTAGAGTACACAAGTTGACCTGGTTGTCATGTAGCTTGGGGCCATGACCCGACTCTACCCACGATATTGCAGACTCACTCGTTCACCACTTCCACACCTCTATCACACTTCACATCGTAGAACTCCCCAACTACATGACTTTATAGGTTGAGTGTGTTCAACGTGACATGAATCGTCGGAACGCTCTAGGTGTTTATACATGACTCTACCAGTCTGCACACTTCCACCCTATGAAACCTGACTCTAGCCAGTTCTGCTGTTCAGTACGCCTATCCGCACGTTGTTGTTGCGTTTGGGTGAAAGAACACAACTTGGCCCATTTTGTGATCTATCTGCAAAAACCCCAATATCAAACTTCAAAAGGTAGCTTCGACCTGATGTCCACCTGCTGCACTTCCTCGTTGAATTTCTACTCCTTTTTGAGCTTGTTGTGTCCTCTTCGCTCTTGTGCTATGCTTCCGTGAATTCCAAGTTTGATGATGATCCAAATTCCATCCAACACTTGCCTATTCATACGGCTAAGTGTGGACCCATATGAGGGGCTCCCATGTCCAACCATGGGGTCATCCCACTTGCCAAATACGTCGGATTCCATTCTTTTATGCATCAGCCTGTCCATCAAGTAATCCATGCGACCTCTATAAACATGTCAAACGACCGATGATGTATTGTCACACCATAACCGAGCGTTCAGTTCATGCGGGAGCCCAGGTCAAGTCATGTTGTCCGCGCCTGTGCCAAAACCACTACGCGTAGTGCTTCTAGTTATATCCATCCTTGTCACACCTGTCTACACGCTATCGTCACATATTGCCTAACCAAATGATCATGTTCGGTTTTGTCAGAGCATGCCCGTCCAAATGAATTTCGTCACACTTTCGTCGCAGACTCGCCAAGTGTCGTCGCATTGCCACCCGAGTCGGGCACCCATTATGACAAAGTGTGCCCACCGCCATCGGTGGTCACTATACAACTTTTGGTCCTTACATCCTCCACCACTCTAAAAATGTTTTCTTCCATGACAACACCATCATATCGTCACAATTCGTCATCGAAATATCTCATCGCAATCTATCATCGCAACTTCCATCACAAAGTGTCATTGGCTCCAACATGTCCATGCCCATTCCACCAACCTTACTATATATCATGTTAGCATCCAAATGTGATCACTCTTAATCTAATTCATGTCTTGAATCAGCCTACAACTCTACATGAAATCATGTTCTGGATCCCTCTATAATGGTGATAAGTTGGGTGACTAATCCAAGCGAACATCTCCTCCATAAGAAAATATGCTCCCAAAATCATCATCACTGTCAAAACATCCTAGTATCAAGTGTACATCTCGCTCAACTACCTCCTCATAATGTTAGAGAACTCATTGCCTTGAGCAGATGATAATGAGTCTCATATCTATGTTAGTCTAGGAATAGGGGGAAGAAGTGGAGGATGAAGGCTCTCCCTCTTCTTCAGCTATAAGCTCAATCATCCAATATGGATCTTCCTCTTCCAATCTCAACATGTATGATTCCTCACATTCTTCTTGAATCCATGGTCTAACATATCCTTTCTTTTTCACTGCTCAAGTCTTCTTGTCATATCCAAGAGACTATTGGACAATGACATAATAACCTATGCCTACTCTTGAAGTTTTTCCTTTGTAATGGTCAATCTTCCCTGGAGTTATTCTTCTCGTTTGATGTCCTGCACACTCATAGTTATCATTTTACAACTGGTTTTATCTACTCCTATGGTTGGAACGCAAATAGGATGATCATCTTGGCCATCATAAATGTAAAATTTCCTCATATGTGGTACCACCATAACTTCAAATTTCTTGAAAAATCCCATGCGTAGCACAACTTCATAACCATATATCCTTACAACCATGAAATCAACATCTTCGTGCCAATATCTAATCTCAATCGGTGTTTTCTCAACAACACCAATTACAAAATCAGAAGGTGAATTAACTGCTTTCAACTTAACTTGGAGTGGTTTGAAATTCAATCCAACTTTCCAGGAATTTTCCTCTCTAATGAAGTTGTGTGTAACACCACTATCCACCATAGTGAGAAATGTGCCCTTCACAATGTTCATGTTCACAAATTAGAGCTTGTTCTGCTCAGGATCACATCTAAGGACAACTTCTACAACTACTGCAGCTCCCAAAACCTTCATAGTCCCC
This sequence comes from Pinus albicaulis, assembly GCA_034641835.2. Taxonomy (NCBI): domain Eukaryota; kingdom Viridiplantae; phylum Streptophyta; class Pinopsida; order Pinales; family Pinaceae; genus Pinus; species Pinus albicaulis. The sequence continues at coordinate 1,307,448,876 of CM076578.1, read as the reverse complement.
ACTGTGGGTTCCTTCTTCTTCTCTATGTGTACTGTCGTGACCAACTTCAGTCTAGATAGGAATTTCTTTAGCCTGTGGTCCTCATCACAAATCCAACACTTCAAGGGATTCTTTATTTTTGACTTAGTATTCGATATTGAAGTTTCTTCCTTCGGTGGTTTTCCTTTACCTTCTCACATTTATTCTTCTTTTCGGTCCCCTCATCATAGTGCTAAATTAGTCTATCCACTCCATAAAAATCTTATTCCAAGGTTTTAGTCTTTTGGCTCTTCACCTCATTGTGTGTCCAAGGTTTTAATCCAATGATGAAGTTAAACACCTTTCCTTTCTCCGTCATGTTTGGTAATTCTAGAGTAGTACTTTTATATTGTTGGAGACTTCCATTCTATTTAATGTACTTAATGATAGCCCTCGCATCTCATGTCTCATATTGTGGGCTAAAGTGTACCTGATAAGCTTCTTTCATTGCTTCCCATGTCATGAGGTCATCTCCTTCAACATGTGAATTTTTTTCAAGTTTCCTTCTCCACCACATTTTCACATCCTTTGTCAAGAATCGAGCAACAATATTCACCTTGGCTTCTTCATTAGGGATAACTAATCGGTCCAAGTATTTTTTCATGTCCCATAAGAATTTTCCAAGTTCCTTTGCATTCCTTGGTCGACCCTATGATTCTGGTTATTTAATCTTCACATGGGCAGTCCCTCTAGAAGTTCCTTACCCCATAGCTCTTTTCAATAAAGCTATTTCTCCATTCACATCTTTCAGCTTCTCATGAGCCTTGGCAATCTCATCTACGGATCGATACCTCGATGCTATGTTTTATTTCACAGCTTCACAAAGTTTCCATTCAGTGTACTCATAACGTACAAGAAATGCCTCGAACTCAACCTTCCATATAACTTTTTCTTTTTCCAAAATGTCCATATTCTCAAGAGCATCTGTGTGTCTCTCTTGAAGATATTCCAATTTCTTTTTAGAATCTTCCATACGATCCAACATCTTCTCCATGATGACTTCTTGAGGAAGTACTTGTGGTGCCTTAACCACTTGAGGTTCCTCCATAATACCTTCCATTTGTTTCGCCTGAGAACGAGTTAAGACCATATACCAATCATAGTGCTGCCCGCACTCTCCATTTGCATTGCACCTCTCCACACTCTATCGTCGCATGCTTCCCACACAAACGTCGAATGATACCCAACCAAACATTCATGTTTAGTGTCGTCGAAGCGTGCTCGCACAAGTGTGTTTCGTCGCACTTTTGTCGCACACTCGCCAAGTGTCTTTTGTTGGGATTAATTTCCAACTGCCCAGAAAAGGCAGCGAAGAGACAAGGCGACAACACATTGAACAGGTCCAATAGCGCTGAGTTGAGACGGCAGCCGAGACCATGCAACAGTCCAATTCCGCGGGGGTCGATGAAGTCTTGTGGGTAGAGGAGTGAACCCCATCGGAAATAGCTGACGTCATCAGCGAGAGGGGTCCACACAAATGCGTTCATAAAAGATTTGGGTTGATGTTATTTGCCCATCGCACATTTGTTTTTAAATCAATGGTTGGTTTAATGTTTTAAATATTATTTGTTTTATTTTTAATATATGCAATACATATATATTAAAAGAACTGTAAGGTGAATATATTATTGTAATACACAGTATGTAATTTTTATTACACTGCAGTGTATAAAAAGGGAAAAGACATCAGAATTGTTTACATTACACAGAACAGTTTATGAAAGCACAACAATGCGGGAAGAAAATTTGACAAACAGTGCCACCAAGCCAATTTGACATCAATGCTATTCTCAAGCGGTGCCGGCATAAGTTATGAGGCCATTAATGAATTCTTAAGCAGTGATTTTTTGTCAACGAATGACATTAAATTTTCTGAGATATTTTGTTAATATACATAAACAGAGTCATTTTGTAATGTATGTTTTTATGCACAGCAGAGTGCATTTTGTTAAAAAGACAGAGAGTGCGAATTTGGAATTGCATAGCAGTGTATTTTTCTAGAGAGACAGTGTTTTGTATTTTTGCACAGCAGTGTGAAATACTTGTATACACAGCAGTGTTTAGTTTATAAAGACAGAGTGATAGTTTTGCACTGTGTTTTTGCAGCAGTCAAACTATTTTGTAAAGCCCTCTCTTGAGGAAGAATTTGTAACAAGTTTCTTTTATGAAATAGAATTTTTTTTTGTGGAAACTGTATCTGTGAGTGAAATTTTAAATATCTTCTCAGTGTTAAAGAAGGGACTTTTATTGTTTTGGAATTTTGAAACATTCCAACATGGTATCAAAGCTAGTCTAGGCTATTTGAAGGTCAAATAAGCTGAAGGAAAGGAGTTCTTTGTTGCAGCAGCTTCTCCAGCAGTGTGAAGACTCAGACAAGAAGAATCCAAAGGTATTTCTCTATATAGTTTTTGTGTTACTGTTGTAGAATAGTTAGTTAATTTTAAACACACAGTAAAGTGTTTTTGAATAATAGTTAAGAGTGCAGAATGGCTGGAGCCAGCACTGGTATGGGTATGGGAAATATCCATCTCCCAATGTTTAATGGGAAAAATTATGACTACTGGTCAATAACTATGAGAGCATTATTTGTTTCCCAAGATTTATGGGAATTTGTTGAGGAAGGCTTTGAAGAGCCAGCAGATGAACTTGAGTTTAATATGTTAACTCAGGCAGAAAGAGAGATTCTGAAGAGAAATAAGAAGAAATACTCCAAGGCTCTTTTCTTTTTGTATCAATCAATGCATGAGAGTGTGTTTCCAAGGATAGCAGCGGCTAAGAGATCCAGAGAAGCATGGCAGACTCTTATGACAGCCTATCAAGGTATGGAAAAAGTGAAGACAACAAAACTTCAGTTGCTGAGGAGAGACTTTGAGACTCTCTGTATGAAAGAGTCAGATACTATTGACTCATGCTTCACTCATGTGATTGGAATGGTCACACAAATAAGATCTCATGGAGAGACTCTTGAAGATAAGAGGATTGTGGAAAAACTCTTGAGAAGTTTACCCTCAAGATTCGATGTGATTGTCACCACCATAGAAGAGACTAAGGATCTCACAAAGTTTTCAGTGGATGAACTACATGCATCACTGATGACCCATGAACAGAGATTGGGTAGGAGTGAAAACTCATCTCTTGAGCATGCTTTTAATACCCAGATGTCTTTTGGAAGAGGAAGAGGGCAAGGCAAAGGAAACAAGAGAGGAAGAGGCAGAAGCCAAAACAGAGGTGGCAGGAATAGCCCTTCACATTCACATGGAAGGTGCAACAGTGAAAGTCACAGCCACAGCCAAGACAACAGACAACAAAGTGGTCAGCAGAATGCTCAAAGACAGAGGTATGATAAATCCAATGTCCAATGTCACTATTGTAAAAAATATGGTCATTATGCTAATGAATGTAGAAATAAGCAGAATGATATGGGGAACAGAACTAGTGCAAATTTTACTAGAGAAAATAGCAGCCAAAGTAATTTGTTTTTAGCTTGTAATATGGCTGAAGAAAAGAGTGAAGATTTATGGTTTCTAGACTCTGGTTGCAGTAACCATATGACATGAAACTTAGCAATGTTTTCTATGTTAGATGAGAGTGTGCAGTCACAAGTCACACTAGGAACTGATAGCAAAGTTTCTATTATGGGAAAAGATGTAAATGTTCTAACAAGATTAGGTGCAAAGAAAACCATAGCAGATGTTTATTATGTTCTAGGAATGAAGTGTAACCTCTTAAGTGTTGGATAGCTTGTCCATAAGGGGTATAATGTTTTCTTTGATAATGATGTTTGTACCATCATGGATAAACCACCCAACAAACTATGTATTTATGAAGTGAAGATGACAAGGAACATAATGTTCCCTCTTAGAATGAGAGCAGATTTGAAGAATGGTGAAGAGAAAGCAGCAGTTGCACAAGAGAATTACCAAAGCGAACCAAAAGATGATAATTGGTTATGGCACTTGAGATTTGGACATCTCAACTTTGGAGGTCTTAATCTGTTGAACAGAAAAGGGATGGTAAGTGGTTTACCATTGATAGAGAAACCGGACAGCCTTTGTGAATGTTGTATCTTGGGGAAACAACACAGAGAAAGTTTTCCTTACGGGAAAAACATAAGGGCAAAAGCACCCTTAGAGATTGTCCACTCAGATGTATGTGGACCGATGCAAACTCCATCACTTGCAAGCAGCCACTATGTGCTAACATTCATAGATGATTTTACAAGAAAAACTTGGGTTTACTTTTTTTAAAACAAAAGTGAAGTGTTTGAAAAATTTTGCAATTTCAAAGCACTTTTTGAGAACCAGAGTGGGCTGCATATCAAAGTCTTAAGGACTGATAGAGGAGGTGAGTATATCTCTAAATATTTTCTACGTTTTTGTAGAGAAAATGGTATTCAAAAGCAGTTTACAACTAGATATACTTCGCAGCAAAATGGAGTAGCCTAAAGGAAGAACCGAACCATAATGGACATGGCAAGGAGCATGTTGAAGGCAAAGCATTTGCCTAATGATTATTGGGCTGAAGCTGTACACTGTGTAGAGTATATTTTGAATAGGTGCCCTACAAAAGCTGTAATGAACAAAGTGCTAGAAGAGGCATGGAGTGGCACAAAGCAAGGTGTCACACATATGAAGGTTTTCGGATGTGTGGCTTATGCACACATTCCAGATCAGCTAAAGAAGAAGTTGGACAGCAAGGGGGAGAAATGTATTTTCATTGGATACAGTGAGGAATCCAAGGCTTATCGCTTATACAACCCATCCACCAAGAAGTTTATTGTGAGTAGAGATGTTCAGTTTATTGAAGAGGAAGCTTGGGATGGAAGCATAGAGAAGACAGTGAATGTAAGACACTGTTTGTCTCATGATGAGAATGATGATCAGTTGGCTGAAATACATCCCCAAACAGCAACACCAACAAAAGATCAGCTTAGCACACCCTTGAGGAGAAATGATAGTGCTTCTCCAAGCACACCGTAAGGAGGAAATTCAAGTGCTTCTTCAAGCATTTGTACATCTAATGAAAGAGGTAAAAAATCCAGAAGTTTGAAAGATATTTATGAACAAGATATAGCTAATGAAGGTATCAATTCTTTGTTTGCTTTATATTGTCATGTTGATGATCCTGTTCATTTCAAAGAAGCTATTAAGGATAAGAAATGGATAGAAGCTATGGATAAGGAGATTAATGCCATAGAGAGGAACAAAACTTGGGATTTGGTTGAACTCCCAAAAGGTAAAGATGTCATTGGTGTTAAATGGGTCTACAAGACCAAGAGTAATGCTGAAGGAAAAATAGAGAGACAAAAGGCAAGGCTTGTTGTCAAAGGTTATAAGCAGAAGCATGGGATAGATTATGAGGAAAATTTCGCATCGGTTGCTAGAATGGAAACTGTAAGAGAAGTGTTGTCCATAGAAGCACAAAACAAGTGGAAAGTTTACCAAATGGACGTGAAGTCAGCATTTATAAATGGAGTGTTAATAGAAGAGGTTTACATTGAACAACCTCTCGGTTATGAAAAGAAAGGTTAAGAGCACAAAGTGTGTAAGTTGAATAAATCTCTTTATGGGTTGAAGGAAGCGCCAAGAGCGTGGTACAGTAGGATAGATTCATATCTACTGGAAAATGGTTTTGAAAAGTGTAAGGGAGAACCCACCCTCTACATCAAAGAAAATGATGGAAAAATATTGATTGTAGTCTTGTATGTTGATGATGTTATTTTTACAGGTAATGATAATTGCCTTACTGAAAATTTTAAAACAGTCATGAAAGAAGAATTTGAAATGACTGATATGGGTTTGTCGAGATACTTCTTGGGAATAGAAGTAGAACAAGATGAAAATGAGATTTTTATCTCACAGGCAAAGTATGTTAATGAGGTGCTTGAAATATTTAACATGCAGGAAAGAAAAATAGCAATCACTCCCACAGTGATGGGATTAAAACTCAACAGAGAGAACAACAGCAAGGATTTTGATCCTAGTTTGTACAAGAGCATAGTTGGCAGCTTCATGTATTTGACTGCAACTAGGCCGGACATAATGCATGTTGTTAGTTTGATTTCCAGGTTCATGGAAAAGCCAAAGGATGCACATTGGCAGGCAGCAAAAATAATTCTGAGGTATGTTAAAGGTACAAAAAGATTTGGTATTTTATATACTGCTTCAGAATGTTCAGATTTAGTTGGATACACTGACAGTGATTGGGCTGAAAGTGTAGATGATCAGAAGAGCACTTCCGGTTATGTTTTTCATATGGGTTCAGGAGCCATTTCATGGGCTTCTAAGAAACAGCCCATTGTGGCATTATCTACAGCAGAAGCGGAATATGTGGCAGCTACAGCAACAGCGTGTCAAGCTATTTGGATGAAAAAAATGTTGAGAAGCTTATGTCAAGAACAGGTAAAAGGGACAGTGATCTTTTGTGACAATAGCTCAGCTATTGCATTGTCTAAAAATTCAGTTTTTCATAAAAGAATAAAGCACATTGACACCAAGTTTCATTTCATACGTGAATTGGTTAGCAATGGCGAGATTGTTTTGCAGCATTGCAGAACAGAGGATCAATTTGCAGATATCCTCACAAAGCCACTTGCGCAGAAAGGATTTGAATATTTCAAAAAATTCCTGGGTATGCAGGAAAACCCAGCAGTTGAAATTAAGGGGGAGTGTTGGAATTAATTTTCAACTGCCCAGAAAAGGCAGCGAAGAGACAAGGCGGCAGCACATTGAACAGGTCCAACAGCGCTGAGTTGAGACGGAAGTCGAGACCATGCGGTAGTCCAATTCCGCGGGGGTCGATGAAGTCTTGTGGGCGGAGGAGTGAACTCCATCGAAAATAGCTGACGTCATCAGCGAGAGGGGTCCACACAAATGCGTTCATAAAATATTTGGGTTAATGTTATTTGCCCATCGCACATTTTTTTTTAAATCAATGGTTGGTTTAATGTTTTAAATATTATTTGTTTTATTTTTAATATATGCAATACATATATATTAAAAGGCCCATAAGGTGAATATATTATTGTAATACACAGTATGTAATTTTTATTACACTACAGTGTATAAAAAGGGAAAAGACAGTAGAATTGTTTACATTACACAGAACAGTTTATAAAAGCACAACAGTGCGGGAAGAAAATTTGACAAACAGTGCCACCAAGCCAATTTGACATCAATGCTATTCTCAAGCGGTGTCGGCAGAAGTTATGAGACTATTAATGAATTCTTAAGTGGTGATTTTTTGTCAACGAATGACATTAAATTTTCTGAGATATTTTGTTAATATACATAAACAGAGTCATTGTAATGTATGTTTTTATGCACAGCAGAGTGCGTTTTGTTAAAAAGACAGAGACTGCGAATTTGGAATTGCACAGCAGTGTATTTTTCCAGAGAGACAGTGTTTTGTATTTTTGCACAGCAGTGTGAAATACTTGTATACACAGCAGTGTTTATTTTATAAAGACAGAGTGATAGTTATGCACTGTGTTTTTGCAGCAGTCAAACTATTTTGTAAAGTCCTCTCTTAAGGAAGAATTTGTAACAAGTTTTTTTTATGAAATAGAATTTTTTTTGTGGAAACTCTATCTGCGAGTGAAATTTTAAATATCTTCTCTGTGTTAAAGAAGGGACTTTTATTGTTTTGGAATTCTGAAACATTCCAACATCTTTGCATTGCCACCTCTCCACACTCTATCGTCGCATGCTTCCCACACAAACGTCGAATGCTCCCCAACCAAACATTCATGTTCAGTTTCGTCGAAGCGTTGTTGCACAAGTGTGTTTCGTCGCACTTTTGTTGCACATTCGCCAAGTGTCGTTGCACTGTCACCCGAGTTGGGGGCTCGTCGCTATCGACGGTCGCTATATGACTTCTGGTCCTTATAGTAGTCGATGCAGAGGAGGTTGTCCAATTCGAAAGCTAGTCTGACACAAAAGGTCACCGAATGTGTGTTGAGAATCACCGTCAGGACTCAAAGAAGGTGTGTAATGTGGACGACGATAAAAGCATAATTACCAAGTTTAGTGGGACTGGTCCAAAAAGTTCAAAAATTCATCGATACGATTGTTTCGCCACTTAATACGTTAATTTCAACACGGTACATAATTTTTGTATTATGAAATTAAATAAGTTGACGCAACAATGTTTAAATCTCCTCTCCTCAATAAGCAAGCAACCAACGTAATACATACATAAAGAAACATCCATCGGACGAAACCATTCCCCTGTTCATACATATATATAAACATCCATCCCACGGGCGTATTCACCAGTTTCATAATAGCTTAAAAGTATGAAAAAAACAGTAAATTATATATTAAAAAATGCTATGGAAATTGATATCTAAAAATTTCAATTATAAAATAGTGGATGTGGCTTTTGTATTAATAAATTACAAGAAAGGGTACGTTTTTATATTTTAAATATTGTAAAAACTTTAAAATATAGTTTTCAATAGCTGTCATTATGGAAATCGGTTTTACTAATTATTTGATTTGGAATATAATTAAAGTATTTATTTTGTGTCATTTAAGGCAAATATTAATCTATACATATATTTTTGAATAAATTTGGATTAAAAAATAAATTAATAATTTTGATATAATTTTTTTGATTTGTGGAGATTATTTAAGTATACTTTTAATATTGAATATTTCATATTTGACATTGAACATGAGCTTTGAGTTTTTATTATTTATATTATTATATTTTATTTAGATGGTTTTTCAATTGGCCATAAAAATAATAGATTATCTTAAATAGATAAAAAAAAAAAAAAAAAAAAAACAGAGAAGATTAATGTTGGAACCAAAGATAAAAAGAAAAGAAATAATAATAAAAAATATATACATTTTCTATTTTTTTTTGGGTTTAATATTAAATATAATACCATTTTTCAATATTGAATTCTTATGGAAATTTGAAATTGAAAACTATAGATCAAAAGATCAACAACAATGGTGAGGACTCAAATGTAATCACGCCTGCCTACAACTGGCCAGAAGAAATTGCGAAGGAACCCGCCTGGCCTGACGGGCGGGGCCAGTCGGGTGGGTGGGTGCTTCAAGTCCGCTAATGAAAAAAAAGTCGACCACTACCACAATAAACTCCCGACCTGTGATGTTATACTCGGGACCCTGTGCTCCTACCACCCAAAATTATTATGCATCAGCGAGGAATGTGGAATGAGGGGTGAAGTTGAATGCCGTTGTGAGATTTTTGGTGCCCCTCGAGTATGGTTTGGGAGCTCCATTGTCACAGAAATTAGAGCTTTCGTGGGGCCACGGTTTTGGTTTTTTGAATTGGAGCTAGGATTGAAATGAATTATTTAGTTATGAATCAGTTATTAATTAATAATTTTAAAGTATTTAGTTAAAAATTTTGTGGTTAAATTTTGATGTGTATTATTTAGATTATTTAGCACATTATAAATATTAGGTCAGTTTGGTACTGCAAAATTTACTTATCAAATTTGTGATTTCAATAAATTTTGGCAGATTTCAGACAAATTAAATGAATTTCTTTTTTTCAAAAGGTCACATCAAAAAACAAATAACAAAATTCTCCAAAAAGTCTCAGTAAAAACAACCTAGTAGTCTAAAAAAACAACAGAATGGCACAAAATCTGGCAAAGATTTGCCCATAATCTTGTTTACAGTTGTTAAACTTTGGTATTTTAAGTGCCCTAAGGGTTTTTGATAGTGTTGAATCCATTTCCACTATCAAAAATGGATTCCAAACACTCTAACTACCTGATTTTTTTAATTTTAATTTACCGGATTTGGTAAAAACCGACTTCCTGGCTATTCCACATGCTGAATACACAACTTCAAAAACAACTAATATTTTTATAATTAATTCTCACTTCAACTAATATTTTTATAATTAGTTCTCACTTCAACAACTTTCTTGAATTCAGTTCTACCAAATTGAATTTGTGATTTGACGTTTTAACAATTTATGACCTGTTTTTTTAACATCTTTCCGACCATTTGTACTTGTGATGGGAAAGAGATTAAGTACATTTGAGACAAACCAATTAATGCACATTTCCGTGATAAATTCAATTTTATCAAACTTATGAGAATTAAAAAAAAAGGAATTTTAATGCATCTTAAAACCAAATAAAAGAAGAAAGGAGATAGAGAAAGCGAAAATACAAGATAGAACATCAACAAATCAAGTTGTCTTTTATTATTAACTTTCAAACCAAGTAATTACATCAATAAAGCTTTGCCACTGAATTCTAAAGGCCTGTAAATGAATGGTTTTTTCTTAACTTTCAAACCAAGTAATTACATCAATAAAGGTTTTCCACTGAATTCTAAAAGGCTGTAAGTGAATGGCAAAAAGCCACTAAAGCAACACTGACCATAAAACACATAAATCTGTTTTCACCGTAAAGTGAAATCAAAATTGCAGTAATTATATAACATAGTTTTATCTTATCATAGAGTCTTTAAATCTCTTTTTGTTTCCCAAGGAATGTAAAACTTCTCCTCAGAGACAACAACAACAACAGTCTTCGAACGCAAAACAGCAGCACACGGCCGCAAAGCTGCAAATAAAAAGAAAACAAAACAGTCACTAACACAAAATTACACCCATATATATATATATATATATATATATATATAAAACAAAACAAAACAGCTAATAACAGAAGATCATAACCCAAATATATATAATTAATGAAAAATGGAATTGAATTCAAACCATGCTTCAATGCATCCTTTCTCAGCTCTCGTCTGCGTTTTAACAGGTCCAGCTGCTTGAGCGTACTGTGGAGGAGGAGCCTGAGTGGGATATCCTAATAACCACCACGGTAAAAACCCTTTTAACGAAAAATGAAATTTATCATTTTTAAAACATTTCTCAGCAAGTCAACAATTATGATCTATGGTCTTTTTGTGCGTAATCTGCGATCTATGATTTCTCTGCAGATTTATGACCTCTGTATAAAAATACAACTGATTGAGATAAGAGAAAATGAAAAGCAGAGAGCCGAACCTGGAGGAGGATTTCCTTCTGGGTAACCTGCAGGTGGCGATTGAAACTTTTTGTCAGACATGGCGAACTTCTTCAGAGTCGATTTCTGGAACTTTCAAGTCAGAGAATGTAAGGAATAGCGATTATGATGGATTGATTCTGTAGTAATGGGTGTGTTCAGAATGGATGTTATTTTTTTTTTTTGTCAATTTAGTTCAGAATGGATGTTATATAACACTAGTGAATGATAAAAGAGCAGAGAGGCGGTGCAAAGGATATGTAATTCTTCCACGCGTTCACGCGTAAGACAAACCCACTCCTTTACGGCTCTAACGGTCAACTTTAAAGTGTAATTTACATAATTTCAACTTTGAACATATACCTGGGAGGCTGGTAACGCGTTTTACAGCTTTACTGATCTAACGGTCAAATTTAAAGCGGAATTTAAAGAATTTGAACTTTGGAACATTTACCTGGTAAGACCTTTTTCCACTTTTAAGGATATGACGGTTAAATTTAAAGCAGAAATTATACAATTTCAACTTTGTAACACATTCCAATTTCTTGGTAACACGTTTTCCAGAGTTGTGACACCATGCCTCATCATCTCAACCTTGTCCGGTCCCAGCCTTATCCGGCATATGATTTATGTATTGCCGTGTTGATAAAGCAAAGACTCGCTCTCACTTCTCTCTTTGAATTGTTTCAGGTGTTTGTCTTTAGTGTGATTTGATTTGTAGTTTTTAGCAAAAACTCGCTCTCACTTTTCTCTTTGAATTGTTTGAAGTGTTTGTCCTTAGTGTGGTTTGCTTTGTAGTTTTCAAGTAGAGTTTTTGGTGAGAATATGGCAGAAAATTTTGAAATAAAATTTTGATTTAGATTATTTAAATTGATTTTTTTAATTATATATTTATTTAACATTATTTAACATTTTTATTAAACATTTATATTAAGTAGAATTTACCTATCAGACATATAATTTAAATTTAGACAAATTAATTAGAAAAACACAACTCAATTACCGTAGCAAAAAAACATGGGCATAATTAAATAAGAATTGACCATCCATTTTGATGCTTCCAGCTTTTCAAAAGTTCGCATTCTCTCAAAGTGTTTTTTAGAAACAAATTAATAATAATAAAAATATCGGTGGTAGAGTCCAACTTTTCCAAAGCTCTCATCATCTCAGTCGGTTGTAATTAATAATCTAAGGATATACATCGGTGGTAATTAATAATCGAAGGATATATATTTTAGGTATTCACAATGAGGTTGGATTTGATTCAGAAGTAGTTAATTTCATATATCGAAGTGTTGACTTTGGGCCATCTAAAATGTTTAAATAGCCTTTATCGACTTTGGCTCGTATAAGAGATTTACTAATAAAATCAAATCTAATGCGTATGAAATGAAATCGAGTATTAATACATTTTGGTTATATATATATATATAGTTGTATTTACATTGAATTCGAATTTTGATTCATAGTTATATAATATTTATTTTGTGATGATGATGGTGGTGGTTAATATTTACTCAGACTAATCTTTGGTTGATCGGACCTAAAGAAAAGAGTTATTTAGTTTGATTTAAGATTTTATTTCTATGCTCAAAAAGCTTGGAGAGAAGCCTCCCGAGCTCACTATAATTTTGACATCTTAAAAGGCTAGGAAGGTCAATATTGCAATAAAGATTACTCACTATAATTTTGACATCTTAAAAGGCTAGTAAGGTCAGTATTGCAACAAAGATTATGAAATTGAGCTCTAATGTGGTTGCACGAGGGGCACTCTAAGAGGAAGTGATTTACATCCTCGATGTTCATATTCTCACAGAGATGGCAGATCCTTTCCATCCATGGTGTTTTAGGAACTATCCAAGGACCTATTTCACTATGGAGCTCATGAGAGTTCGTTCTAATCTTGGCTATATTAGTTTTCTTCTTTGAGCTAGTTAAAACAGATAGATACTTTTGATCTTCTAGGGTGGGGTTGATGACCTCCTTATAATAACTTAATTTTCTTTTAGCTGCTAGATCTTTCTCACACCACAGTTTTTCTTTGAACTTAGAAGTAACAATTTTTTTTAATGTTATGAATGTTTTGCAATGCAACATTCTCGTCAATCTCCCAATAGTTTAACTAGGCCGTGGTGTCTTTATACCAACCTCGTTTAAGCCTTAGGTGGTTTTGGCTGGAAATTAATGCTAGCCTAGGAAGTCTATGGTCTCCTATGCTATTGAGCTTGTGCTTGTACAAAAGAAGCCTAGTCATAGCTAGGCTCTCGATAGGGGAAAGACCCACTTCTATAAGGAGAATAGGATAGGGTGTATTGTTTTTAATTTTAAGGTTATAAGTTATAAAACGCTTCTGTAATAAAAGGATTCTCTAGAGATGCTGTAATACGATGATTACTGGTTGAGTTATATTTTTGAATTTTTTTTTGGATTTTATTTTTTATTTTTAATTTTTATTTACGGTGATTTAAATTTTGAATTTCATAATTTACAAAATATTTTATAATATTATGATGGTTAAATAAACTGCCCATCAAATTATATGTATATAAAACATAACTAATTTTATATTTATTAAATCAATTCAATTTAACAAATTATGGTTATGTAATAGGTTTTTAATTCTAAAGTCATTTAATTTAAATTTTAAATTATATATATATATCTATATCTATATCTATATATATATAGTTGTAAATAATTCTCAAATAAAATATATTAAATATATAAAAAATGAAGATTTAATTTATATATATTTTTTTTAAATTATTAAAAACATATATTTAACTAAATTTCAAGTTTCAACATGATAATGATTGTGTGCAATTATTAATAAGATGTGTGATGTTTATTTAAGCTTTATATTCTCAAGGATAATTAAGTTAGATAAAATGTTTCTCAGAATAATCAAATCATTAGGATTAGGTCGACGTTTTGAGCCAACTAATGTGGTTCATTCTCAGGACAAGGTGGAGAAACTAATTGATCTTGATGAATAAATAGAAGAGATGCATCATTGCTCGGAAATAGCCATTCGGAACTAGTTGTTAAAAATAGCCGTTGAGACAGTTAGTATTTTTTTATGAAAAAGGGGGTTTATATTTAGTTAAGAATTCAATTTAAATGATAAAATTAATTTAATTAATTTAAATTATTAACTGAATATAATAGGGAGGGTTAAAATTTATAATTTAACAACCAAAAAAGAAAAAAAGAAAATAAATAAATAAATTAATTAAAATAATAATAAGTTAATTATATAATCAATTAATAAATAAAATAATAAATTAATTAAATTAAAACTTTAATTAAAAAGGATTAATAATTCCAATAAATAATAAATCAATTAAATTAAAATGAGTTAAGAAATTAAGAAGGCTAATTCAATTAAATATAGTAGGGAAGGTTAATTTTTTAATAAATAAAAACATAACAATAAAATGACAATAAATAAATAAATAAATAAAAATAAGAAAATAAATAAATAAAATAAATCAATTAATTAATTAACCACTTAATAAAATTAATTAATTAATTAAAAACTAATTTAATATATATATACAAATATGTAAATAAAAATAAAACACAATTACCTAGCGAGAGCTGGGGTCCAGCTTTTACTTAATTTCCAACCATCATCACGATTGAGATTCTTAGCATGCCACTCAATTTCGATCGCCTCCTTTAATTTCCTATGGTGGAAATGATCTACTTTGGCAATGACTTTGGAATCTTTAATTCAAACATGGTGACATGATTTCTCCACATGCTCAGCAAGGGCTGATGTACGGGATTTATTGTGCCTAATATCTGCAGCATGCTCCCTGATCCTTTGCCTAATGGATCGACCTGTTTCTCCAATATAGGGAGTTCCACATGAACACATAATCATGTAAACTCCCTTCATGTCCTTAGGGTCAATAGGGTCCTTAACAGACCCAAAATAATTTCTAAAAGTGCAGAGAGGTTTGAAAGAAGCAGAGATGTTATTTCTTCTAAGGGCATGGGAAATTTTGTCCGTTGTCCCCTGGATAAACAGGAGATGAACTTTGCAAATAGGATCCACCCGATTAGATTTTCCACTCAGCCCTTTATATGCCTTTCGAAAGGCTTTAAGACTAAGAGATCTACTATAACCATTGTTTACAAAAACATCAAGAAGATGGGTCTTCTCTGATTCTAAGGAGCTTTCGTCAAAGATTCTCAGAGCACGAGTCGCAAGAGTACAAAGGACCCAAAATTTATGAGCTGGAAAATGATGGGACTCAGCATGGAGGTATTGTTCCGTGTGAGTCTTCTTGCGAAAAACCCAGTGATAAATAGAACCATCTTCATTCCTTGAGAGAAGGATATCAAGGAAAGGGAGGCAACCATCAACCTCCACTTCCATCATAAATTTGATGGAATCAGAAAGCGAGTTCAAGTTCCCAAGGAACAGATCTAATTTCTCCCGATCATGGGGCCAGATGACACAGGTATCATCCTGTAACACCTCAATTTATGTGTTGAAATTTTAAAATTGGACATTTGAATTTTAATCCTAAGGGGAGTGGACCCCAAAGGATAGATACATTGTGGATGTAATTCAATATTTAGTTGAAGAAATAAATAAACTTTCTGATGTGCATATAGACCAAGAATGAGATTTAGAGACCACTTGCTAAATCCATGAGGATGGATAAGGCAAGTATTCCCCTAAAATCCTTCAGAAATCCTTGAAGGAATTATTTCCAATTTAGATTTTGCGGAAAAAATCTAAATTTCCCCAATGATGAGGAAAGTAGTTGGGAAGAGGTGAAAAGCTGGAAAAGATGAGCAAAAGCATAAAACAACTTTAAAGAATCCGAAAAATGGGAAGCCTAGGCAAACAGGAATAAAAACATCCTGCTATTCTGGACGCAGAATTAGAAACAGGCTTGGGGAAAATAGCTTAAATAAGCTGCTCCTAAACAGATCAAGAAGTTGATCTGTGGTGGAATTGGTCTCAGCTCGGGGGTGAGTTCTGGGAGAAAAATAGAACTCTACGGTTGGGAGGTTGGTCTACTGCATGAATGGTATGTCTTTAAATTTGATGCTCTTCTATTTCAAATCAAGTATGAATTGGCTACATATAAAAATTAATGGAATGGTATGATTGATTTATCACATTTAACTAATCTATCTTTAGGTTTTCACCTCAGATGCTAAATATGGTTGTAGACCAACTCCATGGAGTTGAAACATATCAGAATTTAAACCCAACAGTTTAAATCAAGGTACTCATTCCACAGAGCACTATATATTAACTGAGCGAAAAATAGATTTACTTCCTTCTCAAGGGATGCGTAGCAAGAGAATAGTTGATCACTCATCATATTTAAAGAAAAACATCGAAGAGGAACATGGGACAGAGCGAGTCTCATGTGAGGGTTGGTAACACAACTTAAAACCTATCTCAAACTCATCAATTTACCGAGGAACCCGTAGGTTACATCTCGCGCATTTAATTCCCATGTCAGCGACTCTCACGGAATCTCGAGGAAGATTGTATCGATCTAAAACAAACCCCACCATGCGTCTGTCGAAAGAAATTCTATCGTATTCCATACACTCGATGCACTGTAAGGTTGCACCCGGCGGAAGGCGGGGACCCGAATGCCAAAGTGAGGCCTTCCCGCTATGTGAGACGTCTGGTTGACTGGCGGTGTCGAGCACATTCGTGACAACGCAGGTTCCAAGAATGATCAAGGAGCACGCCATTTGAAATCGTGAAGATCTCGCATGACAGGCGATAAACGCACCCCTTTCAGCAAGATACTTAAGGTCAGACATCGCACCCCGAACACTCCAACCTCACGCAACCCCCCGGTATCTACAATAATAACCAAGTACCCCAGCTCCACTACGTGAATATTAGGGTTAACCGAATCGTATGTAAATGCAACTATACCGGTTCCTATCGATAGATGCGATCCATCGATCCGCCCTTACGGTCCTCATTAGCACGATTCAGAAAATCAAGTGGTATAACTATAAAATTTGAAATAACCATCAATACTTATTTCAACAAATGTTGTACTATCACTATGTAAGCCAACAAGTAGACAAGACTTACAACGAAGATATAAAACGATACAATTATATATGTATACAATTGATGCCAACGAAAATGTTAAAATATCGTTTATGCCAAAGTAAAAGGGTGAAATAGTTATAAGTAACGGTCGGAGTCAAGATAAAAGTTAAATATATATATATATATATATTACGAATGGTGCAGAAATATAAGGTTAGATATATATATATATCTTATGTTATAATGTCATCAACCATATGTTATAACCCTTGTGGGTTTTGGGATATCGTATGTTGTAAACATGGTGGGTTGTATGATAATGACTATATCTGACTATATAGATATAGAGTTTTAAAGTGAGTAAGTAAGGCTAAAAATTTTAGATACATAGTTAGTCTAGTCTACATAGATTCAAAAAAAAAAAAGTGGTTATCATTGTCTGACTCAAAATAGTATTTAAACATTGGGATAAAATGAAGACAATTTAGAGGTTTAAAAAAAAAAAAAATTTGGGAGGTGTGACAAATGGTATCGGAGCACCAGTTACAACAAATTGGGCTGTCAATTTTGTGCTCACTGCTTATTACATATTTTGTTTTTCTAAAGTTTTATAAACTTTTGCTAATTTGTGTTGTAAGTGTGTACAGTTGAAATGGCTGAAGGTGAAGGGATTTATGTGGATCTGCGGGATGAGTTTGCTACTCCAGATCCCAATGCCCCGGTAATGGCTATGTTGCACAGGCTGCAACAAGAATTGGCTGAACTAAAAAGCCAAAATGACATGCTGTCATCAGCCAATAAGGAGCAAGAAAAGCTCATCAGAGAGCTCACTTCCCGGAACAGCCAGGAAGGCGAAGGTTCCGGAAAAAGAAAGATGGATGAGTCTGAGGATGAGGATGCAGCTAGAAATCAACATAGGCAGAAAAGAGAATTGCAGGGAGAATTTCGAAAGATTAAACCTCCCTCCTATGATGGGGAGAAGGAAGAGGATGCTGAAGCTTGGTCACTGAACATGATCAAGTATTTCCAAGTATATGAATATGAGAGAAATCTGAAGGCCAGATTAGCTGTGTATTAGCTACAAGGAAAGGCTACACTGTGGTGGGAAGAGATAAAAATGGTGCATGCCATAGATGAAAAGACAGTTACTTGGGAAGACTTTCAGGCTAAGTTCAAGAATTGTTATTTGAACGAACGATATTATGATGATAAAGCAAAAGAATTCCATGAACTTAGACTAGGACAGCTCACTATCGATGAGTTTGTCACTAAGTTTACCAATTTACTGAGATATGTCCCTTACATTAGGGAAGAGAAAGCAAAGGTCCAAAGATTTTTGAATTGCTTACCTACTATGTACAAGGGGAAAATTGAGTTTGAAAATCCAAAGACAATGGATGAAGCTGTTAGAAAAGCCAGATTATGCTATCAGCAGTTTAAAGGTAAGGCTAAACAAGGGAAGAGTTGGCTGAGCAAGGGTGAGTTCAAAGGGAAAAGACCAAAACCAGCATATCTAAAAAATTTCGGCATGGATCATCAGCGGAAAAAATTCAATAAACCAAAAGAAAGCCAAACTACTCAGTCCCAAGTGGCTTCAAAACAAGTAGAAGGAAACAATAAAAAGGAAGGGACAGTCAGAATGAAGGAACCTTTGAAGTGTTGGGGCTGTGGAGAACCCCATATGATGAGGGATTGCCCCCATCGAAATATTCATATGATCAGCAGAGAACGAGAGGCAACAATAGTCAATGACATAGCCAGAAGCATACCAACTATCAATGCAGCCTTGGAAAATCGGCAAGCAGAACCTCAAGCAACCATGGTGGAAATGGAGGGTAAGATTTCTGACCTACCCATTACTGTTTTGATTGATCCAGGTGCTTCTTTGAGTTACATTAGTCCTGGAATTGTAGAAAAATGTAAAATTAAACCTGAAAAATTTCAGCAGTCATGGTTGGTACAGCTAGCTACTAGAACTAAGAGAAAAGTCACACATAAGTTGCCCAAAACAGCAATACAATTAAATGGCTTTCCAACAGAAGTAAATTTGAACATATTACCGTTAGGATCCTATGTCTTGCTGATAGGAATGGATTGGCTGGAAAAGAAGAAAGCCCTGATGAACTGCTGGGATAAAACCCTGCATTGTGTGGATGAAGAAGGAAAACCTTTTACACTAAAAGGGAAACCAAAATCCATTTCAATAAGACAAATATCAGCCTTACAGTTAAAAAGAACAGCTAGAAAAGGATATCAAGTTTATGCAGTACATGTGGAAGAAGTGGAACAGAAAATTGAGGAAGAGTTACTGGATGCTGTACCAGTAATCAGAGAATTTAAGGAAGTCTTTCCCAAGGAAATCCCTCATCTCCCCCCCAAAAGAGAGATTGATTTTTCAATCGATCTGGTACCAGGAGCAACCCCTGTTTCCCGAGCACCCTATCGAATGAGTCCCCCTGAACTAATGGAACAAAAAATGCAATTACAAGAGTTGTTAGATAAAGGGTATATAAGACCAAGTGTGTCTCCTTGGGGAGCCCCGGTTTTATTTGTGAAAAAGAAAGATGGAACTTTTAGGATGTGCATTGACTATCGTCAACTGAATAAGTTAACCATTAAGAATAGATACCCGTTGCCGAGAATTGATGATCTTTTTTATCAAGTGAGAGGAGCTTCAGTCTTTTCCAAGATAGACCTAAGGACTGGTTATCACCAGCTTAGAATTAAAGAAGAAGACATCAGCAAAACAGCATTTCGAACCAGGTATGGGCATTACGAATTTGTATTCCTACCTTTTGGGTTGACTAATGACCCTGCCACATTTATGTGCCTGATGAACAGTGTGTTGAATAAGTATTTGGACAAATTTTTCTTGTGTTCATAGATGATATCTTAGTTTATTCCAAAAATGAGGAAGAACATAAGGAACACCTGAGAATAGTGTTGCAGACCTTAAAAGAAAACCATCTATATGCTAAATTCAGTAAATGTGAATTTTACAAGGATAAGATTCAATATTTGGGTCGTATTATTTCTGAAAAAGGCCTTGCAGTTGACCCTAAAAAGATAAAAGCAATTAAAGAATGGCCAGTCCCAACTGATGTTCCAACAATAAGGTCATTCATGGGGATAGCAGGCTACTATCGTAGATTTGTGGAAAGATTTTCTGCCATAGCACATCCCATCACTTCATTACAAAGAAAGGGTGTCAAGTTTGTATGGACTGAAAAATGTCAAAACAGTTTCGAGCAGTTAAAACAAAAACTTATTTCAGCCCCTATATTAAAAATTGCTGATCCTGATAAAGAGTTTGTTGTATGTACAGATGCTTGCAGAGAAGGGCTGGGAGGAGTCCTGCTATAGGAAAATTCAGTCATTGCCTATGAATCTAGGAAACTGAAATTACATGAACAGAATTATAGTTCATATGATTTGGAATTTGCAGCTGTTATCCATGCTTTAAAAATGTGGAGGCACTATCTGCTGGGGAAGAAGTTCACATTAATGACTGATCATATTAGCCTCAAATATTTCTTTTCCCAAACTGACCTGAATGCAAGACAAGCCAGATGGCTGTCCTTTCTAAGTGAATTTGATATGGATATAAAACATATCAAGGGAAAAGAAAATAAAGTTGCTGATGCCTTAATTAGAAATGCTTGTCAACATTTAAACAACATTGGGAGTAGTGCCCAGATGGAGATAGAGGAATTGGTAGGAAAAGCAGCAAATCAAGATCCCAACTATGAAGCACTCTTGGTGAAACTACAGAAAAAAGATAAAACTGATTTCACTAAAAACCAAAGAGGGCTACTCTATTACAAAAACAGGTTGTATATTCCAGATATAGAGTCAGTGAAAAGAGAAATTCTAGATGAATATCACAAACAGCGCTATGTAGGACATCCGAGATACCAAAAGATGTTAACAGCCTTGAAGAAGAAGTTGTTCTGGCCAGGAATGAAAAGAGATGTGGCAGAGTATTTAAGTAGATGTATGGAATGTCAGTTAGTTAAAGTTGAGCATCAACACCCAGCAGGGCTTTTAAACCCTTTTCCAATTGTAGAATGGAAATGGGATACCGTTTCCATGGATTTTATAACAGGATTACCCAAAAACAAATATCAGCATGATTCTGTAATGGTAGTAGTAGACACTCTAACAAAGGTTGCCCACTTTATACCAGTGAAATCTACCTTTGGAATAGCTCAAGTAGCAAATGTTTTTCTAAAGGAGATAGTAAGGCTTCATGGAGTTCCCAAGGTGATTGTCTCAGATCGGGATGCTAAGTTCACAACAGCGTTTTGGAAAGGACTGTTTGCAGGAATGGGTACTAAGCTGAATTTTAGTATTGCCTATCACCCTCAAACTGATGGGCAAACAGAAAGGACAAATCAAATTTCAGAGAATATGCTGAGAATGAATGTGATGGATAGGCCATCAAAATGGGAAGAGTATCTGCATTTAGCTGAGTTTGCTTATAATAATAGTTACCAATCCTCTATTAAGATGAGTCCGTTTGAGGCACTCTATGGGAGAAAGTGCCGTACTCCTTTGAGCTGGAGTCAACCAGAGGATAAACTGGTGTTAGGACCAGATGCACTACAAGAGATGGAAAGAATTGTCAAACAGATACAAAGTAACATCAAGACAGCACAAGATCGCCAGAAAAATTATGCTGATAAGAAACGGGTGCACCGAGAATTCAAAGTGGGAGACCATGTGTATTTGCGTATTAAACCCAAAAAGAGCACACTTTATGCTGGGAGTTGTGCTAAACTGGCTCCTAGATATTGTGGTCCTTTTGAAGTATTAGAGAGGGTGGGACCAGTAGCTTACAAGCTGGCCTTACCACCCCATGTTAGAGTACATAATGTGTTTCATGTTTCATTATTAAAAAGATATGTGCATGATGCTTCTCACATAATTGATTGGAATGTTGTACAGGTGGAACCAAAAGGGGAGTTTCTACCAGAACCTCTTCAAATATTGGAGCGGGAAGAAATTGAATTGAGAAACAGAACGATGGCCAGAGTAAAAGTGCAGTGGAAGCACTTTACTGCTGAAGAAGCTACCTGGGAAAGGGAAGCTGAAATGATGGAAAGATATCCATTTTTGTTTAAGTGAACTCTAGTAGTTGGATAACAACACCGAGGACGGTGTTTATTTTCAGAGGGGGAATATGTAACACCCCAATTTATGTGTTGAAATTTTAAAATTGGACATTTGAACTTTAATCCTAAGGGGAGTGGACCCCAAAGGATAGATACATTGTGGATGTAATTCAATATTTAGTTGAAGAAATAAATAAACTTTCTGATGTGCATATAGACCAAGAATGAGATTTAGAGACCACTTGCTAAATCCATGAGGATGGATAAAACAAGTATTCCCCTAAAATCCTTCAGAAATCCTTGAAGGAATTATTTCCAATTTAGATTTTGAGGAAAAAATCTAAATTTACCCAATGATGAGCAAAGTAGTTGGGAAGAGGTGAAAAGCTGGAAAAGCTGAGGAAAAGCATAAAACAGATTTAAAGAATCCGAAAAATGGGAAGCCTAGGCAAACAGGAATAAAAGCATCCTGCTATTCTGGACGCAGAATTAGAAACAGGCTTGGGGAAAATAGCTTAAATGTTCTTTAAACGGCATCAAGAGGCCGGGAATTTCCACCAAATGTCTCGCCCCTGGGTGAGTCCAGGGAGCAGCAAATAGAACCTTACTATTGGGAGGTTGGTCTAGACTACATGAA